>OY776111.1:317577415-318102415 GCA_963675035.1 Allygus modestus
ATTTGGGGGTTCTTTTATAGCAATTTGTTATTATTATAATTTTAATTTGTTTAACTAAATGTATACATATTCATATAAAGAGAAACTTATTTGGTTGGAATTTGAATAAATCAACTACAGTAAAAGCCCACTAATCTGGCAACTGATAGTCCGGCACTTTCAATAATCTGGCATCGGTCGAAGGGATCTAGAAGCATTTTTTTGTACACTGTAAAAGCTTTTTGGGAGCGATCAGCAGAGTTTGTGGCTAATTGGCAGAAGTAACTGTACTGTATGTATTCAAATATAATACTGTAAATTAGGGGTGTGCGAGTAGTGATTTTTTGAACCGAGTTGAGTATTGCCAATTATTTTCGAGCGAGTATTTGCCATCGGTTGGTAGTTTAAATAGTGTAATGGGATTTGGGTACCACTCTAGATTTGATAATCTAAACATGGTTTCTACCTAATACATGAGTAGCAATACAATGTTTTGGCCTATACAATCAAACTGGATTACGTATTGACAAAAAAACATGGTTTGATATTCGTTTCCGGCCCATAAAACACGGTCCAGATGTCATTTGGCCAACATCACCTGGGCCAGATATCGCTTATAATCAATATTAGATGACAAAATTGTTAGTTACAGCCGATATTAAGTGGTCCGGTCGCCACTTTAGCCAATATTATGTTTCCCATCATCATTTACGGCCGAAATTACACGGTCCGATCGTCATTTTCGTGTCAGTTTTACGTGATGCGGTCGCCTTTTGCGGCCGTTACTACGCGTTTTGGCCATTTGCAGTCGTTAGCGATCGTCCGGAAATCGGTGGGAAACACTCGCTCGAACTTTTGAGTATTTTTTAAAACTTCAAGTCAAGTTCGAGTATTAAAATACTCGGCCGAAAACTCACTTTTGAGTACTCGCGCACCCCTACTGTAAATCTATTTTCTGGTTGAAATGTTGTTTAGTTGTTAATATTTTTCATCAAAAGCAAAACCAGAGAAGCCCAATAAAACACAGAACAATCGCCCACTAACCAATAATATCCTTTTGACTCTTTATTAGCGAATTTCCCCTATAGGGAAGAAGCTATTACTGTAGTTGGCATGGTAAGACCTAGGCCCGGAACCATGATAACTTTTCATTTTGAGGTCCCCAGATATGTGTGTGTGTGTGTGTGTGTGTGTGTGTGTATGTGTGTGTGTGTCCATGAACACGATAACTCTCGTAAAAATGATCCGATTTTGATGAAATTTGGTATAAATGTGTAAAGCAACATTTATGACGTTAAGTTCGAAAACCAGCCAGATCGCTCTATCCAAAAGGGTATTTTGGGGGGGTTTCGTACCCCAAAAACGGGTTTTTGAATTTTTACATGTAATTTTTGAAAAAATCAAATTTTAGTTTTTATCATTGGATTCAGAGTAAAAAAACACACAATTTGGTATTTTCATCATTTCTCTACGTCAATTGGTTACCGAGATATTGAAAGTGCTAAACACAGTACGTTGTCTAATGTTATTCTTATGGAGGAAAAGACAAATTTTATATCTCGCTTATATACTGACGAAACTTGGTATACGGCTTCATCTGGTTGTGGTATATTGATATTTGCTCAAAAAAATTATTTTTTGCCAAAGGCACCCGTAGGAGCAAACCTGCGTACTCAGCCCCATGTTATTCTTATGGATAATAATTAAATGCCATGCCTCCCTTAATTATGAACATAAATTAATCTAATCTGGTATATGACTTCACCTAGTTGAGTTATATTGATATTAACATAAAAATCCATTTTTTTTGTTCCTTGTTGCAGCAAACCTGCGTACTCAGCCCCAATGTTATTCTTATGGAGAATAATTAAAATTGTATATATCGCTTATTTGTGAATATATTTTTATGAAACTTGGTAAGTGGCTTTATGTAGTATTAAGACATTCATATCTATTGGAAATTCGCTGAGTACACAGGTTTGCTGCTACGGGGGTATTTTTAGCGGTATTTTCGCTATTCTCACTATAACGGCTTTTAGACAGCGCTCAGTAATCCGGCATTTTCGGTAATCTGGCACTGCCAATGTCCCGAATGTGCCGGATTAACGAGCGTCTACTGTAATCAGATAATTTTCGTGAATGTTTCAGACTTATATGTATTTATTAATGACAGTTTGTGCAAATTTGTGCAGATGCTCTATAGTAATTTTGTATTGAAAAAGTACTCTGGAATTACAGTTGTACACCGCACCATCATTTTGCCCAGTGTGCTGAGGCGGTTAGGTTAGGTTACTTTAGGTAAATGCTACGACGACTTTGATTAACAAGAAATTTGCTATACAAATTGACACCCTCATGCTAACATTCAAAATTCCCAATAATGGGAATTATTTCATTTAAATTTATTTGAGTTGAGACACCTGTTTCCTGCCATATATGCTAGTCCCGCCCTAGAATGTTCCCATTTCCATAACAATCAACCAATAGCATTACAGGGGCTTAAATAAGGGAGTGGTTTGCCTTGTATCACTTAGTTGTTACCAGTTGAACGATCCTCACATTTTTCAGGTTAGTAACATTACTAGTTTGAAATGTTACCAGATTGAGGGGATCTCTACTCAAATGCCTTAACATTGGATTAACCCCATTGCTTTCCTTGCCTGAGTCAAGTTTCTGTGGCACAAGCCAGACATTCATCTGCAATATACTGCAAGTTTACATTGCATTGATTAGTCTGAAATCATGCTTAGTATGAAGGGGTATTTAAAGTGTCTGAAATAAACTAGAAAGACGGTTCTCAACAAAAGTTGTTTCATCACTAACAAACGGTATCAGAAAACTCATACTGTGCACTTCTGATTTTCTGAGCCTTGGCTATCTGAGAATACTGGTTATCCGGATGTAAAATGTGTGTTTTAGCGAATTTCCCCGATAGGGAAGAAGATACCGTAGTAATTGTTATTACCGAATTGTTATTACTGTAGGTCTCATGGTAAGACTTGCCCGAGACCATGATAACTTTTTGTTTTGAGGTCTCCAGATGTCAAAAACACTATTCGTTCAAATTTATATATATGTGTTTGTGTGTCCGTTAACACGATAACTTCAGTAAAAAAGTCCGATTTCGATTAAATTTGGCTCAAATGTGTAAAGTGACATTCATGACTTTAAGTTCGAAAACCAGAAAAATCGGACCATGGGAAGGGGGGTTTATGGTGGTTTTAAATTTTCAAAGAATCAGTTTTTTGAACTTTTTACCCTAAAATTTTTAAAACACTAAATTTTAGTTTTGAGCATTTTATAGAGCTTAAAAAAACAAATAATATAGTATTTTAAATTATTAACCTAGGTTAAGCGGTTGCGGAGAAAATCCAAAAAACCTGCTCATTAAATCTCCCATGTTAATCTTATGGGAAAAAGGTTTTTGGCTTTTCCTCAGTTCATTTTAATGTAAACTTCACATTTGCTTTTACCAATCAATTCAGCTCTACAAAACAATCATTTCGGTGTTTAAATTGTGATTCTACGTCCAACCGTTGCAGAGATATTCAAAGTGCTAAACAAAGTACGTTGCCTTATGTTATCCTTAAGGAGAATAAATAAAATTTGATCTTGATTATTTATGAATGTATATTGATGAAACTTGGTATGTGGCTTCAAGTAATACTGGTATATTGATATTTGCACAAACAATTGATTTCTTGTTGATTATCCCTGTAGCAGCAAACCTGCATACTCAGCCCTAATGTTATTCTTATGGAGAATAAGTAAAGTTTTATATCTCCCTTAATTATGAACATAAATTAATAAAACTTAGTATGTAGCTTCACCTGGTTGAGTTATATTGATAATTGCATAAAAATACATATTTTGTGTTCCTTGTTGCAGCAAACCTGCATACTCAGCCCTAATGTTATTCTTACGGAGAATAAATAAAATGCTATAGATCACTTATTTATTTATGTATTTTTATGAAACTTGGTAAGTGGCTTTATGTGGTAGTGAGAAACATATGCATGCATTGGAAATTCGCTGAGTACGCAGGTTTGCTGCGACGGGGGTATTTTTATATTCAAACTTGTCTTGGAAGTTTTAAAAAACACAGCAGAAGATCATGAACGACTATGACTTGCTGTATTGTGTAGTATTGGCTGCAAGATATGACGAGGCCTACGTAATATCGGCTAAAAATGGCAACGGAATCCATCAATCCTTAATATACGACAGCTGAACCCTGTGGTATCAGCTATCAGTGATGACCAGACCATGTAAATAAGTAGGTGTGGTATTCACCATATGGCAACTAGATCATGTATTTATTGGCCAAAAGTTGCGGCCAAACCACGTTTTGTTGGCCGAAGCATTAACAAATTTGATTATTACTAGTCAAAAATTTGTATTACTAGGCCTACTTGTATTATTTTGTATGGAATATTGGTTGTATAGAACTATATAATTCTAACTGGAGTTGTTTTCAATCCCCATTTCACTTTTTGAAACCACCTATTAACGATGACTAGCAATCACCCAGAGGTCGAAGTTCGACCAAAATTATGTAAACCCAAAGCGGCACATACGAATAGTGGCTGTTTGCGTAAATTTGTTGCCACATTCTGCATGAGCAGTTAAATAACATGCATTTGAACCAGTGTCCCTTATGCTGAACTTCACGAATAACCTCTCTTTCACTCTCTCCCTTTATGTAACTTAAAACCAATAAATCATATCAAAACAATCCCTCTCTCATGCCCCCTCTCCCCCCTCACACACGGGTTTATTTTTTTTATGTGGGGTTAAAACGGATAAGAGAAGTGTATTACCACTCCAGTAGTCAGTAGTATTTTTATTTACATTATGCCTGAAGCAGCTGATCTTGCTGTTTTAATACCATTTGTTATTATAACAACAGTTGTCAAGTACACAATTTCATTAATTTTTGTTCTTCCATAAGATTAACATTGAAACTTTGAAAGCCTGTGGGGCGTAGTCCTGGGGGGCCAATGTAAATTATATTGGGTTTCTGCTAATGTACAGGACCATAACTTTTCTTAACGGTATGCATGAATTTCTCCTACGATACACACAAGCTGAGAAAAAAGGTGGGACAGTTTTGTGCTTGCCTATTAATATAAAGATTAGTGCTAATACTCGCTCTAAAATATACTAAACTTGAGAATAATTGGCAAAATTGTACTCAAATTGTTTCAATCCAAAGAATTACTTCTCACACACCCATGATATGACGAAAATTCTAACAAAAGTGGTGGCCAAATTCTACTATTTGAAACCATCTATCAGTGCTAATGGTATTTATGCTGATGGCAAAATCTCATTCATATATATATATATATATTTATATATATATTAAAAATACAGGAGAAATTTACTAAAGATTACTTCAATCAATCCTTAAAATCACTAGTTGCACACCCCTACCTACCCCAATGGATTTTACTATCAGCCAGCATTGTATCGGCCAACCAGTGAATAATAAATTAAGCCAGATACATAAGAACAGTGTAACCTCCTTTTTTTGAATCATTACCAAGCCCGTCATGTCAAAATATGGAAGCCACTTTTTCAACTTTCTCCCTGAAACTTGATTGATTCTGGACTGATTTCGTTTCAGGTTCAATTGTATGGACTCGACTAAATTGATAGTACAGACAACCCAAAATCTGTATAAACATTGGGTTCATTTGTTCATTTGTTTTTATGAAGAGTTATGTTCCAGATTCTATTTCACTGATCAAACTCGAGTGAGCAGTTCAGCTGCAGGAGAGAACTCGGTTGTTCAGATGATCGGTTCTCTTTATGACTCAATTGAGAACGATTATGGCGCTCTGTCTACCAGGCTTTACCGAGCGTTCAGGCCCAAGTGTTGTAAGTAGTATTGCTCAGTTACAATTACAGGCTCAGAATCAAATAAATGTTTAGTTAATTATAATTGGTTAGAATAAAGCCGGTGTTGGGGAAGCTACTTTTTTTAAGTAGCTAGCTACAGCTGCAGCTACTTTTATAAAAAAGTAGCTTCGCTACAGCTAAAGCTAAATTTTTTTTAAGTAGCTAGCTACAATTTTAGTTACTTTCACAGTCTGGTCACACACACTCATATCTAATAGTGTTTTAGTTATGAATTTTCACAAATACATAAGTTTCCTTTTGTTGTTTTTTAGTCCTAGTTTTCTATGTAATCAAATGTATTTTTAAATCTACGGTTGGTGTAAACAGATTAGTAACATGACAAAATAACGCCTTAAAATTAATTCCAATACATAGGCCTACATCAGAGAAACAGCTGAGGAACCAAACAATTTTCAAGCATAATATATTCAATAATCCATGACAAATAACTAGGGTTGTGCGAGTACTCGAAACTTCGAGTTTTCGGCCGAGTATTTTAATACTCGAACTCGACTCGAAGTTTTGAAAACTACTCGAAAGTTCGAGCGAGTATTTCCCGTCGATTTCCGGACGATCGCTAACGATTGCGACCGGCCAAAAAGCGTAGTAACGGCCGCAAAAGGTAATCGCATCAAGTAAAATCGGTCGAAAATGACGACCGCGAACGACTGCGACCGGCCAAAACGCGTAGTAACGGCCGCAACAGGCGATCGCGTCACGTAAAATCGACCGAAAATGACAACCATGAACGATTGCAACCGGCCAAAACGCGTAGTAACTGCCGCAAACGGCAATCGTATCACGTAAAATCGGCCGAAAAAGACGACCGCGAACGATTTTGATCGGTCAAAACGCTTAGTAATGGCCGCAAAAGGCGATCGCATCACGTAAAATCGGCCGAAAATGACGATCGGACCGCGTAATTTCGGCCGTGACTAACGATTTCGTCATTTAATATTGATTATAAGCGATGGCTGGACAGGGTGAAATTGGCCAAATGACAACCGGACCTTGTTTTATCGGCCGGAAACGAATGTCAAACCATGTTTTGTTTGTCAATACGTAATCCAGTTTGACTGTACTGGCCAAAACTTTGTATTGCTTTGTATTGATTTCTTTGCTTATTGCTTTGTATTAGTTAGAAACCATGTTTAGATTATCAAATCTAGGGTGGTATCCAAATCCCATTACACTATTTTAAACTAACAACTGATGGCAAATACTCGCTCGAAAATACTCGAAAATCGAAAATAATTGGCACTACTCGACTCGACTCGACTCGATTAAAAAAATCACTACTCGCACACCCCTACAAATAACATAGACATACTTAAGTTACATCAGACTGTCTTCACAATTTTCAAATCCTAGGCCCACAGGCATACTTTGCATAATGTATGTGGTATTGAAATACGTTGGTCTTTGCAATAATTTATTTGTAACTCAAACTTCAAACTCATAGCATTAATAGCCTTGGCCTACATACAAATTTTAAAAGAACTAACCTTAAGATGTCGCTTCATATTAAGTTTTGAATTTCTAGAAACAGTTAGGCCGCAATTCCACTATAACTTACATGTTACTACAAAATTAATTTTCTTTACAAGTTTGAAAAAATGTTCTTGGCCAGTCATGGTAGGGCTTTTTATATATCCACCGCCCTATAGCAGTACCAGCTTCTTTATCAATAACATTAATGTCATCGTCAATTTTGCTTTTGGTGCCATGATATAAAGTAGTTTGCAAAATAAAAATAGAATACAAAGTACCCTGTGGTATGATGTACGTAATTAAATGTAACTTACATCTACATGTTATTTTATTGCAAGTTTTTACTTTGTAAAACATCAAGGTCAGAGATTGAGGTTATGTTATGATTAATTAATTAAAGTAAAGTATGTAGGCTAACGTAATTACATCAAAACTGTAAAAGTAGCGTTAAAAAGTAGCTACATAATCTGCTACATCTACTCTAAAAGTTTAGCGCGCTACAGCTAAAGCTACTTTTTTCTAAAGTTTTAAAAAAGTAGCACGCTACTGTAGCGGCGCTACTCCCCAGCACTGAATAAATCATACTCAAAAGACAAATATTGTAAATAACAACCAGCTGCGATAAAATCTTGCAGAAAACAACAAATCAATCACTTTGTCCAATGGGGGAACGATTGTGATAGGGATGACTTTCCTCTCACCCCTTTACCGCTTTTGCCGATATTAGCTGGCTAACAAGTCATCTCAGTATTATATTATTAAACAAATTTCTTGATTTTTGTTCGGGAATTTTCTGCCTCTTCAATTTTATTTTGTATACATGTTTGGTATCAATCAAAAGCTTTTACTCTCGAGATGTGCCTTTTGTAGATTTGATATACTTCTACCTTTAGCGTTCCACCTGATAGGCTTTCGAAGTTCCAATGTTCCCCAACGCAGAATGTTTTCATTCTTTCTGCAACGGAATATGTAAAATCCCAAAACTTTCTGCAAGCCTAACGCGATTTTTCATGCGCCTACCGCAACCATTGAAATCATATAAAGCCACTTGTAAAAAACTAGTAACTAAAAAATTATTTAAATAAACCATCCTTATTATTAATCAGCTAGTACAGTACAGTATAAATAACCAAAGTCTAAAATAAGCACTACTTCTAAATTCATTTTTAGACTAGATTCAAGGCATAATGGTCTACAGGCTTAATGTGCTGTATTAAAACAAATATATTTTTTAAATAATATATTTGGAAACAAAGTTGGCTCTTTACAACCAACCAATCAATATTTGTATGGTTCTTAAGTATGTTTTTTTTTCTAATATAGAAATAACCCAAGTCTCATCCCTGTGTTGTATAAATGTTTGGTACTTGATTATTCCCGAACACTTAAAACAAGGCAATCAAATATTTAGGTCTTCTTGTTTTATCCTAATAACTTTTGATGTTGCCACTTCAGACATTTAGTTACTTTACTTTTTGAAACTGGCTTGAAATGGTTGTGGTAGCCTAGAAAAAAAACCATATGTTTAACAAAGGGCCGGTTTCTGCTAGTGATTCGTTAGATATTTAATTACTTTTGTGACTTTCATATATTTTAGGTCTTTTCGCTGAGGACCCTGAATTGTAGGGGTCTGCAGTGCACCGAAAAAACGGTACCGGTACGGTACACAACTAATTACCGTCATCGGTTCGGTACAGAACATAACCCCGGTACAGATTCGGTACGGTACAGTTTACTGCTTCAAACAATAAACAGAGATAAGCTAAACAATGTTTAACAAAATAAGTGGTTCAAATAAGACCGACCCCTATTTATAACTAGTCATTTCCTTTAAGGAAAACAAGCCCCAAAACTCTAGGAAAAGAGATGTTGACAGGTGTTATTTATAGCTGAACGAGAATGGAGATAAGAAATGTGGGCAAGGGGAGCGGGGAGGGGCAGGGTAGGGTCGGCAAAAAATATGTCCTTGAAGACAAGAAAGGTTTAGACTAGGAAAGCGTGAGGGGTAAGGGGGGAGGGGTACATCAGTTGTTTGTCAACATCATTCCTAGAGTGAGAAAAGGAATACTATCTTTTAAATCACGTTCTTTCTCCATTATGATTTCAAATTAAACTGCTTTTATTTATTATTGCTTTTATGTATTATTATTATTGTTATTGAAGTATACTAGTGAAATTTTTAAATTATATCAAAAAAGGTTTCAAAATGGTTGAAAACTAATTAAAAACTTGATAAATTTCAAATGGTAGCATCAATTTGTTATTGTTTTACTGTGCTGTGAAATTTGTTCATACATATATCTGTTATATGTTAGATTATCTTGTGTGGTTTTGGAAAATTCAACTACAAATTATTATTAACAACAACCTAAACTTATTTCTTGATGAGGTTAATAGCTAATTATTTTAAATGTGATATAGCCAAATTAACATTATATTACTGTACTACTTTTATTACTTTATTTATTTATTTTCCAGTTTTACATGGTACTTAAGTTTAAATAAATGTACTGTAATATTTGTTATGGATTTCAATTTTGAATTTAGTAGTGTAATTAAGTAATTTTAGAGTTATTTTGATTTTAATCTTTAGTATTTAAAGGTCTAATTTTCTAATTTATAATTTCTTTTAGTTTCACATCATACATAGTTTTATTTAAGTTATCTGATTTTACTTTGTATTAATGATACAATAATTTCCCAATGTAACAAGAATAGTATTTATAAAACTTTGGTTTTTGTTGTTTGTATGATTTAAACCAGTAGTTTTTATTTATATTGAAATCAATGTAATTAATCAGTTAATCAACTTATGCAATGGATTGATTTTCAAGTAATTTTCGAATTTATTTCTCATGATTATTTCAAGAACTTGTATTAATACCTAATAATAACAATGTTAAAATGTAATAATCCAAAGATGCAGGTTTTAAAAATATTTTTATCCATAGTATAGTTATTTATTTTTTTTATCAAATTAATAATAAAAATTGTATATGACCTTAATTATTACTCAATAATTTGTTTATGATACATTCAAATTAATAACTAAATTATTATATATGACGGTACATTGTACCGTACCAAATTTGTACCGAGAACCGAGGTACAAAATCTTTTACCGTACCGAACCGTACCGATCTGAAATTGTTGGTACCGTAGACTCCTACTAAATTGTAAATAATGTTCTGATATTTTCGCCCATAGCAGACTTATATTTAACGGACAATGCCGGGTTATGCCTCGCGTTATGGTTTTGAAATTTTTAGAATGATCTTTCTAAATAAACTGATCAAATAACCCACTCACCGGATGAGGCCATTATCTCATTGATGCTCCACAACAATATTAACCACAGGTAATACAGGTAATAGCGCTACACATTGCTAACAATCATTGGTTGGTTGGTAGTGGTAGAATCAGAAACACGATGTATTAGCATCACTAATTGGAGCCGCACGATCACGTGACCTATCCGAGCGTTGCGCAGTGGCACTACGAACAAGCCGATTCTCTTTAAATATCATATCGATTAAATATCGTATTGCCAAATCGTATCAGTCTTGTTAGTGTACGGTATCACTAACATTGCGTCGTTTTTGGCATATTGTGTCGTTCACATAATACAGTATTCCCTTATATAATGTGCATCGATTCCCAAAAAAACTTAAAAACATTATAAGTAAGATTTATCTTTTTTATGTGCCAACACAATTTGAAATATCGAAATGGACGATATATATCACTTCCCAAATACATCATCGAAATATTGTATGCCATCTTGTCATATGGCAATATTGTGGAACGATACGATAGGTATTGGACATCGCTCACTACCAGCCAGCAAGAGCTCATTTATTTTACAAGTAACTGTTATCTACACTCGCGCAGGGGCGGATCCAGGGAGTCACGTTGGGGGGGGGGAAATGCCGGGGATTTGGGGGGGTATGGAATACTCTTCAGGCTCAGGGGTGGGGGGTCCGGGATTCCATCCCCGGAAATTTGTTAAAAATTCCATATCAATAATTTTATTGGCCGTAAAAAATAGCCGAACGCGTTTTACTGACCAAATTGTGTGTTATCGGCCTAAAAAGACGACTGTATAGAATTAATGGACCAAAATCAGAAGTTTTACCTGTTATTTCGGATAAAAATGGCAATTTGACCGCATTTCATGGTCGCCGTAACTTTTAGACCAAAAACGACCAATGAACGTAGTTTATCGGCCAAAAATACCACAGTAGTTTATAATCAAACCGCAATTCAAAGGCCAAACGCCAGCGGAAGTATCAAAGTATGTTATCGTCGAAAACAAAGATTTTACCGAGACTAAGATCGAAACATATTTTATCGGCCGAGATACGGCGATTTTAAAAGACATCCGAGATACATATTATTGGCTTAAAATAGCAATATATTCTCATTTTGCCGTCTAAAACGTCAATCGGACCACATTTTTACCTGAAAACGGTCAAACTGTGTTATTAGATAAATTTACCGATCGGGTGTGTGTTATCAACCAAAATCGATAATGTTATCTGCAATTTTACAGCAAAATTACTAGCCAAAAACTACGACCGCAAAGTTTGTTATCGGCTGAAAATTGAGTACCAACCTTATTTAATGCCGGAAATGTACTTAATCGCTCAAAAACAGCAATCGGACCGCATTTTCTCGGTAAAAAACAAAGACGGGTCGTGTTTTATATACAAACGCGAGGTTCGAAACGCATTTTACCGGGCCAAATCAGATATTTGGCCATGTTTTATCGGTAAAAACATAAATTTTGCCACAACTTGGTGGTCAAAAACACCAAAATGAGTGAATTTTTTAAGTATATTGGAATGGACCACGTTTTATTGGCCTCAAGTGGCAAGCGAGCCGCATATTATCCACGGAAATAGCAATATGGCCTTGTTTTAGCGCCCGAAAAAGGCAATTGACCAACAAACTCCTTTTGCGATTTGTAGAGCAAAAACATTGACCTCAAAAAACTTAAGGGCCGCATTTTATCGGCCGAAAAAGTCTGCGTTTTACAGAAAAAAATTTGTTTAAACAAAATAGGCAATTCCACTTCATTCTATTTGCCGAAAAAAACCGTTTTCCTAGCATTTTAAAGTCCGAAATCGACGGTCACAACTTGTTTATTGACCGAAAATGACGACCGAGCCTCATATATGCCAAAAATCACAATCTAACCGTGATTTATCATAAAAATTGGCAATCGGACCACATTTCCCCAACGAAAAATAAAGCCGGATTCCGTTTTATAGGCCCGAACGACAACCGGAACGTATTTTTTACGAATACAGTCGGCGATTCGACCCCGATCTATCACCAAAGAACGCCTATTTTTCCGCATCGGATGGATCAAAAACAGGAATTTACTTGCATTTAATGGCCCAAAATGACGATCGGCAACGTTTTTTACTGTCTGAAAATGACAACCAAAACTTGTCTTACTGACTGGGAACGACAGCGAGGTAGAAAACATGTCGGGATAGACCATGCTCGCGCGCATAGTCGGGATAGACCAAAATTCGGTCCGGCTGGGCTCAAGGTCACATCTCAAAGTGTAGGATTCGGCGCCGGCGGTCGCAGGGCTCAGTACAGCGTCTTATGGGTTATTGGCGACGCGTCCTCAGTTAAATGAGGTTTACGGCACAAGGGATTTTTTTATAGTAAAATGGTTTTTGGAATCGAATTACTAAATAAATTCTTTTTCTTTTGGTACTAAATTAAAATGTATTTAATCTCTAATTATGACGTAAACACACGTGTAAGTTTCAATATTAGTATACAAATCTCGATGTTCACGTACTCAACCTGGATTTTCATCGAAATTAATTAATTAACGACTCAATGACTCCCATATTTTATTTACTCGATACATGAGTCAACTCTTTTCGTGAAAATAACTATATAATAACAATTGTACAGCTTTTAAAGAGGCTTAGTTTTGAATTTTGACACAACAAATTTGATTCCATACTATCACATTTATAGCTTTGGTAGAAAAGTTTATTCAAAACTAAGTATCTTTCGTATTGGAGTTCCTTGACATGTTCCTCAACTTTTAACGCCAATATGATTTTTATAGGATTGGTTATTACAGTATTGGCTGATGTAGAGGCTTAGTTCTGAGTTTTGACGTAAAACCATAAGTTCATTCATAAT
This sequence comes from Allygus modestus, assembly GCA_963675035.1. NCBI lineage: Eukaryota > Metazoa > Arthropoda > Insecta > Hemiptera > Cicadellidae > Allygus > Allygus modestus. Next base: position 317,590,967 of record OY776111.1, read on the forward strand.
TTTGATTAAATATTTAGCTACACATATTTACTTACGACTTTTTATTTCAGTTCCCCGATCTATTTCTTATTTATTCACACAAAATCAAATTATAAGTCTATTTGAATAGTTGCTAGGGAGGTATAACTTAAGTTTCTGTAAACAGATGTTGATTCTCTTCTATTTCAATGTTCACGATTAAAATCATAAAATGTGACCATAAAATTAAGGATTATAAACCTGAAAACATGTAAAATTTAAATACAATCTAATTTAACGATGTAATAAATAACTGCTAGAACTAGAAGGAAAAATGTTTAAGTGATACAAATTTTAAAGGGAGAAGGGTTTAAATAAAAGGCAAAGTTATGTTTAAATAAAATCCAATACATATCGAAGTTATGACTCCTGTATTTTAACTTAGAAAATGGACAAATAAAGTATTTAGTAAGGAATTTTTGCTTCACGACCACGTTATAACAAAACAAATATGTTTATTCTTGCATAACATTTTACTGTGTACAACAAAGAAGTCTCATATTATTTTTCATTTAATTTAATTACATATTCATTTATAATATTTAATATATAATTTTTAATCATGAGTCAGATTACATCTCGATAAATGTTTTTTTATCATAATTGAAAGCTGTGTTGAGTAACAATAACCTCAGTATATTATGGAGTCAAATATATATTTATATAATTACTTTTTATAAAAATCTAAGTAAAATGAGAAGCGATTATTCTGATGAGGTAGTACGGCGTGGGGCCGTGGTCCTCGACGACGATGGCGGCGCGCGTAGAACTGAACATAGCCGTGATTTATATCGTATTATTGAAGAAACTAGAAGCTCTATCGAAAATGTTTTCGAATAAATTTTGAAGATCAACTAATTAGCTACAACTTTCTCGCTGGAAGTTTAATTTTACCTCAGGAATAAAAAACTTTCTCGCTTACTGACTTTTTTATGTCATGTTCTTAAAACCTTCTAATATTTTAATTATTAAAAATTACACATAATTTTAAACTAAAATATATTGATACCGTTAGATGCGGACATTCATGCAGAAAAGAAATATATAAGTTTCATTGTAGTTGTATTATTATTAAGAGGTACAGGAGCGTGTAAACGACAACGCGCTCACCGCTCGGGATTACTCAGATTTGCCGTGTCCCTGCACTTTGGGTCTAGCCTGACAATGCGCGGACCGTTTTCTGTCCATTTGACGAGCTCTCCATGGTTTTTACCTCCCTGGGGAACGACAACCGAGCCGCAAGAACGAGAATGGCCGAAAAAGACGTTTTAAAACTAAATTAACGAATTTTCACCGAAATTCCTGTAAAATTATCCGATTTTCCAGGAATTTCCGGTCTGTGAACTCTCTGTAGTAGTATTACAGAAGGCATATGAATCTGACTGACGACGCATCAATCAGACGACAAGTCGAGATGACGCTGCCGGGCAGACGTAGCACTGGCGCTGGTGCGGGGGAGCGCGCGCAACTGCAACCTTTTGCCTTGGGGGGGGAAATTTCCCCCATTTCCCCCCCGTGGATCCGCGCCTGCACTCGCGGATACTATTCTACCTCTAAAAATAGACTGCACACTTTGGGGTTACAGTAGCCTATTACGTTTACATGAATTCATATGGTTCTCGATAGTTTTTGTTTGCAGAATGGATAATTTTTCTGCAGCAATAACTCTGAGACATTCTTGATTAGTATGCAGCAGTAATATTATTTAGCCGATATTTCTGCAGCCCTCGCTTTCTTTCTGCGACAATGTCGCACTTTCACCTGTTAATCTGCCATGGGGCCAATGTTAATCTTATGGAGTTACTTTATTTAGGTAGTCAGCTGGTTATAATGTAAATATTTTATAACATCTAGCCTGCGAGATTCCCGTTTGGAGAACTGGACAACTGCTAGAAGTACTTTATTTACAAACATCAGAGCATTATATGCATTATGATACTTGCCAATTGATTGCTAATTTTGTTTTATCCTTCTTACAGTAAAGTCGACATCATCGTGGAGATGGCGGAAACTGTGCTGCTTGCCCAATATAATGTTTTTTGAGATGTGCTACGCTGCCATCCTAGTTGGAGGGTGTGTTCTCACAATGTATATTCTCGAAGCTGACACACCAAGGTAAATGCAGTGTCCAAACAGCCTTAAATTAAATATCTGTTTTAAGGTAACAGTTCATTTTAGTAAGTTTTTGTTCAAGATTTATTTTTAGCGCTTGAATCAATTGTGCTTATGTATGAAAGTACAACTAATCACTAACAAAACTACTTCTGCAGTTAATACAACATTTTTTAGTGTTTTACACCCTGGACATAATCGTTTATGCTTTGATTTGTAGACTTGTTAATGATTGATATTGGAATCAGCAAAGCTTATGTTTAAACAAAAAATGTAATGTATCATAAAGCGTTAAGTAGAAAACACAATTCAATCGACACTAGTTCCATAAAATGGTTGTATTACCTAAATTGTATAACAGAAACTGTGCTCTCTGAATTATGAATTATACTTCATTACTATAAAGTAGGGATGTACTATGTAGGATGTAGGAAAGTAGGGGACTACTATGAGTAGTGATTATTATGAATATTTGTTGAAGTTGTCATCTGATAAAACAAAAGTAAATGTTCTTAAGATTATTAGAAATTAGAATTAGAAATTAAGTTCAGGTCTTTATGCCTTAAAGCAAATGTCATATTTGTGTAGGATTTCAGTTTAAAAAACAATTTATCATTCTTACATTCAATCTCATATTTCATTTGGAATAACAATTTATGGATCAACAAGCAAGAAAAACATGGACAAAATATTGAAAATGCAGAAAAAAACAATAAGAATTACGTTAAAATTGAAAAGTGAAATCAGTGTTAAAGATGGATTTAGTAATTTGAGAATATTAACAATATATGGGTTATATATTTATGAGCTAATTTTGTATGTAAAGACCAATGTTAGTGAAGACAAAAAAACTGAGCCTCATGTCTATAATACTAGAAGACAATTTAAAATGATTAGAAATCACCACAGATTAGAATTATATAAACAAAAATCATCTTATATGGGAAATAAGTTTCTGGGTAAACTACCAAGCTTATTAAAGAATGAACCGAACCAGACCACTTTTAAAATAAAGTTAAAACAATACATTGTGGGATTGAGGCTGTACTCCATTGAGGAATATTTAAATATGTAAATATTCTGGAATAATGGAGTGGAATTTGAATTGGTGTATTTACTATGTAGTGTGTTATTTAATTTTAAACAATACTTGTTATAGGACCTACATAATATACTGTACTGACACTATTCAATGTATTTATGTACATAAAAGATGAATAAAGAGATTTTGAATTGAATTAAGAATAATACTTGTGGGGTAAAGCCCTAAAATAACAACCTATTCCTATTCTAGACCTTAAGAATCACCTCACCAGCCTATCAGGAAGATTGTAGTGAGTCAGTGAGGCCTTTGGTTTTTATGTTTCAAGAAGAAGATAAGACATAAACAACTTTCCAACAAATAAGTCAGAATCAGAATCATCTTCATTAGCATACTGTATAATATAATAATTACGTAGAGGGTGATTCTTTAAGCAGTTGTTGTCCCCAGTGACAAGAAGACCATGGAAGAGGTGACTTGTCAGGTCGTGTTGGCAGTATGTGCCCTGGTAGTGGCGTTGCTCGTGGTGGCCAACCTGTATACGCTGGGTCGTGTCGCACAGTCGCTAGTGTTCAGCCAGCGGAGACAGCTGCAACGGGCGATAGCGAGACTCGAGACCCTCAAGAGTGAAGGGTTCCTCCAGGCACTACGGACCGAGGTCAATCTCATGACGGATATGGTAAATAAAATACAATACTGAATGATCTTTAACTTATGTTATATCACAATTAAGATGATAAGTAAACAAAGATATTACAAACAAATTTATATTTTTCAATCAAAACCATTATCATCAAAGCCAGTTAAAGAAAGACAGAGTCATGATGAACATGATAGAGTCTCTAATCATATCCTACTTGTTTTGGGAAGACGGGAAGCTCTGGAAATCAACAGGTCATAAAAGCCCTGGTTGATCTCACTTTTCCTTTCTTTAATTTTTTTCTTCAAAAAGAGTTATATTTTCCTAGTATCCTTCCAAGTATCATTTGTAAAATTACTTATCTAGAAGTATAAATAATGAGCATCGACATAATAAATTACTGTTTGTCACTGGTACATAGTTTCTTTAAAATTTAAAATGTTATAATAAATTGATTTACAATGTAAACCTTTATAGCAGTTGTTTTTATATCAGTTCAGCATATTACCCCCCAAAAGAAACGTACCTATTTGTACAAGAAATTCATTCAGTGTACAGGTTTCCTGATTATGAGAGTATTAATCAGTTTCAGATTTTTTTTATCAATTGACGTTCAGATAAATCAACATAACTATTTAATGTGATGTTCAAAATTTTGTATAACAAGACCCGGTGTTTGCTAAAGAACAGGGTTGTTGATGTTGGACGCCATTCACGTTCTAAACAACTAATTGGTGTTTAGATGTGTTCATCCAACAACATACCAGGCTAGTGATTGGGCTGGAGAGCTGTTACAGGACAAAATGATGTTGGAGCTAGACACATTCGCTTCTCTTCAACTAATTAGTGTTTTTCCAGGTGAAGTGTCTAGATGCGTTCACCCAGCAGCAGACCAGGCTAGTGATCATAGTGGATGGGCTGGACAGCTGTGAGCAGGACAAAGTATTGATGGTGCTGGATGCCGTTCATGTTCTCTTCTCTGAACCGAACACACCCTTTATCATCGTACTGGCCATAGATCCACATGTTATATCCAAGGTACAATGCATCCGTTGCATCCAATGTAGTGTATGGATTTTTTATAACCAAACTGTTTTTTATTTGAACTAGGGGTGTGCGAGTACTCGAAACTTCAAGTTTTCGGCCGAGTATTTTAATACTCAAACTCGACTCGAAGTTTTGAAAACTACTCGAAAGTTCAAGCGAGTATTTCCCGCTGATTTCCAAACTATCGCAAATGATTGCGCCCAGCCAAAACACGTTGTGACAGCCGCAAAAGCGATCGCATCACGTAAAATCGGCCGAAAATGACGATCGCGAAGTATTGCGACTGCCAAAACGCGTACTAACAGCTGCAATAGGCAATTCAGGGTGTCTAGCAGTCGGGAAAGTCGGGAATTTGTATATAAATTAATAAAATGTCGGGAAAGGCGGGAATTAATATATAAAATTGTTATTAAGTCGGGAAAATGGATAAAACTTATAAACAGTTATATCAAGGTACTAGTATTTATAATCAATGGCAATTGCAACAAGATGTACGTTGTGTAATAACCCAAGCAAGTGCTTGACCCAGAGTTTTTCGGAGAAATGAAGAAAGCCAGTAAAGTCAAGTATGTGCCTTTACTATGTCAACGCGAAAAGGAAGATGAGTCTCGAGGGGGTGGGGGGGTGGAGAGCGGTGACCTTGAAGGCTACCACTCTCTTGGCTACACTCTCACCTGCGTCGTTCATCTGCCATTGCTCGGCTAGTGGACTCTGGACTTTGATAGACAAGTTCCGAAACTTCCGATCCAAGTAAGTATCGAAACTTTGTTTTCGGAACTCTGGGTATCGGTTAACCGATATTATCGTGGTATCAAAAGAAAAGTTGAGTATCGGTATTGGAAAAATAGTACATTTTTACTATGTTAAAACATAGATTAGTTTTTGTTTAATATATGTTTTAGCAAAATAATCACAAATAATAACTTCAAATATAGTTCTTGTAGCTTATGATAGAGAGAATCAACTCCAAGCTATCTCCCGCGATCCTCTTACAGTAACGGGTATCAATACTTTGGTTTTGATTCGTAGCAATACCAAATATCAGGTCCAAGCCAGTAGCCAGTAGTATCGTATCGGAACGTCCCTATACTCTGATTCTCACATGTAGCATCGTCGTAGTACTTGCGCAGTTGCACGCATTGACGCATAGTGAAGCATTGAAACCTGTAGGTTAAAGATTATATTCACGAGTGAAGTGAGTTTAAAACCGGGATTTGTCCGTAAATTTGAGATGGCCATTATATTTGGGAAATGTCCGTAAATATTGAATAATGCCTGCAAATTATTGGCGGTACAGGTTAACAACTTAACTATGATCTATTCTAATTTCCCTTTGCATTCCAACAATGCTTCAAATTTTGTTCAATAGTGAGCGTGAGCAATACACGCTTAAGTTAATATTTTACGTGTTAAAACTTTAAGTATACGTTGTAATTTACTTTGAACAAGGCCGAATTTCGTCGTCTGCACCGCTTGCACTGAGGCCTGGTTTCCACAGAATGGGGCGAAGTAACTCGCCCGACAGTTTTTAAGTAGTATTAAGTTATACAATTTTATAGTTTTAATTACAGTTGTCAACTATTTCTCAGATCACCAGAAGACCATTAAACAGTGGCTTAGTGACATTTGAACAATGTCGTAAATAATATAGCCTACTCACTAAACTAATATGAAGGTATTTGTAGTAATCAAAGCCCCTATAAAATGGGCATTTATATCTTGAACACTTTTATTTTTGTGAATAATAAGTTATGTTTTACCCTCTACTAATATTATTTCAAATTACAACATTTTTTTAAATCTGTAAAATAGTTACCCTAGGCTCTATAACTTATTAGACCTATATTTTAATGAAATTTGGTGAACTTTTTCCCAAGTTTGATAATAGGCCTATGCCCATGTTAGGCTGTTAAGCTGGACTAATTAAGTTACTTTACTTTTACCCTTGGAAATATTAAACTGTGGTCTGAACATGTTTACTAATTAACTGTTTCTAACATTTAATAAAGTGGTTCTCTATACAGATAGGCTATATAAACTTAGGCCTAAATAACAAATAAGCCTAGTCAATGTAATGTTTTAACTTACCTTTGAAAATATCTTAACGAAGCCAAAGCTTACTATCGTCTGGGTAATTTTAAACTTTGATTTAATCGCCAAATTATGTCAACATGGGAGAAATTGTACAAATTTAATTTAAGTTAGGCCTAGTTTTTTAAAACTGAACTTAATTAAAATTAATTTAGATACTGATTTAAAAAAAGTTTAAGTTAGGGGACGTCTTAAATATTTATTTCTGGGCAGTGATGAGATCGACAGGTCTAGATTTATGCCTAAATATGTTTTCAAAGTTATGAGTAAAAATTAGTTTTACTTTAGCCTATTATTTTAATATTCCAACCTATTTGATATTTTGTATTTGTTGCTGTACATGAACAGGCTACTAACTTACTGGTACTGTATTTTATTTTAATCTTCATTGCTTTCCAATATATAAAGAGGGTACACTTTCATAAGCGGAACGATGTAAAAAACCAGAAGTAATTGTTCATACGGATTATTTAGGTTACAGTTACGTTCGGTCTAAAGAGGTGAAGATATCGTCTTGAAATTTGTCCAGATAACAAACATTGTTAGGAATACGTTCCGAGCATATCGCCAACCATGTCTATGTGAATACTTCTTAGAAGTAGGGTGAAAAACTCTGGAAAATATCCTTTTATGTTCTTTTAACATTCTGAAATTTTATGCCCTTTTAAATTTGTTGATAATTTTAGTTTAGTTTTTTTAATTAAATTATTTTGTATATAGCTAAGCGGTAACGTTTATTTCATTTGTATTTTAAGTTTAATTTAAAAAAATATATATTTATATATAAGATAGTGTGGAAATATAAAATTATATAAAATACACATAAAATTATGCAGTATTTGAGTTTTTAATAAAAATATTATACCGAGTTTTGGTGTTGTATGTGATATTTCTTCCAAGTGTCATTCTTTTTTACTATTTAAATTTGTTTACCATAGTTTAAATAAACGGTATCAGGAAACTGACATATACTTTCTCCCTTTTAGGCCAACTTTAATGAATAAATTACTTTTTATTTACTAAATATAGAATACAAAGCACGGTCGAATGTACAGAAAATATTGTAAACAAGTTGTTTTAAAAAATATCCACCCAAATCACTGTTGAGGAGGCACTACAGAATCCATCGCTACACACGTGGTTTTAAGAGGGGATATGCCCCCTATTACCCCCCCTCAGAGTTATTAAGGACATCATATTTCGAATTTCCTCTGTTGGTCAATGCTAACTTGACAAGCATATCAAGTTTGAACAAAATTGATCAACAAATAAGAGAGAAATAGTAATTTTTGTATTCCCCATAAGAATAACATTGGACAATGTACTGTGTTTAGGGAAAAATTTAAATTTAAATTTTCTCAATTCAAGATACCAAATTATTTAGTTTTTTGAGTTGTTTTTAATGGCGAATTGTAATATTTTTTGCATTTATGTTTTTTTATGAAAAATAAAAAACTGAATTTTTGATATTTTATGTCTTGTAATTTCTGAACCCGAATTTTTACAGAAATGCAGGTGGTGTCATTTTGTTGGAAAATTAAAGTTCTACAAACGACTAAAGTTTAACCAAAATCGTTAGAGCCGTTTTTGAAAAATCTAGATTTTTCATGTTTTTTGGCGGTTTTCGGGGGATAATTACCCTTAAAAATCAAAAATTAAAAAAGTGAAAAAACCCCTGGAGATATTGTGGATTAGTACCTACATAACAAATTTCATAAAAATCGGTCCATTGGTTAAGGCTCTAGCTCTGTACACATCCATACAGACAGACAGACAGACACAGAGACATCACGTAAAAATCACTTTTTTGGGTTCAGGGAGCACCAAAACGAATATTTCCACTAACAACTCAAATTCAAAAATTTTGACGAAAACAATACTTTCTCCTTATACTGTGTATAAGGGGGAGAAAGTAAAAATCCAAAAAGTGGTAAAAACATTATATTTTTACTCTTAGGACGTTTGTAGTATATTTGTACTATCTTGTGAAAGTCTGGAAAATTTTGGAAAAAGTCTTGAATTTTGAGATCAAATATCACTAAACACCCTGCAATTGCATCACGTAAAATCAACCGAAAATGTCGACCGCGAACAATTTCGACCGGCCAAAACGCGTAGTAATGGCCGCAAAAGGCGATCGCATCACGTAAAATCGGCCGAAAATGACGATCAGATCGCGTAATATTTCGGTCATAACTAACGATTTCGCCATCTAATATTGATAATAAGCAATGTCTGGACCAGGTGAAATTGGCCAAATGACAACCGGACCCTGTTGTATCGGCCGGAAACGATTGCCAAACCGTGTTTTGTTTGTCAATACGTAATCCAGTTTGATTGTATTGGCCAAAATTTTGTATCGCTACTCATATATTAGTTATAAACCATGTTTCTGTTATCAAATCTAGGGTGGTATCCAGATCCCATTACACTATTTTAAACTATCAACTGATGGCAAATACTGATGTTAGTAATATAAATATTTTTCTGTATAAGTTGGAAAGATTGTTTAGGTTATTGAAAAAATAATCTAAAGCAAAAAAATGCATATAGCCTCTGATTTAAATATTGATATCTTGAATAAATGTCAAAACATGGTTTTAAGGAACCGTCTTATGAATTTACTAGCAATATATGGGTTGGATATAAATTTCCATTTACCAACTAGAGTCAATGAGTCAAAAACCTGTATAGACAATATTATTTCTAATAAGCTTGTGTGCCAAAGTTATCTCATGAATAATGAATTTGGCATGTCTGATCACAGAGCTTTATTAATCTCACCCTTTCGAAATCCTAAAAATGTAAGCCGAATAAACAAGAATTTTGTAAACAAGAGATATTTTACAGAATTATGCATGAGCAATTTTTCAAAGGCTATCAAACAAATAAATTGGGAGTACGGTAAGGAAAAAACATCTCAACAAAATTTTGATTTATTTTTCCCATTGTTCAAAACAAATTTTGAGTACTACTTTCCACAGAAATTTGTGCATATTAAGACACGTACAACTACTAAATGTTTCAACAAAAAATGGGTTACTAATGGAATTTGTATCTCTAGTAAACGAGAACTCCATCAGTTATCTAAAACCTCAAAAGACAAAACAGTTTTACAATATATTAAAATATACAAAAGTTTTTAAAAAGGTCTGTGGTGCAGCTAAAAGAATGGCAAACAGTAAATTTATTGAAAACGCTGAAAATAAACGCCAGGCAGCTTGGTATTTAGTTAAGTCTGAATTAGGGATGCAAATAGTAGTTTTGAGAAGTTAAAATTCAATGGTAATGAAATTACTGAAGGGAGCAAAATTGCTTTTAATTTTACTAAACAATTTGTGAATGCAGCCTGTGAATTAAACATCTTACCTGATAATGAGACCGCAAAAATATTTCTAAACAACGCTGGAGAGCCAGACAATGAATTTGAATTTAATCCAGTTACAAGACATAAGGTGACTGAAATAATACTTAACCTAAAAAATAAAAAAATCAGTTGGATGGGATGAAATCCCAATACAGATGCTAAAAATAACTGCAGATTGCATTTCACTTCCTTTAAGCTGGATAATGAATCAGTGTTTTTGTGAGAGTTAAATGATAACGGAATGTATTCTGATGATGTTACTCAAATCAGATATTGAATTTTTTATGAGACTCGATTTAAGTTTGATCATGTGTTTCAATTATCCTTATACGCGAGGAATGAGCGTACACCTAGTTATTTATATTAATGACTTACCAACAAATATTATTCATGCCAAAATAATACTGTATGCAGACGACACTTCATTGGTTTTAAAATGTGCAAATAATATTGATCTAAACTTGGCAATGAAAAAAATTTAACAAAGCTAAAAAGTTGGTTTGACGTTAATGGTTTAAAGTTAAACTGTTCAAAAACTGATATTTTAACATTTCAAACACTTCAAAATAAAAACGAGTTTGCACGCAGCACGCTGACGTGAGGAAAGTGAATTTCCACATAAAAACTTTTAAAACTCAAAATCAGTGTAAAAACAAACATTTGTCCAATTTTTATTGAAATCTGAAAACATTGATTTTTTGGCTGTTCTGATACTCCTGGTTTCATTTACTTGCAAAGCTGGGAATACAATTTTGCGCATTATAAGGTTAGCAGAAGGTCCAGACAGGCTTGAAAGTAGACGTGAGGTTGCTGGGGATAATAAAAGTACTCTAACAAAGGAATAACAGGCTTTTCTAGTGTAAAATCCCCCATAAGACAACGTACTGTGTTTAGCCAATACATTTTCTTTAATAACTCGGTAAATATTTATGCTATAATGACGAGAGAGTGCTTAAAACTTTTGCCTCTCTTATTCCCATCTTTATACATGCATTAATTTTACATCTGGGGCTTTTCTGACCCTTTTTGGGCCCAAAAACTCGAAATTTGAAAGATTAATCCCCAAAAAACGGGTTTAGAGTTTTCCGATTGTTTTGCCCAACGAACTTGTCCAACAGATTATAGAAAGGAACGTCCCTACCAAATTTGAAGTAAATCGGACAAAAAATGTGACCGCTAGAGTGCATACACATATATATATAATTATATATATGTATATATATATCTAACATATATACAGCCGCATGTGTAACTCACTGACTGACTGACTGACTGACTGACTGAGGTATACGAATTCTAGATCACTTCTAGAAGAGCTAGAAACCTGAAATTTGGCAAGTATGTAGCTTGTACCTTGTAACCCCCAGGAAAATTCCAAAAAGTTACAATTTTTTATTATAACCTCCTCAAAAAAATTCAAAATGGAGGAAATTTTGAACATGTCCAAAATAGTAACTTTTTATTTGAGCTGTAGCGGCCGAACGGTTGGTCCTATCGAGAAATGGAGACCACCACGTGCCACGGATTTTAGACGATCTACAACTTTGGTCCTATGACTTTTTGTCGTATCTCGTCTCCTTCACCCTTAGGTAGCGCTAGATTTTTCAAATTTCGGCATATTTTAGAAATATTTTGGCCGTTTTTTATTTCCTATCACGTTAATATACTTGATTGAGGCCTAATATTGGGCACGCAGTATGTCTACATCACACTTAGTAAATAGCAGCAGAAATATGACCAGTTTTTATTAATTAAACCTGTCGAAAAATGAAAAAATTTAAATATCTTTAGATATGACCGTTTTCTTAGCATAAGTAGTGGTGTATTGGGGGTTCTGACCCAATTTATATTATTGGATATACACGTGACACCAATAATACTTGAGCTAGAGACGTGAGATTTGGCATGCATGTGCCTTCCACCTTTTCTTTCCAAATCCTACTATTTTTAGTTTGAACTATCTCAATAAAATAAATAATTGTGAATACAAAACTCAAAATGTAGTTTTTTTTATTTAAGCTCTAATGGCCAAACAGGTTGTCGAATCGAAAAACGAAGACCACCATGTGCAACGGATTTCCGACGAACTACAACTTTAGTCCTATGACATTTTGCCGTATCTCACCCCTTTCATCCTTAGATAGCGCTAGATTTTTTTAAATTTAAACTTTTTTCACAAATTTGTTTGTGGTTTTTAATGGTTTGTCGCTCTAATATAGAACTTAGAGGCCTAATACTTATCACACAGTATTCCTACATTACAATTAGTACTAAGAAATACTCCCACGCCCAGATTAAGTATCTTAAACACCCAAAAAATCAAAGTTTTTGAGCTCTTGAAGATTTTTCGTGTTTTTCGGGTACATTTTCTATATTGCGCACTGTCGAGGGTAAAATCCCTTATAAATCATGTCATATTTGTTGCAGAAGGCTTTTAGTTACCCAAAGTCATAGTATTTTAGGTTGTTAACGGTGGTCGTATCCCTTATAAGGTTCAAAATACGCCTTTTAAAGGCTACATTATACATCAGTTAAGGGTATAATTTACGACAGGGACCTGGGGGCGAAGCCCCCCACAGGGGTCTGGGGGCGGAGCCCCCAGCGAGCGAAGCGAGTATATATATATATATATATATATATACATATATATATATAAAATTTTGAACGACCCCCCAAAACGTGTTCAGGGGGTCACGTTGGGAACTTCTATGGTGGTCCCAGGCTTAAGTTTCACCGTGCGAGTCATGCTAATAGTTCACTTTCCAAAGGAAATTCACTAACAAGTACAACAGTGACACATTTTTTGATGGGAGTGTCATAAATTTAAATAATTTAGTAAAGTGTTTAGGTATAAATATTGATAATAATTTAACTTGGAGGCCACTGATAGAAAAGCTAAGTAAAAAATTAGGTTAAATTTGTTTCCAGATGTATATTTTAAGAGAAACTGTGGACTTAAAGGCTTATGGTATATCATGCTTGTTTTGGTTCTTTATTGCAGTATGGTGTAGAATTATTTAAATGTTTAATTTTTGTACATAAACAAATTGATACTTTTTTGATAGGCAAGTAGTTCATTGCTATAACACACGGTCTAAGGATCAACTCCAATATCCCATACATAGACTAAAGTTATATGAAAGTACTCCCCACTATATATGGGTTTAAGGTTTTACAACAAATTGCCAAATCATTTTAAGGAATTAAATTTACTAAAATTTAAGTGTTCCTTAAAATAAATTTTAGTTGATAAGGTTTATTATAAAGTAGATGATTTTTTGAATGACAATACATTGGAGTTGGTCTAAACAACAAATTTATTTGATATCTTGTTCATGTATAGAATTAGTTTATTTTATTATAAGAGATATTGTCGAGCAACCTACTTTGCAAATAATGTATTGTTTGAAAAATGTGTGAATGTTATGTTGCAATAAATATCTTGATTCTTGACTCGCTCGAAAATACTCGAAACTCGAAAATAATTGGCACTACTCTACTCGTCTCGATTAAAAAAATTACTACTCGCACACCCCTAATTTGAACCTGCAGCTAATTACCCTTAATTTGGTGCAGCTATGAGAGTGGGTTTAACAGATTTTCATAAAAAAATATTGATCAAATTTGTTCTCACTTATAATTTTTGTTGTGTTTTTCTACATGAAACTCCTTATTGTTTCCGTTAATATACACAGTTTTTTCATTGTTGTGTACTGTGTTTTAATCACTTACAGTTTGAGAGGTTGATCTCAAAATATTTCCATAAGTTCACTTTAAGTGCTCTTATATTTGTTATATATCTCCTATCTGGTTACAGCCTTTGAATAACCTGAATTTTCAATAATTTTATATAATAACTTGGACAATTATCAATTCACATTTAGGTATTTAAGAAAACAATAACGGTTGAATTATGTTCACAGGCTGTAGAAGTTAACAGTAGGAGGTTACTGAGTGAATCCAACATCGGTGGGCATGACTACTTGCGCAATATGGTGCACCTACCCTTCTACCTGCAGAACTCTGGTCTGCGCAAGATCAAAACGGCACAGAAATGTGCTCAGAGTCATCGTAAGAGCATCGTGCAAACTTACGACCAGTCGGAGCAGAATCTCGTCACCTCGGTAATATTGGTTTCATTGTCTTTCTTTGTAGCAATAGCAATCAAGGAACTAAGCAAATCAAATATAATGAGAAAAGTGTATTTATTCCTAAACTTATTGTAAAATATTTTTTTTTATAGTAGACTTTCAGAAATCCGGATCACAATTATCCAGACCGATGGTCTTTAATCTTTAAATTTTTTTTATTGAAAATAAAAAACAGACTTCACGGTTTAGCACCTTTAGTTTTCACACGATTACACCGCATTACACAAATGTCATGTACAGTAGAAATCCAATTATCCGAACCCCAATTATCCGAATATCCAATTATCCGAATCGATTTTGAGTGAAATAATAGAAATATAAAAATCAAGAAAATAACAGCGGGAGCGTGTGTAGCGATAATGCGCCGTGAGCGCTAAAATAAAAGCCTGCGCTGTTACCTTTCGGACGATATTTTCGCAGGGAACAATGAGTCATACCCCCTTCCCGCCCTGCTCATCATCAGTCGCTACTGTTCTTTCACCGAGATTATCGTTCGAAATGAGTACAAAACGTAAACGTGTTGTCCTTTCGCTAATTGATAAACTCACTTTGCTCGAGATGTTCAAGTCAAATAACCAACATTGAACAGTGAAATACGTACAGTATGTAGGCCTATTGAAAAGAGCAACTGTATATACTGTATTCAATTTAACTCCTGTAATTTAATTTTTATGACGTATATTCTTGATACAGTTCGCTCACTTTCTGTTCACTACATTTATAATAACTTTGTCGATAAAATTCTGATTTTTTATGTATGGTGATGTTTTTTGCTTAATTCCCGAGGTATACCTGATTATCCGAATTTCTGCATATCCGAATTGGCCCGATCCCCAATTAATTCGGATAATTGGAGTTCTACTGTAATTTGCATCGTCAGGTGAGTCCTCGCTTAGTCCAACCGAGCTGTTATCACTGTTTGTTATTGTTTACGTATCCTGTGCGCTGCTCTGTTCAGGTCTTCTCATGTCGATGACTCATCACTGACGAAGTAAATCAGTAGGCCAGTGGCAATTTTTATTACAGTATACTTTATTAATGAATTTCCTATGGAAAGTGAACTATTAGCATGATCCGCACGGTGAAACTTAAGCCCGGGACCACCATAGAAGTTCCTAATGTGACCCCCTGAACACGTTTTGGGGGTTCGTTCAAAATTTTATGTATATATGTGTATGCACTCTAGCGGTCACATTTTTTGTCCGATTTACTTAAAATTTGGTAGGGACGTTACTTTCTATAATCAGTTGGACAAGTTCGTTGGGCAAAACAATCGGAAAACTCTAAACCCCTTTTTTGGGGATTAATCTTTTAAATTTCAAGCTTTTGGGCCCAAAAAGGGTCAGAAAAGCCCCGGATGTGAAATTAACAAATGTAAAAAGATGGGAATTAGTGAGGCAAAACTTTTAAGCCCTCTCTCGTCATTCTAGCATATATATTTACCAAGTTATTAAAGAAAATGTGTATTAACCAAACACAGTACATTGTCTTATGGGGGTTTTACATTAGAAAAGCCTGTTATTCATTTGTTGGTGTACTTTTATCATTCCCAACAACCTCACGCCTACTTTAAAGCCTGACTGGATCTTCTCCTAACCTTATCTTTATAAGGTTACAAGGTTATAAGGTTTTGCTCATTAGCAAAATTGTATTCCCAGCATTGCAGGTAAATAGAACCAGGAGCATCAGAACAGCCAAAAAATCAATATTTTCAGATTTGAATAAAAATTGGAATAATTGTATGTTTTAAACTGCTTTTGAGTTTTTATAGTTTTTTATGTGGAAATTCACTTCCCTCACGTCAGCGTGCTGCGTGCGAACTCGTTTATGATTTACGGAGCTATATTAAATCTTTACTAATATATAAATATATTTTGTTTAAACTACAGTTTTTTTATCACATTTTCATATAATAGATGTGTTCCTCTGATAATCCAACCTTTTTTTGTTCCAACCTTGCTCTTGGTCCCATTGGTGACAGACTAACAAGGTTCTTCTGTATTACGTAAGGTTTATATTATAACTTTCTTCTGGAAGATCACTCTTGTATTAGCACATAAACATAAAAGCATTTCGCATAATTGCTCACGATAAAGGCGGAATTGATGATTCATGCCCACCTTCGGGAAATCTGGATTTTTTGAAATTACAATAGTCCAGATTTTTGAGAGTCTACTGTATTAGTGTTTTTATTATTTTCATTACTAATTTACCCACCATGAATTTTTATCACTTAGACACTGTGTAAGACGCCGAAGTAACTATGGCATATTCTAAGGTGAATATGAATGCATGGTGAGAGTAGAATGAGTGAGGTTCCTTTTGCAGTCGTTTTACTGACTAAGACCGACTGATTATTTGGCCATGATCAATAATCAATAGCCCAATGACTAATGGCAGCTTGATCCAGTTTCAAACCTTCACAACATTTTCTCAGGATTTTGCTATGCTTCAATCTCGCAAACCTGCATCAAATGTTCCCTTGACTATTGTAGTCTTAAAGAGAAAGTAATAAACCATATTGAATCGTCTGATTTCATATCATGTCAATAACAATGAAGCAGTGTTTGTATTAAAGAGTTTGTATCCCTTGTAGCGTATAAGGTGTTATATGTTGGTTAATGTTGATGGGGGGGGGGCGTGGCTTTATATGGAACAATGTGAATAATATGGATAACAAGTTGACTGGGTGGCTATGGTTGGTGAACTTAAGGAAGTAAAATTGGGAGGATATTAAATAATTACTGCTACCAAAAATTTGTAGGAAGGTGCTGTAGTTACCCAAAGGTCGGATCGTACTTAACCTAGAGCAATAGTAAACCTCGAAGCCAGCTTTGTTGAGTTAACACTACCCTACTTGAAATTCATGATTCGACAACCAATTTCCTGTATTATACAGGAAAATGCCTACAACAAAATAACGTGATACAATTGATGGATACACCTGAAATCCATTTACACCCTGAATACATTTACACGGTACTTTACTAAATGGGAGAGCTGACCTATTGAAATCAGAAACTAAGAATTAATTATCTACTCAAAATGTGCATCTCGTGGACATAGCCTGACCGTGAGGCGGCTTACCTTATCTACATTACCAATAATTGTGGATTTCTTAAAGAATGATATATTGGGGCTTAGAAAACCCTCTCGAGGTTATAAAATATATCTTAAATGACATTAAAACACAATATTGTAGTATACAAATTTTGATAAACCTTTATTATATTCGTAATTCTCAATTTATTGAATCCCTTTGTTTTAACCGTGGTTTTGGATTATCCATGACCCTCTAACCGGTCATTACCCTGGATAATCGGGAGTTGACTGTAATGCCAAATAATTTAACAGAACCTCTGTTTTCTAATTTTTCCAGGAAGAACTTTAATAAGTCCAGAAGTTCTAGTGTATACTCTGACTTATTATTTTCTTTTATGTTCACATAATTTGAGCTTAGATTTATTTTTCAATTATAAGTAATATTAACCGTATTTAATAACTTTCCTTAATTTCTTGCAGGCATCTTCCCGGCGCTTGTCCACAGAGTCAGGAGGCCTCAGCTCACAAGAGAAGCTCAAGCTGCCTGGGAGCTCCCTGAGTGTCGGCCGCAAGGTAAGATGGGAAACATGCCAATAAATAATTTGAAGAGGACTGAATTATCAGGAGAATCTCAGTAAGGAAATTGTTCATATATTTGTAATGGGCCAGTTCAAAAGTAAACATTGAGGTAATGTGAAACTCATGGCTTTAATTAGGTAAGGCCCCAATGATTACAATTCCATCTTGGGTAAGTACACAAATTTTTGTTTACCAAACAAAATGCCCGAGTTCCGTGGGGTAAACATCAATTGTGAACTAGATGTGACTATTAGATGAAATCAAATCAATCAATCGGGGATAATCACAATCATAACACAAGGAATCGGGGGCAAATTGCTTTGAACTCCCACAGGCTAGAGTTGTATGAAAAAAAACCAACATATATAGGATCTAAGTTTTTCAACAAAATTCCAAAAGACATAAAAGACATGGTTGGTCAATCTCTGTCTGAAAAATAATTGAAAAACTTTTTCAACAAGGCTTTGTCCTCCCTTGAAGAGTTATAGTGTATATAAGCCTTGTTAACAGTCACCCTGCATAAATATTTTCTTTTATACTTCTTAGAAAACTAGCCAACTTAGTAATAAGACAAACTGATGTACTGACACCAATGTTGTATATTTGTATACATGACATAAATAAAGAAAGTTTGACTTTGACTATTCCTTAATAAAGTGAGTTGCTGGCCTAGTTGGGCTCCAGAACCATGGCTCAGCCCAATCGAGGGTTTGAATCCCAGCCCTGGCATGTAAAGTTTATCAGTACTGGTCAACTTGTACTAGAACAGCTCACTCCTTGCTTTGCTGAATATGTTCCACGCACAGATGTATAGTCTATGTGGGCAGGCAGAAAGAAGCTGCCAACCTCTTCTTAAAAAAAAAAAAAAAAAAAACATGTAGGTCACTTGAGGAAACAAAACAAATGTAATCAAATAAAATGAACCAATTATGTAAAAGCTAATTGAAACTCTTAATCAGTTGAAGTTTAATGTGAAACACAATTCAAGATTATAAGTTGTTTCCCTTTTAGAATTTAACAGTTAAGAGAACGTTTTATACAAGCTATACAGTAATTAATTAATTAATTCATGATTGGTAAATAAACAAAATTAGTAAAAAGTTCCCAATATAGGCTAAAAGTTTCAGCAAAGTGGGTAAAGACAAATCTCACTATTTTTCAGATTTCCAAAATGTTTTTCCCGTTGAAAATTTGTTGTCTAATTTATTGTTTACTGGCTCTTTAAAGTGTGGGAGGGTTTTAACTTTTAACCAATCAAATTGAATTAATATAACAAAGCGAAAGCCATAGGGTGTAGGGGTGGGCTTAGGAAGCAAGCATTACATAGCAGGAGTTCATTATATAACGTAAGTGAGCAATACAAAAGGATTATCCAAGCTGAACTAAGGCTATACCCAACAGGTTGCCCAAGTTCCAGTCTTATTCTTATGGACATTAACTTTTATTTTGATTTGATGATAACTTACTCAGGTGTTCTGTTTTCAACCACAGAATGCAGAACACACAACTGTCATATTACTCGGGTGTGGATGAAGCACATCATCTGTTGTAGGGGTTGTTGAAGCAATCTTTGTCTGTGTGTAGGGATCCCGGAAGCTGAAACTCAGTGAGAGTATAGCCAGCAGCCTCGGGTCCAATCTGAACCGGGCGGGAGGAGCGCAGGATCTGACCAAGATGCTCCTCACTGATGACTACTTCAGCGATGTCAACCCTCGCAGCATGCGGCGGCTGATGAACGTCGTCTACATAACAGGTAGGAAACTTAATAGGCCTACTGATTCGCCAAAGGCGACATCAAATTCTACACAGGTTATTAAGTGAAGTCTTTTAATACATACCGTTTTGAAGTTCAGTTTAATTTGAAAATTATTACCAAACCATATTTTTTGTCAATACATAATCCGATTGATTGTACTGGCCAAAAATATGTGTTGCTACTAATTTATTAGTTGGAAACCATGAGTAGACTATAAAATTATATATGGAGTGGTATCTAACTTAGGTTATACTAATGGCAAATACTCACTCAAAAATCAAGAGTAATTGGCAATACTCGACTCGATCCTAAAAATCACTACTCGCACACCCCTAATAATAACAAATGTTTTCGAAAATAAATGTTGATTCGCAAGGTGGCTGTACTGTGATACTAGGAGCGAAAAAGTATTACTATGCATGCGCAAACCGTGCCATCAACTATGAAAATAATCTTTAATTTTTTTTACATATATACAAGTTCACATTTTTAATTTTGAGTTAATTTGTCACTTTGGATGCCAGAAAAATTAGGTTGATTGTCTTCTTAAGATGAAAGGTATTTTGGAGAAGATAACATATTCCAAATGTTAAGTATGGTGTTTCTTATCTCTGTGCAGGTAGATTGCTGAAGGCGTTCCAGATTGATTTCAACTGGTATCACCTGGCCAGCTGGGTGAATATCACGGAGCAGTGGCCATTCAGGACGTCTTGGCTAATATTGTCTCATGATGCCGCGGAGGATTCTTTAGACGACAACACCTCACTGAAGACACTCTATGACAAGTAAGGATTGGAATTTGAAGATTTATTGTCAATTGATACAGTGGATGTTATGTTACTGGGGAGAATATATTTTACGGTGAAGTTTATAATTAGTAAAATGTGTTTTAGTTCTAGCATATTGCCTGCCCCTACATTTAATCTTTTTCGATGTATTTTATTAGGAATGGGTCGGTTACATTTTTTATCGGTTCGGTTTCGGTTCAGTTTTTTACAAAAAACGGTTGTTGGTTGTTGTTTTCGGTTATTTTTCAAAAAACTTACAACTGTCTTGTCTATACTTTAAATTTAAGTTTCTACCTAGATTTTGAAATTCTGCCTAAAAAAACTTTAATTGATTATATTCCGGTACCTATAAATCCCTATTTCATACTTTGTTTCACTGGTTTACATAAATACTGCTGCAGAGATACTGCGCAGGAGAGTTGTTAAAAAGTCACAAGTAATCAAAGACAAATCAAATTAATTTAAATGAAATATTATGGGCCATTACAAAACTAATTAATCACCTAGGTTTTAAACCTTGTTTATCCAAATAATAACAAGTTAGCCCAGGGCAGCAACAAACTTTAAATAATCTTTAACTTAAACTTTGTTAAGATGTTAAGGTTTAAGTTTAGCCTACTGTAGGCCTAACCATAAAAACAAAATAAGTTTACCTGTTTTTGCTGATATTTTATTTTTGCAGACTTTGGAAATCCAGAATCTAATCGTAAATACAGCCTACTGTAGGCCTAACCTTAAAAACAAAATAAGTTTACCTGATGAGTTTTACTAAGGATGAGTTGATTCCAATTGTCTATTCTCGATTCCATCAATTCTCAGGCTTAGAATCAGAATCGAGAATCGATGGGCCAAAGTCAATTCCAATCTTATCGATTCCTGGCCGTCGATACTCTCGGCGTTAACCCAGATTTCCACCGCTAACCATCGAAAATTCGAGTCGAGTAGTTGAAAATGTTATAGCTACTCCCGCCGTTTATCCAGATTTACGCCGCTAACTAATGTTTAACAAAATGTATGACTGAAATAAAGAAAAAAGCTTAAAATCTATGTTTCGCTCATATGAAAGGAGACAATGATAGGTGAGTTATTTATGGATACTTGTGAAGTAAGAGAAGTAAGAGAAGGGCACGGGGAGTGTTTGGGTCGGGGGCAAAAAATCTGACCTTGGAGATAAGGAAGGAAGACAGGTCAGGAGGGGAGGAGTGGGGTCTGGTTGAAAGCAATAACTCAGTCGGCTGACCAACATTATTTCTTTGAGTCATTATCTTACAACCACATTTTTCCCCATGAATTATGGATTTATATTTATTATTAAACAGATTTTCTTTTTCTATATTACTACAGTATAGTAGTGAAATTAACATTAAACTATTTACAAATTTCATTAAAAATTAGTTTGATAATTAACTATAAAAAGCTGCTAAATAACATTACAGTATATTTAAAAACGTTGATCTACAATCATTAAAAATTAATTATTAAAAAAAAATGCTTTCTAACTTTTATAAAAAAATTAAAACTCTAAATTTAACATTAACGTTACAAATATATTTTTATCAGTCAAGAATAGTTAACAACCAAAGTGATTGTTTTATAACAAAAGAAAACCAATTAAAAAAATATCATGGGAGATTTATGTAACTTAAAGCATAACAATTATATGAAAAATCAACAAGCAATTCAACTTTTTTTATTATTTATTTTTGTACGTTTATTTTATTGTCTCAATTTATTAACCCTTTGAGTATCACGGCATCATGGCCATTGCTTATGCATAAATTGCCGGGCTAATTTCAATGGAAAATGTAGTCGTTTATATAAACAATCATATAAAATACAATTTTAGAGGTATCCATATAGGTTTTTATTTATTTTGTTCGTAAATAAATTATCTATGAAATAGTATAAAGTAACTATAATTACAAAAAAAATTGGAACTAAAATTATTATTTTTTTATATGAAAAAATTAAAAATTTGTTTTTTTTCTAACTTTGACTTACATAAATTATGCTAAAGAACTTTATTTGATATTTTTCAAACCAATAGGCATAGCAGAAAGAGCAGAAAATGCTGATCAAAACTGATGTATAAATCATCAATATGAGTTAAAAAATGTTTGCAAACAAATTAAATGAAAATATGTTACAATTCCAAAAAGGCCCTAGGTCTAGGCTATGTGGTCATTAAGCAACATTGAAGTTGAGTTTTGTAATATAAACAAATATTATTTTTTAGTTTGTTGTCAGTAAACATGTTTATTATTACTAGTATATAAGCAATAGGCCTACCAAAGTAAATTAAATGCACAATAAACAAGGAAACAAAAGACGTATGTGTACCTTTTACTTTCACAAAAACTTAAGTATCTACAACAAGTTCACACAACAAGACACTGCTCCAAGTTTATTGTAAACTAATTCCCGAAGGTTACTCAAGTTGTTTCCATCTATTCTGGCACTTATTTTTGTTTCATATGTAAATAGGAAGTAAAAACACTAAAAAATAACTTCAATGACAATAATATCAGTGATATTTACGTCGTTTGCCGGTATAACTTTAAACAACAACAAATACAGACGACATGTGCGACAAAGATGACTAAATTAGGGTCTGCTAACAGAACAAAGGCAACGAAATTGCTATGGAACTAATAGCTGGAAGTACTACGTAAAATACTGAGAGTCGCTGTCAGCGACGCTCGGCACTTTATGTGTAATGCATCGCGTCACTGTGTGCGATGCTGCGGCACTCAAAGGGTTAATTAAAAATCAGCTACTGTCTAACTTATTGTCTTTAATCATTTTTAAATCATTACTTTGCTATTTCACCTATTATTAGCAATCGATGGAATCGGAATCGAGAATCGATTTGTAAGAATCGGCTCCGGAATAGGAATCAAACAAAATTGGAATCAACTCATCCCTAACATGTACTTATAACATGTTACACAATGTATAACTGAAACTCACTGATAAACTTCAGGAGCTCATTCTTCTCATAGAAATCAAATAAAATGTTCCTATTAGTATTAACATAGGTTCTAAAGTTATTGTTTTGCTATTTATTGGCCTGTATATATTTTATAATATGAAATATGGTTTGCAAAGGAAAAGCACTTGGCTTGGGAGTTTCATTGAGAAAAGGTGGGATACACAGCTAACTCACCTGAAGAAACTGGTTCAGATGAGCACAGCAACAAAGAAAGTATTTTAGCGAATTTCCCCTATAGGGAAGAAGCTATTACCGTAGGTCTCATGGTAAGACTTAAGCCCGAGACCGTGACAAATTTTTTTTTTAAGGTCCCAAGATGACTAAAAAAAATTCGTTCAAATGGTTGTTATTTGTTCAAATTTATATATATGTATATATATATCTATAT
Organism: Allygus modestus; assembly: GCA_963675035.1. Taxonomy (NCBI): domain Eukaryota; kingdom Metazoa; phylum Arthropoda; class Insecta; order Hemiptera; family Cicadellidae; genus Allygus; species Allygus modestus. The sequence continues at coordinate 317,614,980 of OY776111.1, forward strand.
ATCTATATATGTGTCCGTGAATGCGATAACTTGAGTAAAAAACGTCCAATTTTGATGAAATTTGGCTCAAATGTGTAAAGTGACATTTATGACTTTAAGTTCCAAAACCAGAAAAATCGGACTATGGGAAGGGGGGTTTATGGGGGTTTTAAATTTTCCAAAAATCAGTTTTTTGCATTTTTCAGCCTAAAATTTTTGAAAGACTTAATTTTGGTTTTGACCATGTTTTAGAGCTTAAAAAAACAAATAATATGGTATTTTGAATTATTAACCTAGGTTAAGTGGTTGCGGAAAAAATCCAAAAAAACATGCTCATAAAATCTCCCATGTTAATCTTATGGGAAAAAGGTTTTTGGCTTTTCCTCAGTTAATTTTACTTTAAACTTCACATTTGCTTTTACCAATCACTTCAGCTCCACAAAACAATCATTTTGGTGTTTAAATTGTGATTCTACGTCCAACCGTTGCAGAGATATTCAAAGTACTAAACACAGTACGTTGTCCAATGTTATCCTTATGGAGAATAAATAAAATTTGATATCTCGATTATTTATGAATGTATATTGATGAAACTTGGTATGTGGCTTCATGTTGTACTGGTATATTGATATTTGAACAAAAAACAAATGTTTTGTTGGTTGTCCCCGTAGCAGCTAACCTGCATACTCAGCCCTAATGTTATTCTTATGGAGAATAAGTAAAGTTTTATATCTCCCTTAATTATTAACATAAATTAATAAAAATTAGAATGTAGCTTCACCTGGTTGAGTTAAATTGATAATTGCATAAAAACACATATTTTGTGTTCCTTGTTGCAGCAAACCTGCATACTCAGTCCTATGTTATTCTTATGGAGAATAAATAAAATGCTATTGATCACTTATTTATTAATTTATTTTTATAAAACTTGGTAAGTGCCTTTATGTAGTAGTGAGAAACATATACATTCATTGGAAATTTGCTGAGTACGCAGGTTTGCTGCGACGGGGGTATTTACACACATATTACACAATATTTCGTCTCCATTTGAGACTTCTTCAGATGTAGAGAGAGACATCTTGATGTCTCTTTCTACATCTGAAGAAGTCTCAAATGGAGACGAAATATTGTGTAATATGTGTGTAAAAATACTTTCTTTGTTGCTGTGCTCATCTGAACCAGTTTCTTCAGGTGAGTTAGCTGTGTATCCCACCTTTTCTCAATAATATGAAATATGTAAACAGTAAGAGATAGAAGTGTCAAATGAGGTTCAATTAATGTTTGAACCTCATTTGACACTTCTACCTTTTACTGTTTAAACATTTCAGTCTTTTTAAATTATCAAAGCTAAACAAAAAAAAATGAATATAAAAATGTATATAATTATAGATACTTGTATACATTTGTAGCAAAAAGTAGAGATTTTAATTAGATAAAAGTTTGAGTGAAGTTTTAGCTACAGTTTCATTGACATTTCCAACACTAACTGACGAATATACAAATTAACTTAGCTGCGCCTACAGTCAGGTACTTTTATTTTAGAGTTCGACCCCAGATCCCAACGTCAAAGGAATTTGAGCCACTGCTGGAGCTAGACAGGGATGAGCGCAAGTTTGACATCTTCCTGACGTTCCACCGGTCGAGCCTGCTCATTGCCGATCTCCGCATCTTCCTGCCTTTCACCATCAACCTCGACCCTTATATCAAGAAAGTTATCAAAGGTAAGTACAGGTTTGCAAAGGAAAAGCACTTGGCTTGGGAGTTTCATTGAGAAAAGGTGGGATACACAGCTAACTCACCTGAAGAAACTGATTCAGATGAGCACAGCAACAAAGAAAGTATAGCACCTTTTCTCAATGAAACTCCCAAAGGTAAGTACAGTGAGATTACATGATCCGTATGTTTGTACGTCTCTATTAGACCACTGAGATGTGTCATCATCAAAGCTAAAAGGTCCACATAGGAAATAATCCAAGATTTATTTTAAGAAAAAACACTTACTTGAATTTTGTTAAATATGGGCTAACTTTTCTTTTCTCTTGTTGTGAAATAACACCTCCACCTTACTTCTTTATTTACTATTTATTATATTTATATATGCTATTTACTATTCACACTTGTCATATATACTATTCTCTGTTATTAAATATATCGATACCTACTTATTTTTATTGCGTTTTGTTCTTGTATTGCTAGCCTAAATACTCTGCGGCGTTGGACGCTTCTAGTTTCTAAGGTGATAAGAAGACAAGATGGCTACTTCTGCTGGAAATAAAGGCTAGGCTGTTACAATTAACAAAATTACATATTTATTCCAAAATTTACATTTCAACATATAAAAATTCTCAGGGGACTAACAAAAATATAATACAAAAAGTGGGGATAAGGTATGATTCTGATTTAAGAAATATTACTGTTTACAATTATATTAAATGTTCTCGGCTTAACTCTTACGGGGATAATAAAGTCTCTTTGGTCTCAGGGCGTTATGGGAGGATTCATAGTGGTGACTCTCTCTCTTACTAGATTTTTGCTAAGATTTTAAAAACTGATTTTCTTTATCGTTAAAATATGAATCTGATCGTATGACTGTAATATATAATTTAATCTGATGCTCAAAGAATTGGAGTTAGCTTGGCGTCACCAAACATAATGGTGGCCATGATTTTGAATGGTTTTGGTCTAAAACATTCTGTTCTAATTTCACTGATACTACAAAATTTGATTAAATAAGTTCTCTTATTATTGAATTTGGACTAAAATTGTCTATTTGACAAATGTTTTTGAATAGTATCAGTATTTAAGGCCGCTCGATCCACCCTAACTCTGATGTAACTTAGTCTGTATGTTCAAGAGAAGCTTGGGTTTGGTTTACCAGAGCTGCATCTTTTCTTTACTAAAACCATTTATTTTTGGCCTAATAACAAACAAAAAGGAAAATCTATATGGTTTTAGTTCTTCTCCTATTAAACAGATTGGACTTTTATAGTACCCAATGCACTTATTTAAAGACAATGTAATTAATTTTGAGACAAGGCTCACTTTTTAGCATCTAACACCTAGGCCAGTCATTTTATAAGAGAGAGAGATGTGGTCATCTCCCATACAACAATACACTCACAGGTGATCTTCTTTCTTGAGGCTTCCATGACACTTTCACTTTAAATTTCTACTAAGATTACTATATACAATTTTAGCCTGGTAATATTAAATTTAAGATCAGATTTCATTTATATTTGTGTTTGAAGTAGTTTACACCATTATTGGACGAGGTTATAAATTATTTTACATGAGATTATTTGTACATATATATTATATTAATAGGCTTATAAAGATAGTTTTATATGTACACGAAAATTATATATGGGCCTAATTGGGTTCTCATGAGAGCACATTAACTTTTTATATAGGCCTACCCATGGTTTATACCTCATTACATATTATTTCTATGGGCCTATTTAACTATTTGTTATTAAATTGTTGTCAAAATAAGTTGTGAACTGTTGCAGTTGAAAATTATTCATTCTATCGTTTATTTTTCTATCCTTTATGTGACTTTGAAAAGCTTGAAGCTGTTAATGTAGTAGTAATGTGTACCTTGAGTTTTATTCATATCAACAATAAAGGTATATTTATGTGAATAGAAAAAATAAATAAAAAAATGTATATTAAGTGTTTTGTAGTATAGAGAAGATTATTGCGTGTATAAAATACAGTTTTTCCACCCATGCAGACAGTTATTTATAATTAACCATTGTTTTGAAGTGTTATAATTGTTTGCAATTATTTACTATGCTCTGTTTGTTTTAAAATAAAGTTTTCCATTTTATTTCATTTTTAGCGAATTTCCCCTATAGGGAAGAAGCTATTACCGTAGGACTCATGGTAAGACTTAAGCCCGAGACCATGATAACTTTTTGTTTTGAGGCCCCCAGATGCCAAAAACACTTTTCGTTCAAATTTATATATATGTATAAATGAAATAAATACAATAACAGGGTACGCTGGTTATTGCATTTATTTCATTTTTATAATAAAAGTAGCCCTAATGTGTGAACTTCAATTTTAATATATATATTTGTTATTTTTAATATATATATATATATATATATATATATATATATATATATATATATATATGATAACTTGAGTAAAAAACGTCTGATTTCGATGAAATTTGGCTCAAATGTGTAAAATGACATTCATGACTTTAAATTCGAAAACCAGAAAAATCGGACCATGGGAAGGGGGGTTTATGGGGGTTTTAAATTTTCCAAAAATCAGTTTTCCGTTTTTCCCTTTTCATATAGTTTAAAAAAATTGTATTTTCATTAAAAAAAAGAAGGAGGTATTTGCTGTAATCATTCACTGGAGGAAAAGTTTCTCAAGTTAAAAATGGAAATTCGCTTATAAATTATTCTTTCACATTTTTCACCCTAACATTTTAAAAAAACTTAATTTTGGTTTTGTCCATGTTATAGAGCTTAAAAAACAAATAATATAGTATTTTGAATTATTAACCTAGGTTAAGTGGTTGCGGAGAAAGTTCAAAAAATCTACTCATAAAATCTCCATGTTAATCTTATAGGAAAAAGGTTTTTGGCTTTTCCTCAGTTTATTTCAATGTAAACTTCACATTTGCTTTTACCAATCAGTTCAGTTCCACAAAAAAATCATTTTGGTTTTTAAATTGTGATTCTAAGCCAACCGTTGCAGAGATATTGAAAGTGCTAAACAAAGTACGTTGTCCAATGTTATCCTTATGGAGAATAAATAAAATTTGATGTCTCGATTATTTATGAATGTATGTTGATGAAACTTGGTGTGTGGCTTCACGTAGTGGTGGTATATTGATATTTGCACAAAAAATATATTTTTTGTTGATTATTCCCATAGCAGCAAACCTGCTTTCCCAGCCCCCATGTTATTCTTATGGAGGATAACTAAAATGTTATATAGCGCTTATTTATGATTGAATATTGATGAAACTTGGTATGTTGCTTCGCCTAGTTAAATTCTATTTATATTTGCATAAAACCAATTGGTTGTGTTCCTTGTTTCAGAAAACCTACGTACTCATTACCAATGTTATTGTTATGGAGAATAATTAAAATTGTTTATATATGAATATATTTTTATGAAACTTAGTATGCGGCTTTATGTGGTATTAAGCGGAAAAAATATACTACGCATAGAAATTCTCCGAGTACGCAGGTTTGCTGTGGCGGGGATATTTATTTTTATTTTAAAGCTAAAGTGGTATTAATATCAGTTCCTTCAATGATTCTATCTTGAAATGGGTAGGTGACCCATTTCAAGGTTAGTTGTGAGATTACTTCACTGAAATTTAAACAAGGTTTCCAACATTCACAAAACAACACTGACTAATAGAAATAATCATAATGACATGGCTTAAATAGATGTGCATATACAGTCATGACTAAGGGCGGTGAACTTGATCCCTCCTGCTATCAAATGAATGTTGGTAATGTTTTTGTCCTTTCTTCTGTCTTCTTCTAAAATTGTTGCATTGTAGATAATATTCAATTTGTAATATGTTTGTTGACTTATTCCCCCCTCTGATATGCTGATACGATTGTTTGTATGACCAGAGGACATCCAGAACCTCGAGGAATCGCAGCTGACGTTGGCGGCGGCGGGGGGAGTCAGTGGCTGGCCGGCTGCCGGCCCCGCCGAGCCTGCCCCCACCAAGCGGCAAGGCCTACTGCGGCGACAGGTAGCTGGCAGTCATGTCTAAGTTTGATTTATTTAACTTGATATTGTTTATCAAGTCTGACAAGCCACTTGCTCATGTTGAAGGTAGTTGTAAGAACCGATGAAAGCATTTAATAAGTTACCCAACTTATGAATGAATAGGCTTTGCAATTATTACCTCAATTCATTGGATGTGTGGCAGTTATAATAACAAACAAATGTGGAAAACATGCACGCTATTTTCATTGTTGTGTGTTGTTTTTATCTCTAACATTTTCATGATAGAGCAATCCCAACAAAAATAGGAATTAATTTAAATTTTGACTTTTGAGTTATTTTGTAAAAAAATATTACTATGTGGAAATTGTTCATTAAAGACCTTATTTATTTTAATTTTCAATATATATGGCCGATATGAAATAGTTAAATTTATTAAACGAGGCTTCTGTATTATCATTATGAGGCTAAAGTTTAATGAACAGCCTATGTTAGATGGTCCAGTTTTCATTTACTACCAAATATTACGCAGTTAAATTGTCATTTAAAACAGACATTGTATGGTTTGATTGACATTTATGGTCGATTACGCACATTTCGGTTGTCATTTATTATGGATTCATGCTTCCTGTTGTGGTTTTCTGCCAATTAATGTTTCCCAGTTGGATTTTATGGTTGATTTGATAGTTTTCATTTGATAGTTTCATCTTTGAAAAAGGATCAGAAAGAAAAACTCCTTCGATTATTTTTTTTTAGCTTCTTTTAGAGAATTTCCCCTATAGGGAAGAAGCTATTACCGTAGATCTCATGGTAAGACTTAAGCCAGAGACTACGATAACTTTTTTTTGAGGTCCCCAGATGCCCAAAACACTATTCGTTCAAATTTATACTTATATATATATATTTATATATATATATATTTATATATATATATATTAGGCTTATCGCCGTTGGAGGCTTCGGCCCCAAACCCCCTTTTGGAGTTCGCTTTGCTCACTTGCACTCCTCAGTTAACACAAGTTTAAATCAAACTCAGCTATTGTAGTCTGTTAACCAAAGGAAAACTACACAACAATGAATTTGGTGAGCACATTATAGTCTACACAGGCGGTCCAATATCGGTTCCATATCAAAATATTTTACTAACTAGCTGCTTGTTCGTTTTATTGAATAAACTCCCGACTAACATAGTTGCTTCAAGGTGTATAAAAGAAAATAAAGTGGTCACTCAATTCAAAGTCGATCAGATATAAGTTAAATAACAGTTTGTGGTTACAGTGTTAAATTGGAGTTCTACAAACGGATTTACGTGTAAAAAATAACAACAAATGAGGCTGCAGTTCACGACAAAATTATAGTAACCTAACCTAACCTAACTCCGCAGAGCGCTTTATGGTAGCCGTTCATTGCTCAACATAATTACAAATAAAGGGATTTGTAAAAAAAATAAAGTCAAATTAAACAGAAATTTCAGACCTCAACACGTAAACATCTATTCGAACCCGTGGCTGCATGATCTTGAATCATCTAACAACATATCCATTGGGCTAAATTAATTCGATAGAACAAACATTGAACGGTTGATTACATTTTCCAATATCGAAACAAACGATATTCGCGATATTGAACCTCCCGTGTAGGTGAAAATGTTTTGTAACAGTTGATTTATATAAACCTCATGTGAGCAAATTAGTATCGCCTACACGGTCGGTTTATTTAAATCAGCTGAGACAAACATGTGGTATTAGCCAAAGAAAGTGTGCTTTCATTGAACAGCTTCCTAAAACTGAATACATTTAAATGGGCAAAAATACTCAAAACTACTCCTTCTCCGATGAATAGCGGCTGAACGGATGATCGGATCTTAAATCTGACGAAAAATCGTCAGTTAGAAATTAAATTTTCTAGATCTTTTGTGTTTAACATTTGTTGCCTTCTCTTACCGTTTCCGTACAAAACATGCTCAAAGTGGAAAAATTGAAAAAGTGGAATTTTCCCCGCCCCAAAAATGCCACAAAAACTCACAAAAAGTTAACTTTTGGCAATTTTTCTGACAGTTTCTCGTCAAGAGCTTTAATTCAAGTATGGGGTCGAGGGGGCTTGGATTACGGGAAGTACCTAGTAGTTTATGTCAGTGAATGAGAGAACCCGTCTAGCTTTATATAAGTAGAAGATATGTATGTGTCCGTGAATGCGATAATTTGAGTAAAACGTCCGATTTTTATGAAATTTGGCTCCAATGTGTAAAGTAACATTCATGACTTAAGTTTGAAAACCAAAAAGATCAGACCATGGAAAGAAGGGGGGTTTATGGGGGTTTTAAATTTTCCAAAAATCTGTATTTTTCACCCTAAACTTAAAAAAAAAACTTAATTTTGGTTTTGACCAAGTTATAGAGCTTAACCCTTTGCGATCGGAAGGCCAGCAGGAGTGGCCACAACGCAGTCGGCAGCCAGTCGGAATTCTTTCCGTACTAACTTGGTTCCGACGGTCGGGCGGCCAGCTGTACTGGCCACGTCCCACTACGCGTCACCTCGGCATTTATCATGGCGGCTCGCTCCCCGCAGCTCGGAATTATTTTCACTGAAAACCTTCAATGTTAGCATAGGGGATTTAAATTTTTATAAAAACGTCTCTCAATTCGTCTTATCTTTAACGATCGTTCATTATTACTTAGTTAAATATACGGGGGGAAAAAAACATAACCCCATTCTTACTAATAAATGTTTATACGGGATAAAACAATTTTATTGTAGGCCTAATTATAATATAAGTGTAGGCCTATACGTAAACGTACAAGTGTTCTTATAATCATGTAAAAACTTGAAACTTAATTAAAAATACAAATAAACACAAACCTCTTGAGAAAATCACCAAAACACAGTTAAAATCACATAAAACTGAACCAAAACAATGATGATTATGACAGCACTTGTGCCAGAAAAACAGGTGTTTATTTTAGTTGTTTACACCACAATTCTTACGATATAATGTTGCAAGCCTGCTGATCGTTTAGTTTAACAATTCCTCACTAGGTTGCAGCACTCTACAGGCATTAACCACAGTTGGAATATTACAAACGAAATCATTGTTGTCGGCCAGTCCTGGGGGACGCCCGAGCGTTCGTTGGATTTCATGTTGGCCAGCACCGCTGGCCGTCCGATCGCAAAGGACAACTGCTGTGGAAAAAAATCCGACTTCCGCGCGCTAATGGCGGCGGCCAGTAGAGCTGGCCGCGCGACCGCTGAGGAATAGCGGCAAATATGCATTCCGATCGCAAAGGGTTAAAAAAAGTAATATAGTATTTTGGATTATTAACCTAGGTTAAGTGGTTGCGGAGAAAATGCAAAAAAAACTACTCATAAAATCTCCCATGTTAATCATATGGGAAAAAGGTTTTTGGCTTTTCCTCAGTTAAACTTCACATTTGCTTTTACCAATCAGTTCAGTTCCACAAAACAATCATTTTGGTGTTTAAATTGTGATTCTACACCCAACCATTGCAGAGGTATTTAAAGTGCTAAACACAGTACGTTGTGCAATGTTATCCTAAGGAGAATAAATCAAATTTGATGTCTTGATTATTTATATTTGAATAAAAACCAATTGTTTGTGTTCCTTGTTTCAGCAAACCTACGTACTCATCACCAATGTTACTCTTATGGAGAATAATTAAAATTGTATATATCGCTTATATGTGAATATGTTTTGATGAAACTTGGTATACGGCTTTATGTGATGTTAAGACATATATTATGCATTGGAAATTCACTGAGTACGCAGGTTTGTTGCGACGGGGATATTTTAAACTCAAGTTGAATATTAAAAACTACCAAAATCTCAATTTATTAACACTATTTTTACAAAATCCTTCAGTAAAGATTCAATGCATTCCTTTCGGACATTTAAAATAATGTTTGATTACCAGGCAGGAATGCTGAAACAATCGGTATTTTAATAAAATACACACATCGCTTTAGGAATAATAAAGGACTTAAAATACAATAAGTTCGCACGCAGCATTCTGATGGGAGAGAAGCAAATTTTTACATAAGAAACTTTAAAACATTGTTAAAACAGCTAACTGACTTATTCAAATTTTTATGGAAACCTGAAAACATTTAATATTTTGGCTGATCTGATACTGGTCCTGGTTCTGTTTATCTGCAATGCTGTGTGATAACAAACCACTCCAAGCCAAAAACATTATTTGAGATTTAACCCAGAAGGAAAATTGATCTTTAATACCAGAAGGCTCTAATCGAGCATTTCTTAATACCATTTGGTTACACTTCGCATTTTGGCGTAATTTTATTACATTTGCAGTTCTGTCTCTTATTATTTATTTTTATTTTTATTTTAATAAACTGTCTAATGTTTGTTATGGAATTGTATTTATCATCTTGCATATTTTTAGAAGTCACTGCACAAAGCTCCCATGGCTCCTATGGCCCCAATGGTGCCTGCAGTCCCCGCTTACCCAGGAGTGGGGGCCTGGCCCCCTCCCCCAACCCCGTGGGCCCCTGCAGCAGGGGGCCCCCGGACGGGGCACTTTCATATGCCTGCGGGGGTTTCCACTGCTCTACCTGTAAGTTTAAATACGTTTTCACTGTTTTTAATATTTATTTGAAAGATATGCAAAGATATTAGAATTCCATCATCAAAATCTTTTTTATGTAAATAAGATGAGAAAAAATATACATATATGTAAATCTGATATATAGTTCTCTACAAGTCTTCTGTTAGTATAATATCTAATATCTAATGTAGTCTGTCTTTACAAAAATGTTAATTCAATTAATGAAAATTGTATGTAATTTGTAGGGGTGTGCGAGTAGTGATTTTTTTTAATCGAGTTGAGTAGTGCCAATTATTTTCAAGTTTAGAGTATTTTTGAGCGAGTATTTGCCATTAGTTGGTAGTTTCAAATAGTGTAATGAGATTTGGATTCCACCTCAGATTTGATAATCTAAACATGGTTTGGATAACTAATACTTGAGTAGTAATACAAAGTTGTTGCCAGTACAATCAAATTGGATTACGTATTGACAAACAAAACACGGTTTGACATTCGTTTCCAGCCGTTAAAACACGGACCGGTTGTCATTTGGCCAATGCCTGGTTCAGACATGGCTTATAATCAATATTTGATGACAAAATCGTTAGTTACGCCCGATATTACGTGGCCTGGTCGCTACTTTTGCTGATGTTATGTATACCATCCTCATTTTCAGCCGATTTTATGTGATGCAATCGCCTTTTGCGGCCGTTACTACGCGATTTGGTTGGTTGCAATCGTTAGCAAAGTGATGGCCGCAAATTGGCGGGATATACTCGCTCGAACTTTCGAGTATTTTTAAAAACTTTGAATCGAGTTTGAGTAATACTTGGCTGAAAACTCGAAGTTTCGAGTACTCGCCCACCCCTAGTAATTTGTTTTTATCTTTGCCCTTGTTAATTTATTACAGTGCAAATTGTTAACATTTGTTTAAACAGTTGGGTTTTAGAAATAAACTCTTTTATTAGATTTGTGGTGTTTCACATTTTTAGTGCACAACACTTAACACACTAAAACTACTACTATGAGTCATAATAACCATTTTTTACGTACAAATTTGTTTTAAAGAGTGAAATTTCTGTTTGGGTTATTGTTTACACACTAGGCTAATTCTTTGATAAATCAAAGCTACCTGTAAGTTGTGAGCACTAAAATAAAATATTTGTGATGTATTTTGCTTTTGTACAGTCATTATTGTCACTTTATATATACTTGTAGGATTTAAATGTAAACAATTAAAAATACATTTATATTTTAGCCTGAACTGCTGGATGTACGGTTGTCAAGTTTGTCCACTTCTGGAGTTTGTCAACTCCTCTCCAAAATTGACGATTCCCAAGGCTCTCAAGTGGTCAAATATGTGAAGGTTTTTGAAGCTAACAACATCAACGGAAAAGTGCTTCTTCACTGTGATCTCGATGAACTCAAACCGGCAAGTATTAAACTTATTTGTTATTGAATTGTATAAAAGGAAAGTACCAGGAAGACCTAGCCTGAGTATAGGAAATACTATTTATTTTGCACTTTACTTTTAATCTGAACTCATTGTATTTCTTCTAATCATGGTATCTCTTTAAATTTTTGGGCCTATATGACAAAGGATCCATTGATACCAGTTGCGAGTCAGGGTTGCCACCGACCGGGAAAACCTGAAAAACTGGTAATTATGCGTGAACTTTGGTGACCAGGAAAGAATGTGTGGATTATGTGGGAATTTTAGGCCGAACCGGGAATTTCAGGTCGCGATCGTCGCCGATAGCGTAACGCGTTCTGAATAGTAGGCGAAGTTAGCGATGCGTTCTCGATTGACAGCAACGTTAGCAATGTGTTCTCGATGAATGGCGATATTAGCGAAACGTTCTTGATGGTCGGTGACATTAGCGATGCGTTCTCCATGATCGGCGAAGTATTGATGCGTTCCTGATGAGCGGTGACGTTAGCGATGCGTTCTCGATGGTCAGTGACATTAGCGATGCATTCCCGATGGTCGGCGACGTTAGCGATGTGTTCTCGATGGTCGGTGACATTAGCGATGTGTTCCCGATAGTCGGTGATGTTAGCGATGCATTTCCGTTGGTCAGCGACGTTAATGATGCGTTCTCGATTGTCAGCATCATTGTCATTAGCAATGCGTTCTCGATGGTCGGCGATGTTAGCCATGTGATTGTAAGAGCTATTGTTGAGGAAACTTTACGAATGCAGTTGCAACTGTTGGCGACATTTTTTAATAACAATTTGACCAAACCGCAATCAATTACAAATGAGCCACTTCTATTACCCACTGTTTGTACATACAAATTAATTTATTAATAAGATCAATAAATTAATTTCTATGTTCAATCCGTGGGTAATAGAAGTGGTTCATTTGTAATTAATTGCGGTCAGGTCAAAATTGTTAATAGTTTATATTGAGCTCAGTTTCTAATATGTAGTCTTTGGAGTCGCTGGATAATTTGTTAAAGCATAATTGGCTGGGTAGTGTATAAGTGGTCAGGGCGGTCGCTTCATAATCTGAGGTTTGTTGTCAGATTGATTCCTAGCAAAAATTTTGAAAATGGTTGGAGAGTTAAAAACTGGATCCACCTGCCATACATAGTAATGCTTTCTAAGAAAATGTTTAGTTTGGATAGTAACAAGATCAGGATTTGGGCCCACTCTGTATCAAGAACATTGAAAAATATGCCGTCGTCATCAATCAGTACACAAAAAAGATTGGTATATTCAATTTTCTTATTCTTATAATAGACTAGCTGTGTACTCATTCTTCGTACGGGTTGTATATAAATGGTAGATTAACTAAAGAAAATAACAACCTACATAATTTTACAATATTAAAATTATATTTTACACGTTTAATGTACAATTAAATCAAAGTTAACGAAATATACTGGCATATAGTTCGGGTACTGTTGCTAAGTCGAGGAACTCTGTCAGGTAGTGAACGGCGTGTGTTTTTTGCGACTCCAAATCGGTACACGTAAACCTTTGGATTCGCTTTTAGAAATAACTATATAAAGGTCTAGCTGGTACCTGGCGCGTTGCTGCCGCAGACGAGGCATTGTATTTGTTTTATGTCAAATTATGACAGGTGCCATTCAAGTAGGTTTTTTATTTTCATAATGAACATATATTTATGCCTTTCAAGCATGTTTAGATATAAGCTGTTATGGTAGAATGTTGATGGAGTGGTGGTGGGGGAAGGTGGTGGAGGGAATGACAAGTGCGCTCAGGTCGGCGAGAATTCCTGGAACTGTCATGCTGACACGTAATGTCTCAAATAAAAAAAATATAAATAAAAAAATATCGTGGAGGGGGGAGGGGGCAAAAATATAAAAAGGGGGGAGCAAAATATAAAATGGGGGGGGCGAAAATAAAAAGCAGGGGAAGCAAAAATTAAAACCGGGGGAATATAAAATGGGAGAGGGGGCATTAAAATCGGGGGTGGGGGAGCGCTTGCCTATCGAAAAATGAGTTTGAATTGCCATTCAAGTAGTTTCTTTATTTCCGTTATGAGAGTTCCCAGTAGGTTATCAAGTAGGTTTTTATTTCCATAATGATGAATACCCCCATCGCAGCAAACCTGCGTACTCAGCGAATTTCCAATGCACAATAATGTCTTAATACCACATAAAGCTGCATAGCAAGTTTCATAAACATATATTCACAAATAAGCCATATATACAATTTTAATTATTCTCCATAAGAAAAACATTGGGGATGAGTACGTAGGTTAGCTGCAACAAGGAACACAAAATATGGGTTTTCATGCAAATATCAATAAATAACCTAGGTGAAACCACATACCAAGTTTCATCAATATACATTCATAAATAAGCGATATATACCATTTCGATTTTTCTCTATAAGAATAACATGGGGAATGAGTACGCAGGTTTGCTGCAAGGACCACAAAAAATAGTTGTTTTTGCAAATATTAATATAACTCAACAAGGTATCCAAGGAAGCCACATACCAAGTTTTAGCGAATTTCCCCTATAGAGAAGAAGCTATTACCGTAGTCGGCATGGTAAGACCTAGGCCCGGGACCATGATAACTTGTTGTTTTGAGGTCCCCAGACCCCAAAAACACCATTCATTCGAAACTGTATATATATATATATATGTGTGTGTGTGTGTGTGTGTGTGTCCGTGAGCACGTTAACTCTCGTAAAAATGATCCGATTTTGGTGAAATTTGGTATAAATGTTTTAAGCAACATTTATGACTAAGTTCTAAAACCAGCCAGATCACTCTATCCGAAGGGGTATTTGGGGGGTTTTGTACCCCAAAAATGGGTTTTTGAATTTTTTACATATAAATTTTGAAAATGGCAAATTTTAGTTTTTACCATTGCATTCAGCTTAAAAAAACACATAATTTGGTATTTTGATCATTCCTCTACGTCAGTTGGTTCCTGAGATACTGAAAGTGCTAAACACAGTACGTTGTCTAATGTTATTCTTATGGAGGAAAAGACAAATTTTATATCTCGCCTATTTATGAATGTATACTGATGAAACTTGGTATACAGCTTCATCTGGTTGTGGTCTATTGATATTTGCTCAAAAAAACTATTTTTTGCCAAAGGCTCCCGTAGCAGCAAACCTGCGTACTCAGCCCATGTTATTCTTATGGATAATAATTAAATGCTATGACTCCCTTAATTATGAACATAAATGAATAAAAACTGGTATATGACTTCACGTAGTTGAGTTATACTGATATTAGCATAAAAACCCATTTTTTAGGTTCATTGATGCAGCAAACCTGCATACTCAGCCCCAATGTTATTCTTATGGAGAATAATTAAAATTGTATATATCGCTTATTTGTGAATATATTTTTATGAATCTTGGTAAGTGGCTTTATTTAGCATTAAAACATTTATACCTCCATTGTAAATTCGCTGAGTATGCAGGTTTGCTGCGACTGGGGAATTATTAAATTATGTTCATAATTAAAGGGAGACATTACATTTTAATTATTCTCTATAAGAATATAACATGGGGGCTGAGTAGCAGGTTTGCTGCTACGGGAATAATCGGTAAAAATTGCTGTTTTTGTGCAAATAACAATAGACCATAACCAGATGAAGCCATATACCAAATTTCATTAGTATCTGTTCATTTCATAAATAAGCGAGATATAAGATTTTTCTTATCCTCCATAGAATAACATTGGGCAACGTACTGTGTTTAGCACTTTCATTTTCACTGTACCCATTTGACTTAGAGAAATGATCAAAACACCAAATTGGGTGTTTTTTTATGCTGAATCTAATGGTGAAAACTAAAATTAGACTTTTTTAAATATTACATGTACAAATTTTAAAAACCCATTTTTGGGATACAAAATCCCCCCAAAACACCACTTTGGATGGGGCGATCTGTCTGGTTTTCGAAATTAAAGTCATAAATGCTGCTTTACATGTTTGTCCCAAATTTAATCCAAATCGGACCATTTTTACGAGAGTTGTCACACCCACGGACACACACACACACATATATATATATATATATATATATATATATATATACACACACACAGTTTGAAGGAATGGTGTTTTTGGGGTCTGGGGACCTCAAAACGAAAAGTTATCATGGTCCCGGGCCTAGGTCTTACCATGCCGACTATGGTAATAGCTTCTTCCCTATAGGGGAAATTCGCTAATTCCCCATAGGGGAAATTCGCTAACAGCTGTTTACTATATTTTAAGTTATAGATGTAACTATTATGTTATCATCTGGTTCAATATAAATAAATACTTTGTCCATAAGAATAACACAGGATCTATAAAACTCCGTAGGGCACTAAGGTGATTTCTAAAAATCCAATTAACCAAAAACCTTCTAACGCACATATAGAACATTGAAAAAAAGTTTCATCTAAATCAGTGCACCTGTTTCCCTATGAAAAGCGAACAAAATGTGTCCAAAATCGCTTGAAATCACGTCTTTGAGCGGCCGCCATTATTTTTCCAAAAGGCGTATGCCGGTTTAAAGTGGCCTAAAACCTTCTCACGCATATATAGAACAAAGAAACAAAGTTTTTATCAATGTCAGTGCGCCCGTTTTCCTGTGAAAAGTGAACAAAAACCTGTCCTTGAGCATCACCGACAGACAGATCAACAGACAGACAGACAGAAATTGAGATAAGACGCGTTTCTGCTTTCCTATGGTATGAAATGTAAAAATATGCAAAAATGTCATTATTCCAAGCAATGTACAGACAAAACTCAAATTTTATTTATATAGATTGTCAAAGTTAAATGGAATGTTACATAATTGTTTCTGTAACTGTAGTAATTTTGTATCTGTTGACGTAATTTCCCCCTCCTATCAGTTAAAATATTGTTATGTTTTTATGTAGAGAGAAAAATCAAGTTCATTAATATAAATAATAAATAATTAGCCCAGCGTGTATACCCATTTTTTGTAAAAAATATGAGATGACTTTAATAAAAAATAATAATATTATTCGTAACAATTTATAACTTGTTGTTGAAATAGCACTTTTATTTATACTGTATTTTCGTTATAGGCGTCGAAAATACATAAAAATGCCGTGTGATTTTTTTTACCTGGAATTTTGAGATTTTTACCTGGAAAACCTGGAATTACGCATGAATTTTGAAATGCAACTTTTGGTGGCATCCTTGCGAGTCCTCTCATAAACCCTTCTTTAATAATTAAAACTAGCTGTATCCTGTTCTCTACTCTGGGATCCCGCAGACATAGAGCCAGATGTTTTAAACATTTTACGTTATAATAATTAGCTGATTACTTAAACAAAATATCTCCGTAAGACTAACATTGGAATTTTGAAGCCCATGGGACATAGCCCAAAAGGTGGATGTTTATCAAACTCCCAAAACGCACATCTAGAGGGTAAGCTTTGATTTATATCAATACAATGTATACAAAATAATATATTTTTATGTTGAAAAAATCACCAATCATAAATCAAGAAATACTTTAATATTGTTTTTCTCAAATAAATGTGTGTGAAAGTAATAAGCTAACTGTCTAAACAAAACATCCCCATAAGATTAAAATTGGAACTTTATAAGCGCATGAGGCAGAGCCCTGATGGTGGATATTTTTCAGTCCCAAAAGGCACTTTTAGAGGGTAAAAGCATTTGATTGATATCAAACATGTACACAAAATAATAATTTCAGAAGTTGATAATCGCCAAAACAAAATAAAGACATTTGTTTAATACCATAGATTATAAACCATACTTGTAATCGTTGCTTCAGTAAAAGAACATAGATTTTTCCTTTGAGGTATTTTTTTTAATTTACTGGGATTTTAAAATTTCTCTGCATGGATAATAACCCTAAGATAAGACCTTCGATAAAAAATCTAACTTTTAAGTGGCATACTACATTTATATGATTTAGTAACTGTTGGGTGCAGTTTGTAAAGTACTAAGGGACAAACATAATAATGACAAACATAATAATTGGACTGGTGATTGTAGCTATAATAAAATTCCAAAATTATTTTTAAATCTTTGCCAGCCTATTAAAAATGAATTTTAACAGTGTTATGAAGTTATATAATATAATTTAATATTTTTATGAAGCTTTTAAAAGATTGAATAATTTTGTTAGTTGATGTACACACCAAATTTATAGTTTCACTCACAGTATTACAATTTTCTCTTCATGTAAATTTATTCCTTTGTTTTGTTTAGGGGTGTGTGAGTAGTGATTTTTTTAATCGAGTCTGAGTAGTGCCAATTATTTTTGAGTTTAGAGTATTTTCAAGCGAGTATTTGCCATCAGTTGGAAGTTTAAAATAGAGTAAGATTATCTAAACATGGTTTCTAACTAATACATGAGAATCAATACAAAGTTTTAGCCAGTACAATCAAACTGGATTACTTATTGCCAAACAAAATGCGGTTTGACATTCGTTTCCGGCCGATAAAACACGGTCCGGTTGTCATTTGGCCAATATCACCTGGTCCATACATCTCCGACAATCAATATTAGATGACGAAATCATTAGGTACGGCCGATATTAAGTGGTCCTGTCGCCACTTTTACCGATATTATGTTTTCCGTCGTCATTTACTGCTGAAATTACGCAGCCCGATCGTCATTTTCGGCTGATTTTACGTGATGCGAGCACCTTTTGCAACCATTACTACGCGTTTTGGCCAGTCACAGTCTTTAACGATTGTCATTTTCGGCCGATTTTACGTGATGTGATAGCTTTTTGCGGCCGTTGTTACGCATTTTGGCCGGTCGCAATCGTTAGCGATCGTCCGGAAATCGGCGGGAGATACTCAATCGAACTTTTGAATATTTTTCAAAATTTCGAGTCGAGTTCGAGTATTAAAATACTCAGCCGAAAATTCGAAGTTTCGAGTACTCGAACACCCCTAGTTTTGTTTAATTAAGATTATCTGTTTTTCTTTTAATTGAGAAAAAATGAATTAATTTTTAACTCCCACTGTTCAATTCAATTCAATTCATATTAGCTTTATTCAATAAAATTTTTACAATCATGCATAATTAAAAATGGTTATACAAATGTGGAATGGAATCAATAATCTAGTGTATTATATACAAATTACAAGCATATTATTCCAATAATTAAATGAGCAAATCCCCTTAAAGTATTTACAAAGTTATTACAAATTATTTTCAGTAAATTCACCAAATGAATACAAAGCTTTTTCTACCAAAAAGATTTAAAATATTTGTTAAATTTCAAATTATTTTTTACCAATAGGAGATCATTGGGTACATACTTCATAAATCTGATACCAGCAGAACTTGGTTTTTTTAAATAAAATTCTGTTGAATGTAGCTGACTACCAGCTGATTCCTATTTCTTGTGTTATAATTATGATTTGATGTTACTTTATGTTGAATTATGATTATGATTTGTGTTACTGTTTTAATTTGATGTCTGAAATTCACATGCAAATATCTTGTTAGGTGGTGCAAATGGGTTTTGGAGATTGGGAAATGTTTCGAATGGTCATCGTTTCTCTGCGAGAACACGAGCTATCCAATGTTATGCAGTTGGAGGAAACGTCAGCCAATAGGAACGTTCGATTTGCTCAAAACTCAGCTCAGTCATCACAAGATCGGTCTAAAAGTGAGTATTTCTTAATCAGTTGTTATCTTAGATATGGCTTATTTTGTTGAGCATTGATATAAAAAACTGAGAAATAATTATCCAGTGGATGTTTGTCTAAGTTTATTTGTAGTGTGCCTTTTTGTTTCATAAGCTTTAAAAAGACGTTTTGTTTCATACAATGTCATGTGGGACTCTGAATAATTTTCCTCCTTAGAACCAATGGTTTAAATACTTTCCATTCCAACGTCCGAGGAATCAAGAATTTTTCGAACTTGCAAAACATGTAAAAAGGGCCAGCGTCCTTGCAGAATAATCGGACTTTCAGAATAATTTACTGGTATTTTTTTCTGGGGGTGTGAGAGGTTTAATAGTTACTTTCAAATTAAGTAGATCAAAATTTAATCAGACTTTAGAGCTTTTGAGATTGTATTACAGTCAATACAATTGGTGCCGGTAAATGGTTTTTGGTATCTAGGCTTTTACTATTTCATGCTCCAGTTGTTGTTTTCAGCAGATATTTCGGTTTGTTAATGGTTGGATGTGCAACAGTCAAGCTTATAAAATACGACAACATTTTAGCTCATAAAATAATAATTGTAAAAGCTGTAACTTTGTTGCAATAAACGTGTTGCTCATTCATTCATGAAATACTAAATTTTTTATTGAAAATACATAGGTACTTTCTTTTGAAATCATCAAAATCATAATTAGTTATTAATTTTTCAACACTCATAACTGGCATGATCCTACAACAACTTAAACAGCTGTTATTTGTAATATACCAAAATTCACTACATTTTAATATTTTAAATAAAGTTGTCACTACATTTTGCATGTTGTGTACTGACAGCAGAATTGTAATTTGGTATTGTTCTCTATTCTGGTGAGTCTAACTTAGGATGTTGTGTGTGTGTTTTTGTAAAGGACTGAGGCTATGACATTCGGCAGATGGGGGTCGTATGAGTATGTATATTTTAAAGAAATGTGATTTAAAACTGTTGACCCGCTTTTATCAGTGTTTTGAATTATTACTTACTCTTATTTTGGTTGGAAGATTTATTTAGGTCTGTGATGCACAGAATTAAGTTTTGTAATTGATAACACTTGATAAATATAACCTTGTAGGTCAAAAATGATACTCTTCTCCTTTTTTTGAAGAGATATTTTAATCGGAATTTTGATTCTAATGTTTTCAATCCCATTTCTGGTTTAATCGGAATTTTGATTCTAATGTTTTCAATCCCATTTCTGGATCCAACTCCAATTCTAGGATGTTGCCAACAAAACATTCAGTAAGTTTATTCAGTCATTTAGTTAACAAATTCTAATCAGTGATTCATTGGTGGAATGTACACTTACCTACTCATTACCACTAAATATATTAGCAATTTACCCCAAACAAGATCTTGGTGTAAACAAGTACACTTTATTATGATAGATCTTCCAACCACAAGCCAACCCTAATCCAAATTTTGTGGCCCTCCTAAATGCATAATTTTCTCTTAATGTTTCTGTCTAACCAGAACATCCAGTTTTCTGTTCAGAAATAATGTTGAACTTTCAGTGTTATGAATCCCTTAACAATATGTTTTAAAAAAACCATGCATAACATGTGTATCAAATTTAACTTAGGTACTTTCAACCTTAGTATATGCTAACTTTGCCCAACAGCTTCGCTTGTTCACCTGATTTTAGTTTTATAGTCAAATCAAATCATAGCTGATCAAATTCCAATATTAACAAACGTGTTTTAACTTGACACTTTTATCTAATTGATGGCCTTAGGAGAGCTTTTATAAAAATAACTAATATTTTCCTTTCATTCGAGTGTATGGGTCTCAGACTTATGGTTCCCTCAAAGGTTCCTGAGATGGTTAAGTGTTATACAGAGTGTTTCAGAAACACCCCATATATATATATAAAAACCAAATACTACTGCCACACAACAAGATCTCCATAACTCTTAGGCTTACAGAGATGGAAATTTTAAGTACTTCCCTCTTTGGACTAAGGTGCTCGCCAAAAAAATGCTTTACAAAATTCCCCCAGGGCTCCTCCCCATCAGCTTTCAAAGTGTATATGGTCATAAAAAATAAATATATTTGCATTAGGCTAAATTAGATGGCACTTAAAATTATTTATTTCTTAAACAGCTGTTGTAATGCTTTTTTGAAGTTTTGAATAAAGATTTATAATAATTTAAGCTTATAGATTGATCATTTTCTTAATATGTATAATCCAAACATCCAGTAAATACCACTGGATGAACCAGGTACAGTGGATAATGGGTCATAAACTCATTTAGTTTATGATTAACACCAACTGTAAATTAATGTATTGTGATTAATATGGAACAAGAAAATACAAATGTATATAGTACAAATCAATTTGATAGGTTTCAGAAACAAAATGTGTTGTAATGTGTTGAAGTAAGAGATATTGTGATCGGATATTTGGTGTTCTGTGTACCATTTCATAAATGGTGGTTTTTATTGTACTCATCACAATATCTCCATAACTATAAAGCTTATATAGTTGAAATTTGTTGCAAATACGTTCTCTTTGGTCTTGGGTGCTTGCAAAGAAACTGTTTTACAAAATTCTCTCAGGCTATAATAGAAGCATATAGAATGGTCAGATATTATTAAGCTGAATGATTTCAGTTTGTTAATAAGTCCATCATACACCCAACTACTGGTCCAATCAAGCAGATATTTTACAGCAAGAAAGCTAATTCTCTCAAGGGTGGACCCAGAGGTCATAACCCTCCCCCCCCCTAAAATCATGGATATGGTGGCTTGTAATGAACACCAACTGTAAATTAATGTACTGTGATTAATATGGAACAAGAAAATACAAATTATATAGTACAAATTAATTTGATAGGTTTCGGAAACAAAATGTGTTGTAATGTTTCTGAAGTATATAAATGGAATGGTGAGTTTATTTTACTGGATCAGCAAAACAGTGTACGCAAATTCTGTGTAGAAAATATGTAATCCCCCCAAAAAATAAAATAAATATCAAACATAAAAGTTTATGAAAGTTTATTTTTTACTTAGGGGAAAAATTCATATTTATATAGTTGTTATAGTGAAAATGTTGTACAGTTAATGTAGTCCTGTATTTGTAAAACTTTTTAAAATCCAAGTTAAAGGTATTAGCACAGTCCATTTCTCAACAATTTTAAATATATAAGTAATCATTGCAAATTGCTTTAAATTATCTCTCAACCTGTTCAGATTAGTTATTTCAATAACTTATAAAACAATAATAATTTTAATTTAAATTAATTTTAAAAATTTGGTGAGGATATGCAAAGTTGATAACAATTATTTTAAATAATTAAAAATAACTTAAATTATTTTTAGGTATACTTTAAAAACAATTTCAAATTTATTCAAAATATTTGTCTTCAATGCATACCCCTCCCCTCCTTTTTGGTATTGCCTCAACAGCAAACTATAACTTGGAACCCGTGATGACGACCCCAAAATTTAAGACTTGGACTGCCCTTGAATACTTTAAAATCATATTTGGGCCAATTTTCGTCCTTTTGAGGCTTTGCCCCCCTTGCTTTAAATCCCCATGTTTTTCTTATTGACTTTAATATTTACTGTAACAATTAAGATAAAATTCTGCAGCAAGATTATTATGTATCGCAATCAGTAGTGCATAAGTGTGGTGCACCGCAATTAAGCATAGGCCAAATCAAATACAGAAAATACTTTTGAACTCTGCCCTACTGGCCTTCTAAACTCCTAAGTAAGCCATCATACACCAACTAAGAGGCCGATAGAGCTAAAAGCTTGTTAGAAGATACGCAGCTCACAAGAATTAAACGTAGGCTTCCTCCAGAATCGAAAGCCCTTGGGGGCTCTGCCCTGCTGGCAAGTTCCACTGTAACCATCACATACCAACTTCTTCTAAACTGATTGAACTGATATTTGGTAGGAAGAGAGGTTCAAACAATCAAAAATTGAAATTATAACTGTAAAACAAAAATTTTGAAAATACATAATAATATAATTGATATTTTAAAATGTACTTTGATCACGAGTCAAGCGGTGAAGTGAGAGATGGTAGAATGTAGAATTTTGTTTAATATGGCTTTTTTATCAGAATTTCTGAGCTAGGAACAGGTCACTAAGTAGTAAGATTAAAATGTAACTTCAAAAGGGTTTTTCACTTTGTATATTTACTTTTGTTTTAATAATGAAATTTATTAGGAACAGGTTTCGTTATTGGGTTAAAAAGTTGTTTCAATGATTTTGTGTTTCTGTTGGTAATAGATTAGGACTTGACCCATCCCAAGCGGCGACTGGGGGGGTAAGCCCTACTCTGTACGCAATATATTTTTTGAACGGGATTAAAAAATAGATTTTGAAATATTAACTTTTTTACACTTTTACCTGATGGTTAAGTAAATCATGTTCACTTTCATGATAAAAATAATTTACTTACGCTTTTTATGACCAAAATTAGTATATTGTATATACAACAATCACTCACTCTGTCATTTTGAAAAAAAACATGACAGTAGAAAACTTTGCAAAACATCATTAGCTTGTACTTCACACAACAACCTGTAAATAACTGACCGATCATAAATAAACTGTCTGCGAACGAGACAGTAACAAAAGAATTGCATCAGCTGGCCAGTCTATGACAACTGTTGCGAGAACAGCGTTGCCATCCCACCAAATGAAAATGTACGACTAAAATAGAGTAAAAAATACCCCCGTAGCAGCAAACCTGCGTACTCAGCGAATGTCCAATGAATATATATGTATCTTAATACCACATAAAGCCACATACCAAGTTTCATCAATATACATTCATAAATAAACTATTTATGACATTTTAATTATTCTCCAAAAGAATAACATGGTGGCTGAGTATGCAAGTTTGCTGAAGGAAGGAAAACAAAAAATGGGGTTTTATACAAATATCAATATAACTCATTTAGGTAAAGCCACATCCAAATGTCATTAATTTATTTTCATAATTAAGGGAGATAACACGTTACTTATTCTCCATAAGAATAACATGGGGCTGAGTATGCAGGTTTGCTGCTACGGGCGCCTTTAGCAAATATCAATGGTCTACAACCAGATGAAGCCGTATACCAAGTTTCGTCAGTATACGTTCATAAATAAGCGAGATATAAAATTTTTCTTTTCCTCCATAAGAATAACATTAGACAACGTACTGTGTTTAACGCACTTTCAATATCTCGGTAACAAATTGACGTAGAGAAATGATCAAAATACCAAATTGTGTGTTTTTTTAAGCTGAATCCAATGGTAAAAACTAAAATTTGACTATTTTCAAAATTATATGTAAAAAATTCAAAAAACCCATTTTTGGGGTACAAAACCCCCCCAAAATACCCCTTCGGATAAAGCGATCTGGCTGGTTTTCGAACTTAAAGTCATAAATGTTGCTTTACATGTTTATACCAAATTTCATCAAAATCGGATAATTTTTACGAGAGTTATCGTGCTCACGGACACACACACATATATATATATATATATATATATATATATATATATATACACAGTTTTGAACGAATGGTGTTTTTGGGGTCTGGGGACCTCAAAACGAAAAGTTATCATGGTCCCGGGCCTAGGTCTTACCATGCCGACTACGGTAATAGCTTCTTCCCTATAGGGGAAATTCGCTAATAGACTAATGGCATAAAGTATATATAAATAACACGGAAATAATCATACAATACATAAATGAAATGTACATGACTGGCGTATATATTCATCATACTCTTCCAAGTTTCAAATTTAGTTGCGTATTTTTACGTCCAACGCTCGCAAATGAAAATTACCGTTGGCGTATATGTACGTCCAACGCTTGGGAAGGGTTAAGCCAATTCACCAAGACCATGCCCTCAAGTATTAAGAGAAACTAGTAGCCTGTCGGGGCTTTGCTCGCGATCACAACGTAATATTATATTATATAGATGTAAGCTCTTCTGTTATCATGTGTTTTACTATCAACAGCTGTTTTAGTATGCGATTAATACAAATTACTCGTCTGTTTAAGTAAATAAAATCTGTTCTTCATAAGGAAAATTATAACTTTAAAGGCCTGTGGGGCAAAGCCCGAGGACTTTAATTACAGGAATTGGTGAAAGGGGGCTTTATATAAAAAACACTTAATTTTGACAAATCCTTTGTAAAAATCCGTCCATTATTAATGGAGGAGTAGTGTTTCGTAGAAATCGCCTTCACGTATTATATATAAGGATGTTATGTTTTGCACCTTTTGCTTGATGGTACAAGCAGTTCTGCTGAAAATAATCTCTTTCAGAAAAACCAATTTGATGTGCGAAATCCAATTTAATTCTGAGGGTTTTAATTGAGAATGTTGAATAAATTGAGAATGTTGAATATAAAAAAGTGTTATTTATTTCCTAACAGCTTTCATTCTCAGCTAAAATTATTTGAAAAGTAAATATTTTCCTCAAATGGAACACAGACTAGTTTATCACAGATTAAAATACAAGTGACAAGTGAGCAGCTTAAATATTAGAGAAAAGTTGGCCTTATGTGTCAATGATACTGAAGCACGGACCATTATACAAATAAAAAAAATTTAAAAATACCCCCCGTCGCAGCAAACCTGCGTACTCAGCGAATTTCCAATGCATCGATATGTTTCTCACTAGTACATAAAGCCACTCACCAAGTTTGACAAAAATACATTCATAAATAAGTGATTTATTACATTTTATTTATTCCCCATAAGAATAACATTAGGACTGAGTACGCAGGTTTGCTGCAACGAGGAAGATAAGAAATGAGTTTTTATGCAATTATCAATATAACTGAACCAGGTGAAGCTACTTACCATGTTTTATTAATTTATGTTCATAATTAAGGGAGATATAAAACTTTACTTATTCTCCATAAGAATAACATTAGGGCTGAGTATGCAGGTTAGCTGCTACGGGGACAGTCAACAAAACATTTATTTTTTGTGCAATTATCAATATACCAGTACAACATGAAGCCACATACCAAATTTCATCAATATACATTCATAAATAATCAAGATATCAAATTTTATTTATTCTCCATAAGGATAACATTGGACAACGTACTGTGTTTAGCACTTTGAATATCTCTGCAACGGTTTGACGTAGAATCACAATTTAAACACCAAAATGATTGTTTTGTGGAGCTGAAGTGATTGGTAAAAGAAAATGTGAAGTTTACATTAAAATGAACTGAGGAAAAGCCAAAAACCTTTTTCCCATAAGATTAACATGGGAGATTTAATGAGCAGGTTTTTTGGATTTTCTCCGCAACCGCTTAACCTAGGTTAATAATTTAAAATACTATATTATTTGTTTTTTTAAGCTCTATAAAATGCTCAAAACTAAAATTTAGTGTTTTAAAAATTTTAGGGTAAAAAGTTCAAAAAACTGATTTTTGGAAAATTTAAAACCCCATAAACCCCCCTTCCCATGGCCCGATTTTTCTGGTTTTCGAACTTAAAGTCATAAATGTCACTTTACACATTTGAGTCAAATTTCATCGAAATGGGACATTTTTTACTCAAGTTATCGCATTCACGGACACATATATATATATATATATATATACATATATATAAATTTGAACGA
Organism: Allygus modestus; assembly: GCA_963675035.1. Lineage (NCBI taxonomy): Eukaryota > Metazoa > Arthropoda > Insecta > Hemiptera > Cicadellidae > Allygus > Allygus modestus. Next base: position 317,641,976 of record OY776111.1, read on the forward strand.
ATAGTATTTTTGGCATCTGGGGACCTCAAAACAAAAAGTTATCATGGTCTCGGGCTTAAGTCTTACCATGAGACCTACGGTAATAGCTTCTTCCCTATAGGAGAAATTCGCTAAAAATAAAATAATAAAATATAAAAATAATAAAACCAACTTAGGATACTAACTTACAAAACAAAAAAGTTAGTTAGTGCTGCTTAAGTTAGTTAGTGGTTGGTTATATTATTTATTTATAATAATGATAAAATAATAAAAATGATGATGAAATGGTGTGCGACTTAGGGGAGAAAGGATGAAGAGACTAGTTTCTTAAAGCATTGTGTTGTTGTTAGGATATATAGGTCAAGCTAGCACTCCTTTGACTCGCCAGACATTTGTATAAATTTACAGGTCAAATATGGTTTTCAATATTGCATATTTGTGTGTACGATGAAGAAGGGCAATGTATTATCCAGAGAAGGGCAATGTATTCTACACTTAAATTAGGAAAAATATTTTGCAATATGATACTTGCTTTATAACTAACTGAATTTCAAAAAGGATCAATAATACCTTAAGGTATGTTACCTTTACATTTATTTACTAAATTTAATCTAGGAAGCAAGTAATTTGAGCAACCATTTTCTCCCTACTTTCCCATCACAAATTAATTTAACCATACGAATAAAAATAATCCGTCCCAAGGTTTTCTGAAAATATTTCTATTTTGTTTTAGATGTATTCAGTATTTAGGAACCTAATTCATCACATCAATATATAACTGTCCCTTATTATAATTACTACTCTAATGGTTTTTCTTTCCAAGCATGAATTTCCTTCAATCTAATAAAATACTCAAATGTAATCTTCGCTTCATCTTTCTTTTTTGTATTTTGTCTCTCTGACTGCTGAACTCTAATTTCAACCCCAACACAGTTCAGAAAACAAAATTGGCACAACCCCAGTGGTATGTAGCATGGTTGTTGAATATATTTCAAAAATAAACATTATTTTAGAAATTTAAGTTATATTTTCAAACTATGGTATGAAACAAATATATTCAAAATGTAATTTTTTATTTTCGAAAGTCATTTTTCAGGATTATTGTATTTTCAGCCTGGCTGGAGCCTTTTTTCTTAGAAGTTATAGATTATGATTGTAACTTGAAGGAACGACTATGATACATTTATATTAAGAATCAGGGAATCATAGAAAAATTACTTAATATGTGATTGTAAGTGACAATTCATAGACAGTCTTATTCTTATTTGTCTGATAGAAATCATCAAGTTGTTGAGACTCCTTATGTAGATGAATACAACATTTGATGTTACAACAATACAAATTAACTATGATAACAAAATCAGATGTATCCCAAGGTTCCATTTTGGGACTGATACGTTTCTATTTTTTTTTTTTTTTAATTATGTAAAAAATTCAAGCTAAAGTTCACACTTGCTTGAAGAAATCCTGAAAAAATCACTTTATTTGTAACTGGTGATAACATAATACTATTTGTAACTGGTGATAACATAATACAATCTATAAATAAATGGATATGTAAATTTTAACATTGTGAAACAATGGTTTAAAGAAAACATGGTAAATATGAAAACAGGTAAATATGTTAAAGACTAAATGTCTAGGTTACAAAAAAATGGACCAACCGAAATAGTAGCCATTCAATTTCAATAAATAATTTTACAGAATAAAAGAATGAGGCAGTAAAATTTTTAGGAATTAGTATTCATAAAAATTTAAATTTTGTAACACGTTTATGAACATTATTTAAACAAATATCTAACGGAATATTTGTACTGAGAAGACTGTCAAAATTGGGCAACTCAAGTGTACTTTCAACTGTGTGTTATGGTTTAATCTAGCCTTATTTAATATAAGTAGTATCAATATGAAGTAACTCTTAATCTTACAAAAAACATGTATTTACACAAAGAATATAGCCTATATTTATCCTGCAAACATCACAATTAGAACAATCTTTTAAAAAGACAGAAATCACCCAGATAAGCAGATTTTCAAAACAATTGAAACAATAAAACATTTCCCTACATTTTTACTTTAGAAACTTTAATTATTATAAAACAAAAAAGTAAAAAACAAAGATATCAGTCAAATTATAAGAGTCAGCCTGGTTGTAGGCAGCGAGGGTAGTAGCCATCCCGCCACACAGCAACACAGTGATGCCACTCCAAACACCGCGAGTGGCATCACTGTGTTCGGTGGAGGAGGCTATGGTTTATGTCATTAGTAATTTTATGGGAGACATCAAAAGTAACCCCTCTGTCAGGTTACATTAAAATCTTATAAGGTTATTAGATATGTTTGATTCTTCCCCCCCCTCCTCTTACATTTTCAATTAACCTGGAAATTACTAAATGTGTTAAGATTTGTTGTCAGAAATTTTAAAAATAGATGGTGGGTAAAAGTTTTCAAGATTTGCACCTGCCCAAAATGTTCTTATCTTTGCTCTGTGACTGTTAGTATAACTTGTTTTATGCGGTTTTTAGCTAAAGTACATAAATTCAGTTTGTTGTATCGAAAAAGGAGGTCTTCTAAAACTTACAACTAGTAGCTTCTGCTTAATATTTTATATAGGTTAAGTTGGAATTTTATAAATCTGACATTGAAGTATGAAATCGCCAGTGTATGTAACAATTTGGTTGACGCCCTATAAATCTTGCTCCTTTCCCCAAACATTTCATACAATCTATTCCCCTCACTTCACCCTATCATTTTCAGACCACAAATACAAAATGTAAAACTAACTTTGAAAACTTTCATTATTTACAGGTTCCGGACCCCCTTCTGGCAGCCAACAGATTGATAGTGATCGTGTTGCAGCCAAACAAACAGTAATGGAAAAACAGGTTGGTTTTCTCCCTTTCTATTACATAATATTTCAGCATTTTTTATGTCCTATGGCAATTGCTAACACATATAATTGACTAATGAATGAATTGCCTGTACTTTGTGTTGTCCTTGCTTATTTCTTAGTGATCAAAAGACTTATTAGGAATATTTTATACTGAGCCAGAATACTGTGTCTACTATTTTGCTAGTCATCCTTAACTTTTACTAATATGTTTTACTTAAATGTGTTATCTTTTACTTGTATGTTTTCTGAATTGTATCAGCAAAGTTAAACTACTAACGTGATTAGCCCTTTCAGTGCTAAAATTCTGATGGAAGTAGTGAACTGTGTTGTTATTTTTGTTATATCTTAATCACTTGAACAATGAAAAAAATTTTAATAACAGAAAGATTATTCTGTAGAGTACTCAGAGTTTAAATATCTGTTGCACTAGTTTTAATCACATGTAAATGGTCCAGTGGACAAGTCTGATTCTCTCCTCGCCTTCTCTCGCCCATCACTGTTGCCAATTGCCACGCGCAGTATGACAAAATGTCAAATTTGTTAATGATATAATCAGCTGTTGCCTTGAATATAACATTGTTTTTGAAATGATTTTAGTTAGCAATGTAATCTCTATTATTGTTATCTGACTATTTTCAAGCAGTTAACACTAGTAATATGGAGTGTACTTGAATTATTTTTGTTTTGATTTAAATTTTAAAAATAATTTGGGATTCTTAATTTTGTAGCTTCTTGTAGCTAAATCAGGAAAAAACAGAATAAGTCATTCATGGAAATAACCCTTTTGTGGTAAGTTATTTTGCTTTAGGGAGAGAAATGTATTAGGCATAACTCTAATAAGTAAATAGTTACCTAACCCTTTCAGTGCTACCAAATGGTGTGCGACTTAGGGGAGAAAGGATGACGAGACTAGTTTCTTAAATCATTGCCAGAAAACGCTGACATATCGCCAACATAAACAAAATAAGTGATTTTCTATGAATTAAGTGACAAATACTCGACCAGAAAAGTCATATTTAGCTACCCAACCAAACCTAACCTAATTAAGGGTATGTGTTTGTATACAAAATATAAAAGTAACATTTACAAAGTATTTTTCAAACATAAAAAAATAAATAGAAATAATTAGTTTTGAACCCAGGACCTCATGATCAAAAGTTTAAACTCATATCCACTGAGCTATCACGACATACCATATGAGCTAACAGTTACAAGTCCATAAGCAATGAACAACTGAGAAGTGCTTTCTGGCGGTGAATTAAGAAACTACTCTCATCCATCATTTCACCCCTGAGTCGCTCCCTACCAAACGATATATCATGGTCTGTACTTCTACAAGAAATGCTGAGGAAGGATATATCATCTGCTTCAACTTTTGGTCCTCTGATTTAAATAGTTGCATTGGTTGACCCAGTTTTTCTTTAGACACACTGATGATTATATTCCATAGCCAAAATAATCTATTGATGATATATCGTTCTTTAGCCATTTTGGGATGAATATATGAATTTTTCAGACTGCTATTCTTGTGTACTTCTAGCTGCTCTAGCCGATTTCGGATGAATTATAAAAATATAAAACTAGCTAACTTGGGAAAAATGATTTAAAGTGCCTAGCACTGAAAAGGTTACATTTTTGTTGTTGTCATTTTTCCTGATATTTAAACTATTTATGACTTACATTCTATGTCCTGATACTTAAAAATCCTCCTTTTCCTTCTTTCAAGACCTCAAATCCACTGAGAACTCTAAAATATATTTACTTTAAAAAAGAAAAAGACTGAAGATTTAAGAAGCCGAACGATGTTATAGTTCTTAATTATGGTGCTTCAGTCTTTAAAATGTGTAAGTAACTTTAAACCATTGCTAATAAGTATAATTGGTATCAGTAAAATATAATATGCTCATAGTTTTAAATGGATGGCTGTTAGTTATATTTTATCCATAAAAAAGTTAAATTGAGTGATAAATTATAATATGCAATTCCTGAATATCTGATGGAATTTAACCGTTGCCAACATTTCTTTTTTTAATTCGGCTTCAAGTTGGTAAGACCATGAATATTTGTTTTTCATGAATTTGTTGTAATGTCTCATCATATTTGTGCTGCCTTGGTAGTACCAGGTAAGAAAATGCTGCACTTTAAGTAACAACTACCTTCATCTTAATGTTTTCATCATCTTCATCAGCTTTGACATTTAATCAGACAAAAACATCTCTATATCATTATCACTTTGCAAGAACTGAACTAAGAAGAATGAATACCCCCTCCCCTCCATGTAAACTGGTGATTGATTAGGCGACCAATTGTGAAATAATCAAGCAACTGAACAAATTTTCCAATATTTTGAAAATATCTGCTAATTTGTTGTTTGTTTTTTATTTAAAATTATAGCAAAAACATGAAAGCCATACTAAGAGTTGTTATTAGTTTCTGTTTTGGAGAATCAGACCATTGTTGTTTTTTTTTAACTATTTAAAATCTTATCTGTTTATGAAAGTCGGTGTTTCAAATATTATTTTCTTCCACTGGGATGTTCTGTATTCCTGTTTAATCAATGATTTTGCTTTGAGTTGAGATAACTTATTTATTTTTAAATTCTACCAAACAGTTAAGGCGCCATGAAAAGGCAATACTATCATTAACCTAATACTATTTAAACATGCACATTTTAGTTTGATTATCAACAGAATACGGCTGGCTAAGCAACAAAAACACAAAACCTAAGTAAAATGAGATTTTCTCAAATTACTTTTATTGATATAATTTTTTTCATTAGCATTTATTTATTTCTCTCTGAAAAGTCTGAACATATTTATCCCATCAAAAATTTGCAATACCATTAGGGATAAAAACAAATATCCTAAATTAACTAGTAACTAACAAGTAATCTAAACTAATAATGTTTGAATGTTCATTTTTCAAATAAGATTGAAACATACATGAGCATAACATTTTCATTTTTGAGATAAGATATAAGTATATTTCATTACTAGTACCACAAGGATCCTTTTCCAGTGCATAATCGTTTTACATGAAAGGCTTTGCCTCACACGGAAGAGCACTTTCAGTACGAGATATGAACAATGCTTATCACCATGATGCAAAAAGAACACTTCTAGAAGTCATTGTCATTGTCAAAACAAGTAAATGCAACAGTAACATTAGGCTATTTGTTTTGATATATCTACTGTTAACCATTTAAGACTAGCTGATTTCAAACAGACAAATACGTTGTCTTTAGCTGTTGGGCAAACACAAAACTAATTTGGAGCGGGAAAGTCAGCTGATTGTTACAATCTCTCTTTAAATTTGAGATTGGGAAACGATTACTTTCGTTGCTCTCAGCTGTTACCAAAAATAAGTATTTTCAAAGCTGAGTGATGAAAATATATTGAGGCCTTTTTTAATGCAGGTGTTTAGTTTAACTCAATTAATTTTTTGTTTATCAGTAATTTTATAGCATTTTGAATACATTTGTTGTACAAACTTTAAATGATAGATTGACCAACGATCAACTGTTATGTTCCCTCCTGAAGCAGAATATTAGTTCATTTGTAACTCTTCACCAAACATGCACCTGCAGATTCATATCCAACCCATAATGTGCTCTTTAACTCACTCTGTGTAGTCTGTTTTTCACTTTAATACCTGAATGCCTTTTGCACGTTTTCTGTTCCATTAGAATAGAGTTTATAATTGGGTAGCTGAATAAATTAAAATTACCTTCATCCAGAAACTGTGCAAGGTAATTGTGACAAATGGTGTGAGTATCCCTATAGCCTCGATTGGAATAGGAACACCAAGTGGCGGCAGGCCAGTAAACATCTGTTTTAACTCACACCAATTCTTGCATATATCTTATTCATGAGGCTCTGTAAGAAGGTAGCTTATTCAGCGACCCAGCTACAATTAATTTGGTAGAACTAATTTTTAAACAACATTGTTTTTATCGGTGAACATTTTTTTCTTGTTTCCTTCTCTTCTTCAATTGCACCAAACATTACTAAAACTATAAAGCTTATTTTATCCATCACTAAATAAAACAATCGTTTAGTCTACTTTAAACTAGGGGTGTGTGAATAGTGATTTTTTTAATCAAGTCAAGTCGAGTAGGTCCAATTATTTTCGAGTTTCGAGTATTTTCGAGCGAGTATTTGCCATCAGTTGGTAGTTTCAAAGAGTGTAATGGGATTTGGATACCACCCTAGATTTGATCATCTAAATATGGTTTCTAATAGGGATGTGCGAATGAATAGTGATTTCTGGCTCGAGCCGAGCCTAGCTTTTTTCTAAGTTCTTGAGCTTCGAGCTGTCTCGAGCCGAGCTTTTTTGATGGGTATTTCTCTAGGGGTGTGCAATATACCAGTAGAGATTTTCTGACTTGAGCCAAGCCAAGCTGAATTTTTCAAATTTCTTGGGCTTTGAGCATTTTTGATTAGACTTATATGTGTTCTTTATTTAAATTATGTTTAAAAGAACAAACATTTTATCCATTATGGTAATGTAAAACAATTTATAACTTTCAGTATTTGTCATCTTCCCCTGCAGTTATTACCGTATTTATTAAAAACCATAATAAACAGACTATGAGTCAATATGTACTCTCCATGTAACTTGTAACTTTTAGTAATTTTATGTAACCTTTAGTGATAAGCCATCTTGAAAGCAACTTATTTAATTGTAAAAATGGTATAACCGTTAGAATAAATAAATAAATAACAATAAATAAATGTAACCAAACACTTAGGTCCTAGCCTAGGGAACTGCCCAAACCCAGTAAGCCTCATTAATCATTTGTTTGTTAATAGTGAATTTTAGGTTGCCCAAACCCAGTAAGCCTCATTAATCATTTGTTTGTTAATAGTGAATTTTAGGTTATCTTTTTATAAATATATACCAGTCTTAATATCTTATTGTACTCACAGAAATAAGTTATCCACCAATCATAGGCCTAGCTTTTGTCGTATCTAACCTAATAGACCTAACCTATCATATCTGCTTCTGAAACAGAAGTTTTCAGAAGCATAAAGTGGAAGAGGGTCGTCAATGCATTTTGCTTCCATCACTGTTTTAACAATTTGATAGCATACAATTATAGAATGATATGTTTTCTACTGACGTTTATTCATAATTTCAAACAATCCCGCGAAGTTAACAGTATGATTTTAATCGCACAGCTGTAGCGCAACAAAACACTGCGCCATTTTGATCGCGTTTTGGTTAGGCGTACATAGAATAAGAATATAATCAACCTTTTAAATAATATGACCACCGGTATTATAAACATGCGTGACGTAATTATTCAGAATTTGTATAAAATCCTTTGATTTTGTGAACCTCACAATTAGTGATTTTGAAGTGTAAATTATTACAGTGATGTGACACTAATTGTTAACTTTAACAACTACATTATGATTACAGTTGTATTTCTATTCGCTTTATCTCAAATTACTTTAGATTCTACCCTAAACTGAAGACTTTTTAACAATCCAATTTTTGGAGAGTACTATTTTGGCTGCATACTAAAATGCCGTCATGATTATTTGGCGTTCATCACCTACAACCTTGTCCTAGTAGCTATTGGTCACGCTAAATCATTATTACCATCTTCATTGTAACAATATTCACTCAACGTCTTCAGGAATTTCGCAAAGTGGGTACGCCAACAGTGTTGCCAGATGTAATTATTTCAGACTCCATGGAATATAATGATGGTGTAATGTTCAAATTTGTAAATTGCAGAAACGACTGTACCACTACAACAGTTAGAAAAAGTGTTTTCATGGATTTTAGTATTTTGCTGGGGTGCTTTTTGTGGAGCAGTACGATTGTTATTATAAACATTAGTTATTATAAACCGTGAAATATTGCACAACTGAACTGGGTAATGGCAACACTGCACTGCAAACAGAATAGTGTGATAATATCACCAATATGTCCATTTGATGTGATTGAGCGTAGAAAAAGTAGATCCATTTAGTTTGTTGATCAGGTCGGCAGTTAAAAATATTACAGTACTTAAATATTTAACCAAATATTTTTTTAAACGAAGGACCGAAAGTATTAGCATTGCTGAATTATATTTGATATAGAGCTCTACTGACGAAAACTACGAGAATTTTAACATTGATTCTGGATAGATTTTGCTTTAAATTTACTTTTGTAGACGACTCATTTCTAGTCGGCGTTTAAAATATTCGGCTCGAACTTCGAACTATTTTGCAAATCTCGAGCCGAGCCGAATATTGCAGTATTTGGCTCGAAGTTCGAGTACTCACACATCTCTAGTTTCTAACTAATAAATGAGTAGCAATACAAAGTTTTGGCCAGTACAATAAACTGAATTACTTATTGACAAAAAACACAGTTTTTTGACATTCATTTCCGGCCGATAAAACATGGTCCCGATGTCATTTGGCCAATATCACATGGTCCAAACATCGCTTATAAAGTTAATAATCTATATTAGATGACAAAATCGTTAGTTACGGCCGATATTATGTATACCGTCGTCATTTACAGCCGAAATTACGCGCTCAATCGTCATTTTCTGCCGATTTTACATGATGCGATCACCTTTTGTGGCCGTTACTACACGTTTTGTCCGGAAATTGGTGGGAAATACTCGCTTGAACTTTAGAGTATTTTTAAAAACTTTTGAGTCAAGTTAGAGTATAAAATATTCGGCTGAAAACTCAAGTTTCGAGTACTGTCACACCCCTATTTTAAACATAATTCTGTCAATACCTTCAACTATATCAATTAACATACCATATTGGCATACCTATTAGTAAACATATTCTAGTGTTTTTAAAATTACATCTGGTAATTCCAAGGTAAACCGACCCATATTTTGTGGTTGGTGTGGAATCGTTCAAATTTAAACGATCAAAGTGAAAATTTACAACAACAGCTTTACCGAGACTACTCAGCAGCAGACGTTTGACACTGAGATGGTTCCGCAGGTGACGCTGGAGGAGCAGATGATCTGTGGGGCTCTGCAGACGCTCAATGAGGAGGCGGCGGAGGATGTGCTAGAGGAGGTGCAGGACCCGGCGGCCACGCTGCATGTCCCAGAGGCAGGTCAGTGCACGGTAGACCTCTCGTCCGATAACGAGTCCTCCTGACCGGCAGGACTGTTCCATATGTTGTTAGGGGCTTGTACGATTTAGTTATTTTGTTAACATATTTAGAGTGGAACTTTGAAAACTCGAACCTCAAGGGGAACAGAAAAAATTTGAGTTATCAAATATTGCAAGATATTGAGGTGATCTGAAACAGACTTTGACTTATTGAGGGTCATGAAAACACAATCGATGAGTCATGGAGGAGTAGAATCCTGATATTATTTTGTGTTTTGTTTGCATATCAGTGTATCATAACTACAGTCATACTGTGATAATTATTGTTAAACATATTTTTTATAATAATTGCAAATGTCTACAGTAAGCCTGGAACTGTTTTGAACAGATTTTTTGGTGAACGCATTAAAGTATGAAAAACATCCATCAGTGAACAGTGAACATGTTGTAGAGAAGACAATGTACGAAGTAGACAATGATTCACATTTCTGCAATTTGGTGATATCTTGCCCGTTTTACCACTTCCCATCTATTATTAAACCGGTTTTTGCTCCCTTCTTATCACATACCCCACAACACAACCCTCCCCACCTTTGAAGCTAAGTCAGTTCTAAAAAGCGACGTTTCACACATTTCATCCACACACTAGAACTTAAAATTCAGACTAACTAATAACGCCAGACAGAAGTAGATGTAGGGAAGGGAGGGAGGTTGGGAATATTGGGTTGCAAAATGAAAAATGGATGCTCAAATACAGTACTAGATTTTAGGAATTCAAACCAGTAATGTAAAATTTTGACTTATAGAGGTTCTCCAGTCGAAACTTTGACTTACAGAGGTAATGAATCCACAGTTTCGAGTTATAGAGGTTTTACAGCTAAAATGAAGGTGCGGTGGTAGGCTAAAAAGACCGCAAAACATTGAGTCATCGAGATGTTCCCCGCCAACCCTTTAACTTATACAGGTAAAATAGTATAGTAATAAGTAGGCAAGTTCAAGGGGAATGAAAACATGTTGACTTATCAAGGAATTTGATTTATTGAGGTTTGAGTTATTGAGGTTCCACTGTATTATTTATTTATTACTCCAGTTTATAATGTAACCGTTAAACAGTTTTTATTGTGAACCGTATAAACACAATACGAAATGTTAACAACAACTAGCTTTTATAAAGTAAATAATTACTGTAAATTGCAAATGTAGAATGTGTTTTTGACTAGTTTAAAGGGTAAAACTCTAGCAAGTTGAGACATGTTTCTTTTGTGACTTTTCAAATCGGCAAACCTAGGAAAGTGTACTATAGTGCTGTTTTTGTTCATTTTTAAAAATCTAAATTTGAAAGTCTCGGTGCTGTAAGTAAATTTAGAAATAAAACTGATCTAATTCCAGTAAAAATTTTAAAAAAGGATTTGCTCCATACGTTAAATCGTAATGTGTTTACTTAACCTCGTTGTTTACCACCACTTATTAGAGTTTGGAAGACAAAGTACGGTATAGCGAAAGATCCAATTCTCCGGAAGGAAAAATTAACAAGATCAAATTAATTTTCTTCTTCATTATAATGTAAATGTTTAGATGTTATTTATGGTACATTTTGATAAGAAACATGGTTGTTTCCATTCCTTGAAATGCCAATCGTCATTATTCCTTTCCTTATTCAAGCATCCTTGATTGAACCAAAGAATAGTTTGTCCTTCATTCAGTGTTCTTAGTTTTCATTGTCATCTTTACCTTTTATTTATCTCTTTTGTAAATATGATACATATTCATTACACAAATTTGTTCATCTTATTTTTGTTAGTGTTTTAAATGTTAGTTTTTAATATGTTGTGTCCTGTATTTAGAAAATTAGATATATTATAAGCTTATCATTTATTGGTACCTGTAGCCTATAGATGTCAAAATTTGATTTCATATGTGATACCGGTTTCGGACTATTTACAATCCATATTCAGTCCCAAACTGCTAACCTAGCACACGATAAAAGGTGGAATGGCTTCAGCAACTACAAGTAGGATTAAGATAGTAAAACGATAGTAAAACAAGTAAAACGATAGTACGGTATATTGATGTTTTACTGAATCAATTGGCAAATCAGTACCAGGTATTTTAATTTACAAGTATGCTTTAATATACACATTAAAGACCTTTTTTTAATTGAGGACATAGATATAAATGTATATGTTGCAATTGTATTGCTTTAATAATCAAAATTATATATTTGGTAATATCAGTTTTAAATATATATAAACAAATTCTGTTAATTTCTGTGTTGTGGTTACATAGTGTAACAGGACACTTACTGTAGGATATTGGTATTAGGCAGAAGTGTATTATTTAAATAAAGTAAAATGTTAGCGATATTATCGCTGTGTATTGTTAATACAGTCAACTCCCGATTATCCGGGGTAGTGACCGGTTGGAAGGTCACGGATAACCCAAAACCACCGTTAAAACAAAGGGATATATTACGAATATAATAAAGGCTTATCAACATTTTTATACTATAGTATTATGTTTTAATGTCATTTAAGATATATTTATGCAAATTAAATACTTTTCAAAATCATAAATTGTAATAACATCTACAAACAATCAAGATAATAATAATTAATACTAGCAATGGTTGATAGCAGTAAATACTATCCAAAACACCAAATGATATTTAATAGGTTAAAAATCCCTAAACACCTAACAGTATGCTAATTAATTTCGCACTGAGGGAAAACCCCATGAGGGTGAACAACGGCAGGAAGGGTGATTGTTTTGAGATGTTTCTATTTTTAGACGTCCACGTCCGACCGTCTGTCCGTCCGTCCGTCCTTTGCTGAGGGTGAACAGTGGTGGGAAGGGTGATTGTTTTGAGATGTTTCTATTTTTATATGTACGCGTCCGACCGTCTGTCGTCCGTCGCTGAGGGTGAACAGTGGTGGGAAGGGTGATTATTTTGAGATGTTTCTATTTTTAGACGTTTGCATCTGACCGTCGGGACGGTGCAGTGGCTAGAGCAGTGTCAAGGCTCCCCATCACGCGCCCATGGCTTATTAGCGAGATGACAGACTCTCAGATTATGTTGTGTTTAATAAATTGTTTGTATAGTATTTATTCTGGTAAACAAAGTAAATTAAATACGATTCTGGAGATAATTTAGCAAAATAAATTGTTATTATTGCTCTATTTATGTTTAGAAGGGGATAAATAAAAATAATAAAAATAAACCTTTCATGACCCTGGTTAAACCGCACCCCGATTAACCCACTCCCGGATAATCAGGAGTTGACTGTAGTTATTGTGTCCCTCCTATTATGGATGTGAGTGAAACTAATGAGGTTTCCACAATGATTACAAATTAGTCCACTATGAAAAAATGGAGGATGAGCGAATCACATTTTGCCTTCATAAAAAGAAGATTAGAATGAGTGGGGGCCAAGTTTAAATGAATGTGAAGATCTCGAAGAAGAGTTGTGTTAGCAATCCATGAATTTGGCTGCTCAAAACCCATTTTTCTCCTACACGCAAAGCCCTGCTCTGTGGTACGCAAAGCCCTGCTCTGTGGTACGCAAAGCCCTGCTCTGTGGTACGCAAAGCCCTGCTCTGTGGTACGCAAAGCCCTGCTCCGTGGTACGCAAAGCCCTGCTCTGTGGTACGCAAAGCCCTGCTCTGTGGTACACAAAGCCCTGCTCTGTGGTACGCAAAGCCCTGCTCTGTGGTACGCAAAGCCCTGCTCTTTGGTACACAAAGCCCTGCTCTGTGGTACGCAAAGCCCTGCTCTGTGGTACGCAAAGCCCTGCTCTGTGGTACGCAAAGCCCTGCTCTGTGGTACTTAAAAGTTAAAATACGCAAGCTCTAAACTGCTTGACTGGAGATGGAGATCATCTTAACTTGCAATGATAACGTACACCCCTAATATTTAAATATGAATAACCGAGTAAACTCTGTTTGCTCTCTTTTGCTTTATTGCAAATAATATATTACCGTTTTTAAATTGTAACTGTATATTGTACTTAATAGATAAATATATGTCAAATGTATTTAGAATACGTTTTTCAATGAACCATTTATCAATATATAGTGTCATTGTGCCCCAAGAACAGGTCTCCAGTTTTGTAGGGCACTTTGGAGATAACCCTCAAATGAGTACCCAGGCACTTGGGTGCTTCATGAAGTGCCCAGTTACACTATGGTCTTACATCAGATACGCACACAACACACACTTACAAACTAAGAATAGTGGACTTTTTACAATAAAAATTAAGAAAACTCACAAAGAGTTCATTAAGCAAATTGTTCACTGGGATAGCACTTTGAGATGCAATTTCAGTACCAATTTCAGTAAGTTGATTCAACTTGTCGAGGGTAGGCATTGGCCTGATACTGGCAATGTATCTGCAGTCCTCAATGGGTGTTAGGGTAAAATTAATTTAATAACTTGATCAATGCCTTATATGGTTTTCTGAAGTTCTTTGAATACAACAAAAATATGTTGTGATTTATTCTGTGTGATTTTTTTTATGATACTGAACAATGTTAAGGTATTATTTTAGCATGAATGAATAATTAACTTTAGCAGTAATTGGTTTAAAACCTGTAGAATATATTGTAAATGTTGTGTAAATAGTGTTATTTTATACCAATTTAATTTATTAAGTTGCATTTACAGTATGTAAACATTTATATATATAATAAACAAACTAATGCCTGTTACTTAAGTCATGTCTTATCCTATTGCTTGTAGTTTAATTATTGTAGTTTCCCATAATGTGAAAAATGTTAGGTCATTAATTCCGCCTAACATATTTGAATAGTTGTATATAATTATTTCATCACCATTTTTTCTAATGTTTATATTTTTGGTGCACTTGAAACAAGTGAAAGTGATGAGGTTTAACAAGAAAGTACCGGGGAGACCGAGCCATGTTCGGTTATATTTGACTCGTTTTGTAGTGAAAAAAGTGTCTATCAAGCAATCTTTATTCGATGGTTCTAGTCACTGTTTTCAAGAAATCACCTGTTGATACATTGCCATGGGCTACTTTGACGGTTCATTGGTTATTTATTCACAGCTGCTTGATTTTGTTTGTTTTGATTTTCAGCCCAATGTTGAAATTTCTAACTTTCAAATGAGTTTCTTTTTACAAAAAAATATTAATTTTCCTGGGGTTTAGGTCTTCTCCAATCGGCTTTATCCCTGTAATAGTTACTTCTAAAAGTTACAGGTTGTAGCATTTTAGTCAAGTAGAAATATACAAAGAATTAGGGCTGCCATAGAAAAGGTGGAGTAATTTTGATTTAAAAAATGTTATATAGATAAAAAATACAACTTTCAACTCTCCACCCCTCGTGAGTTTTCCTCAACAAAATCAGTAGGCTATTTTTTTAATATTTTCATTAATAACTCACTTCTAGGGTTTCACAGGCAAAAACTCATTGTAGGTCATCAAATTTAGTACAAGATTCAAACATAATACTATAAAATATGTCTAATAGAAGTAGAGAAGGGGCATAATACTGAATGGACATTACGTGTTAATAATATGGATACGCAGCAAGTGCCAGGGCAATGAAAAAATTAACTACTGTTGGATTCAAAATTATGGATACTCGAGTTTGACTTGCCACCAAAAATTAACCTATTGAGCGAAAATAACGGCGGTTACATCAAAATTGTCCTTGTTTTAGTCTTCGTGTTTCGGTGTAAACAACAAATTTAAATTTGTTTTGACAAATTTTTACTGCGGGTAGAATCTAAAAAGTACACGATTTTTGCCGTTTTTCTAGCAAATACGGACTTAAAAAAATTCATATTTCCGAAACGGGTCAACTTATCGATTTCAAATTTTGATACGTCATAGATAGACATGTTTTTAGTTTATTTGTATAATTTTAGGTTTTTAAACTTAATTTTATGAAAGCTGTTATCCATTTTGTAAAGTGATGTTTTCTCAGCACTCAAAAGAGCTCAAAACTTGTTTAATGGCTTGTTATGAAGCTCGTGATTTTTATAGTCTAGTTTTGGAAGTACTTCAACCAAATCTACTTTGAAACGATTTATTCAGAGTGATTATTAAGTAATAAATCAGTGTGCGCACGAGGCTGGCTACCGCTACGGCGTGTTGAAAAGAACGGAGTGTGACATTGCCACGATAAGCGAGCTGGCGAGCGCTCCGCAATCTGCAACCAGTTTGTAAAGTGTTTGTCAAAATGTCTTTGTTGATTTACATTTGTACCATTTCCCATCACCGTTGTCACCTCTTGTCACCCAGCTTCTCCCCTTCACTCTTGAAAAAACAAATAGCACTTAAAATCATTCGCACTTCCTGCTCACTAAAATGTTCTCAGAAAGGCATCTTGTGGCTCGATGTGATCACAAGCTAAAACGCTCACAAAATGACTCAGGAGAAAGCGAACATTGCTCTTCTGACACATTCCATTATAAATTCATAAAAATTTAATTTCATAATCCTACCTGTCCAACCCGAGGTCAAAAGCCTCAGAGTGCGGAGCGCCCGCCAACTTGTTTATCGCGGCAACGTCACACTCCGTTCTTTTCAACACGCCACGGCGGTAGCCAGCCTCGTGCACACACTGATTTATAACTTAATAATCACTCTGAATAAACCGTTTCGAAGTAGATTTGGTTTAAGTATGACGTATCAAAATTTGAAATCAATAAGTTGACCCGTTTCGGAAATATGAATTTTTTAAGTCCGTAATTGCTAGAAGAATGGCAAAAATCGTCTACCTTTTAGATTCTACCCGCAATAAAAATTAGTTAAATCAAAATTTTAAATTGTTGTTTACACCGAAATACGAAAAATAAAACAAGAACAATTTTGATGTAATCATCGTTATTGTTGCTCAATCGGTTAATTTTTGGTGGCAAGTCAAACTCAAGTATCCATAATTTTGAATCCGACAGTAGGTAGTACTACCCTCAACGGCAGTCTTAAGTTTTATGGTCCATCAAAATGGCGTCTCTATGCATCGCCTTAAACTTATCGAAATCCAGTCATAATTATTTCCTTTCCTCATGACTGTTAATAATATATATCCATTCAATGTGGACATACATTTCCTGCTGGACAAAATTAACAGACACTCTTGCATTCCACATTCCTTAGTCATATGAATTTGATTATTTGACCGATAGTCAATGTTTGTCAGCACTCTGTGGCTAGGGCAGGTATTTTTCGACACATTAAACCTCACTATTGCAATTGAAATGTCAATACAGTTGACTCACTCTAATTCAGCCACCTCGGGACCGGACCCTTGGCCGGAGTAAAAAACGGCCGAACCATCCGGCGGTTTTTTAAACATGTAAATAAAAATCATTCCTAATAGCATTCCTGTGAATAAAAATCATTTATAAGATAGTTTGACAATCTTTTAAAGTGTACCCAAAAAAATTGAACTAAAAATTAAACTCACTTAAAAGATACAGCAGTAACAATACTACATAAAGCAAAGAATGCATGTCTGTAACAAACACAATCGCCAAGTGAACTGAGATGACTTGTTTACATTTGGGCCGGAAAGTGAACAGACATGTTCATTCCTGTCAATTTCTGCCGTCAGAAACCCTTCCTCGCATAGATTATAATTTTTAGTCATTTCCCAGAAGTCGGCCGGATCATCCGAGGCCGGACTAGAGAGAGTCTCAACTGTACTTATTCTTTCAGACTCTTTCAACAACATTGGGATGTTGGCACCGCTGTTTTTATTGAGCGTGGAGTTGTGTGGTACTTTCGCCGAGTTTAGGGCTTAAGTTCATGTTTTAAGCGCTGGGCTTATCTATATTTAAAAACGCTGTTTCAATCAAATGGGAAATCCGCTGTACCAGATTGGAAGGTTTTTTATGGTAAAACCCAAACACCTAATTATTGTTAGAATTCCTACATACGTTTCAAATTATTTTAAATGTCAAAAACTCCTTCAGGGACTTGCCCCACTAGCCTTAAAAGTTGTAATGGTTATTTATAGGTGACTGTTAGTTGTAAAAGATAATCACAGTTTCTCCAAAGATTGCAGCATAATTATTTTTTAATTAAATACCCCGTAGCAGCAAACCTGCATACTCAGCGAATTTTCAATGCATATTAATTTATCTTAATACACCATAAACCAACATACCAAGTTTCATCAATATACATTCATAAATAAACGATTTATGACATTTTAATTATTCTCCATAAGAATAACATGGCGGATGAGTATGCAGGTTTGCTGAAATAAGGAAAACTAAAAATGGGCTTTTATACAAATATCAATATAACTCAACTAGGTAAAGCCACATACCAAGTTCTATTAATTTATGTTCATAATTAAAGGAGATAACACGTTAATTATTCTCCATAAGAATAACATGGGGCTGAGTATGCAGGTTTGCTGCTACGGGGACTATCGGCCAAAAAATGGGTTTTTGTGCAAATATCAATATATCACAATGAAATGAAGCAATATACCAAGTTTCGTCAGGATAAGTTGATAAATAAGCGAGATATACAATTTTTCTTATCCTCCATAAGAATAACATTGGACAACGTACTGTGTTTAGCACTTTCAATATCTCAGTAACCAATTGACGTAGAGCAATGATTAAAACATCAAATTGTGCGTCTTTTTAAGCTGATTCCAATGGGGAAAAATAAAATTTTACCTGTTCAAAAATTGTATGTAAAAAACCCAAAAATCCCATTTTTGGGGTACAAAACCCCCCCAAAATACCCTTTCGGATAGGTCGATCTATCTGGTTTTCGAACTTAAAGTCATAATTGCTGCTTTACACGTTTGTACCAAATTTCATCAAAATCGGCCCTTTTTTACGAGAGTTATCGCACCCACGGACACATATATAAATATATATATATATATATATATACAGTTTCGAATGAATGGTGTTTTTGGGGTCTGGGGCCTCAAAACGAAAAGTTATCACTGTCCCGGATCTAGTCTTACCATGCCGACTACGGTAATAGCTTCTTCCCTATAGGGGAAATTCGCTAAAATTATATTCCTTTTTGTCATTGCTAACGTCTGAACATACTAAAATGACCAGTTTAAATTGTGTTTAACATTTTAAGGAAGATCTCAAGGCGAGTTTTGTGTTCTGAATCCACTTAAATATTTGTTATATGTCCTCAATCTTAACATTTAGTTTATAAACAGGTTTTTATAAGTGTGAGGTCTAAGGAACCAATTGTTATGCTTGATGGTATTTTAGCGAATTTCCCCTATAGGGAAGAAGCTATTACCGTAGTCGGCATGGTAAGACCTAGGCCCGGGACCATGATAACTTTTCGTTTTGAGGTCCCCAGACCCCAAAAACACCATTCGTTCGATACTGTATATATATATATCTATATATATATATATATATATATATATATATATATATGTGTCCGTGAGCACGATAACTCTCGTAAAAATGATCCGATTTTGACAAAATTTGGTATAAACATGTAAAGCAGCATTTATGACTTTAAGTTCGAAAACCAGACAGATCGACCTATCCAAAGGGGTATTTTGGGGGGGTTTTGTACCCCAAAAATGGGTTTTTTGAATTTTTTACATATAATTTTTGAAAAAGTCAAATTTTAGTTTTGACCATTCGATTCAGCTTAAAAAAACACACAATTTGGTATTTCGATCATTCCTCTACGTCAATTGGTTACCGAGATATTGAAAGTGCTAAACACAGTACGTTGTCTAATGTTATTCTTATGGAGGAAAAAAAAAATTTTTTATCTCGCTTATTTATGAACGTATACTGACGAAACTTGGTATACAGCTTCATCTCATTGAGGTCTATTGATATTTGCTCCAAAAAATTGTTTTTGCATAATTATCCCGTAGCAGCAAACCTGCGTACTCAGCCCCCATGTTATTCTTATGGATAATAATTAAATGCTCTGTCTCCCTTAATTATGAACATAAATGAATAAAAACTGGTATACGACTTCACCTAGTTGAGTTATATTGATATTACCATAAAAACCCATTTTTTGTGTTCCTTGTTGCAGCAAACCTGCGTACTCAGCCCCAATGTTATTCTTATGGAGAATAATTAAAATTGTATATATCGCTTATTTGTGAATATATTTTTATGAAACTTGGTAAGTGGCTTTATGTAGTATTAAGACATTTATATCTCCATTGGAAATTCGCTGAGTATGCAGGTTTGCTGCAACGGGGGTATTATTTTGTAAATGTCAAGATTTAGATTTTAAAAAAACATTTGTTATAATTTACACCCGTCCTCAGAACACGTCCCACATGCCTTATAAGCTAAGAAAACCATTAAATCAAATTGAGTATTTAACATCTGTTGATGTAGTACAATAAAAATAAGTAAAAAATCTCATAAACCTTAAAAAAGTTAATACGGGCTAGGAATTTGGTATAAATGTTGAATGTACCTTCCTCTTATAAATAGTCAAAGTTCCCAAAAATTTAAGCTGTGCAAGGGCACCATGTGCCATCTTGGAAAATAGCAGCCGATTTTTCACTTTTTTGTTCTTAACTCTTAAATATTATAAATTGAGAAAATGTCTCTAGTAAACAATGGTAGGGCATACAAAAAAAATAAACAGTGGTATTACCTTTTTACCTCTAAGTCATATTTGTTCTCTGTCAAACATAACTTGCTAACCCTGGCATAGAACTTTTTCTTAAAATATCTAACTTTTTATCTCCATCATCTTCCTTATTAATTTGTGTTATTTTTACACACTTCAACTAGTTGCAGTTATACAGCTACTAATTATGTAGCCATATTTCTGTTGTGTATGTAGCTAAGAATTAATTACCCATTGAGGTAGTAATTTTATTCTATTTGTAGTAGCCTATAACGGGAATTGATTGGTGCTGCACTCTAGTAGCAAAATATGTAACTAATGACCGCAGGCGTCTACGGTTCTATCCGCTAGGGGCGCGGACTGACTGAAAACCCTTAATATCGCCGCCAGGCCTTTGGTCGTGTTAGCTGAGTTGGCTACGTCGTGGAAACACCTTGGCCAGGTGGCGATACGATGTTCGTGGGTTCGATTCCCGCACACGACCAAAACTGACCAGTTGTGCAACTCTCAATGAGTTAACCGGTCTGTGGCAACGTTGGTGGGAGGGCCCAAGTAAAATAAACGGTGGCAGGCTTGCTTGGAAGTTGACGGGATCGGTTAATTCTTTGAGACTTGCACATGGTCAACACTGATTTTGCTAATTTTTACTTATGTCTACTGTGTGTGTGCCAATGCGACTCTCTAAACTGAAATAAAACAATATTTTAATTAAAATATGCCATTAATCCATTTAAAAACACCAATTGTATACTCCAATTCACACGTTAATAAAATTACAAGTAAGGAACGAGACCTGCTCGTATGTCTACGCCAATGGGTTAAACAAAAATAATTACAATATACAACCATTTAAATGATTTACAGTTAAAATTTAAATTATTACAAGAATATTTTTCAGATTTTACCCCTTTTAAACCCCAAAAATATCAGTTTGTTTGTGTAAGTAGCCTGCGGATAGTTGGTATGCAAAAACACCTCTTCATTACAAGCATATTCACTTGACACATTCATACCCTCTTGTTACTTGCCCCTTCAGGGAAAATATGTTTGAGTTCACTTCCACCATCCATTTTTGTCTTTCTTCTCTGCTTCAATCACACGATTTATAATTGCCAGCAATTGTCACTCCAGTGTTCATTCTAACTTCATACTCACTCAGTATTTAACTTTCAATAATTTCTCCTAGGAAGAAGGCTTATGTTTTATTTTACCATGTCTGGTAGTGAAACGGTAAGACCTAACCCCAAGTGCCAAAACCGTGATAACTTTTTGTTTTGAGGCCTCCAGGTGCCAAAAACACAATTCCTTTAATGAAGTTAATTTTTTAAAAACCTCACTTTGGTTTTCCGATGTGTTCAGCTCTAAAAAAACAGTCATTTTGGTGTGTCAAGTGCTAAAAACATATTATGTCGTCCAGTATTATTCTTAAGGGAGTAAATAAAATTATAACTTGCTCATTTATGTTTTCATTAAACTTGCTATGTGGCTCCATTTGCTTGAGACCCATTGATTTTTCTCTAATAACACCAATTTTTGGGAGCCCTCTTTTGCAGCAATCCTGTCTTTAGTAGTCAATATAATAAATGTATTATTATATCGTACAATTTTTGAAATTTGATATCTAACTTAAAATATTAAAAAATATCGGTTTTTCTTTGCCGAGTCCGTTTGGCTCTTCTACCTGACCGATTTTCATAATTGAGGTCTTATATTAAAGGTATGCATGTCCAGATTTGCCATCAAGCATCCACATTCATTTATCTACACATAACTCGACTTACACTCAATCAAAAATTTCTCCCCGTGCATTTCTTATGGGAGTTTCAAATTTGAAACATTGTCTTATGATTGTTTTTCATATATCTCCGAATTTAATACAGGTACATAGTTAGTTTTGGTCTTGAAATACTCATTGAATTACAGGCACTCATATGAGATAGAGATCATTCAAATTTGTCAAGATTAAGGCGAGTTATGGACCTACAAACAACATAAACTTGAATTTTTCCTAAATTCAACTTTATTTAAAGATCTATATCTCCAGTTCAAATTGTGTTACCTGAAATATCTTTGTCTAAGAACCATCAGTGGAGTATTAGCTTTCATTTAAGCCATTAATTACAGAGATTGGATGAGTTTCAAGCGAACGCAAGGTGGACAACCAAATTAAATTTTAATTTTACCAAGATTTGTCGCTAGTTAACGATTGATAGATCCAGTATTATTTATGCTATTATATATGTTTTGGTATACTCAGTGGATTACAGGCTCTCATTTGAGCTATAGTTTATGTAATTCTGATGAATATGAAGCGAACTGTAGACCTCCAAACAACACATATTTTTTAGGAGTTGCCTGCAATTATTGATCAATAACTCCAGTTTTATTTAAGTTATTTTATATGTCTTGGTCTTAAAATACTCACTAAATTACAGGCTTTCATTTGAGCTATTGGTAGTTTAAATCGTACAGGTTTTAGGTGATTTATGATCTTCAAACTAACATAAATTTTCATTTTTCCAAAATTTGCATTTAATTAACGATCCATACCTCAAATTCTTATTAAATTATGCTATATATGTTAGTCTAAGAACTTTCAGTGAAATACCGGTTTTCATTTAAGTCATTGATTATTGAAATTGGACGAGTTTTAAGCGAACGCACTGTGGACAATCAACATAAAGTTTAATTTTTCCAAGGGTTTTCTTTAAGTAAAGATCAATGGCTCCATCATAATATATGTTACTATATACGTTTTGGTATGAGAACAATCAGTGAATTACAGGCTTTCAGTTGAGCTATTGTTTATTTTGGTGGGATGAATTTTACGCAAACTGCTTGGTTCCAAATAACACAGTTTTTATTATTTATGGGATTCGTCTTCAATCAACGATCCATAACTCCAGTTTTAATGAAGTTATTTGACATATTTTGTTCCTAAAATACTCATAAAAATAAATTCTTTCATTTGAAATTTTGATTGTTGACATCAGACAAATTTAAGTCAAGGAATAAACCTCTATTCAGCACGAAATTGACTTTTTCCAATTTATAGTTCTATACTTCCATTTATAATTATGTTATGCTAAATATTTTGGCCTAAGAGCCTTCACTAAATCTTTGGCTTATTATTGAGGTATTAATTATTATATTTGGATATATTTGTGCTATAAGGGTTTTGAGGGTTACAAAGTAGGAGGTATGTTGAGCGAACCCTGCTATCCAGTTGTAGCATAGTTTTCCGAAACTTTCTTTATAAAATCCATTCCTCCTTTTTTCAACCATATCTTTTTAACATATGTTCGTGGAACATATACTTATCAAAATGTGCCATTTTAGCAATAAAGAATGAGCACTGTGATGAAGTTAACAAAAGGTTTTTAGACCTCATCCCAGGCTCAAGCAAAACCTATACAAGAATAAATACACTCATCACAGAGGATGACAGTGAACTCATGCAATTTCCAATTGAATTCCTAAACAGCCTAGAGATGACCGGTTTGCCATCTCACAAATTAGTCTTAAAGGAAGGTGCCATGTAATGATTTTGAATTACAAAGCAGTTCTTCCAAATGGAACAAGACTCATGATTA
The DNA here is from genome assembly GCA_963675035.1 of Allygus modestus. Taxonomy (NCBI): domain Eukaryota; kingdom Metazoa; phylum Arthropoda; class Insecta; order Hemiptera; family Cicadellidae; genus Allygus; species Allygus modestus. The sequence goes on from OY776111.1 coordinate 317,666,103, forward strand.
AGAAAATATATGAAATCAGATTAGATTTAGAAATCATAACTGGCAAAAATATTGGGCAATGTGAACTATTATCTCGAGTTGATATTTCTCCCTCAGATTCAACTGTACCATTTTCCTCAAAGCGAAGACAATTCCCCATAAAGGTTGCATTCTGCATGACCATTAACAAGGCGCAAGGGCAAACAATTGATCGAGTTAGTGTCTACTTGCCTGAACCAGTCTTCCACGGTCAGTTGTATGTCGCCTTATCACGAGGGAAATCGTTCGCTAGCGTGAAGGTGGAAATCAAACCAAAAGGTCGACACACAAACAATATTGTTTTGAAAGAAGTATTGTAAAAGGCCAAAATTGATTGTTTTTTTATTTATTTTATATTTAAATATATTTTTAATATTTGTTTGATTAATTAGTTTTATATTACTGTAATACAAATGTACACATCTGGCAGGCCTACTAATTTGATTAGAATATTATTGTCGCAAACAGGCCGATTTCGGGTATTAAAATAATAAAAATGCCGGTTGGGAAACATATTATTATTTATTAAATCACACAATCAACTTCACAACTTCACAACAATTGATCTAGAACAATTTACACGTCGTTTTACATTAGGTATTTCCGCGGTCAATTACAAAATAAGGTTACATTAAATTTGGAAAAGTATTAATTTAGTTTTACTCTAATGAGGAACGATGAGACGCGTATCACATCCTCGGGGGTCAGCGCGCAACTCCTGCTCTCACGCCTCGGCGTCGCGCTGAGGCGACGGGCCTCAGCCAATCACAGCGCACGGCCCGATGGAGGCTAGTGCTGACGCCCGCATTCTCATCCTGGGGCGAGGCTACAATCTCTCTCTCGAGTTAGAAAACTCTGGACTCAGTTTATAATGCAAATATTTGAATTCGATTTCTGGGCTGTTTGAAGGGATTTTTAAATGGTTGGTGGTCTTCATAATTACTGTACTGATTTATTAATCAGTATACTTTAGATAAATTATCCCAAATGTGGTGTAACTAATATTTAATAAAATGACAAACAAATGTTGCTGAATCCTTAGATTACAGCCGCTGATGTAAATTTGGGAGTGGGTCGTTACACTCCCCCCTCCTCTAGTTCATGCTGGCCTCAGCATGAGGTCTCCTCTTTATGTATGGGGACCTCCTGTCCTCAAGGGCGGAACGGCCCTTCTGTCGATGAATCCTTGCCACCAACCTCAAATTAAAGCGGCACAAGTCACAATGTGACGTGAAACATGACAAGAGTTTACAAGCCGCAGTATAACCGAAGTCAAATTTAAGGGGACAAAACAAAAGATAAAGGAAACTTTCCTTTAACTAGACTTCAGCTCCATCAATATGAATGGGACGGTATTTACTTTTATGTTCCGCAATTTCTAGTAAACATGCGTCTCATCTCCTCGTACAAATTTGCAAACTTTTCAAAACAAGTATAACAAAAATGTATATACACCTGATGCTCCAATCATAAATCAACAAAATTATTACAACAAAACACTCCAGTTACATACTCTATGTGGTTACAAAATATCTGACAACTTATTAACATTCCCCTTCTCTTTGAACTTCTTATAATCATATACAATGAATTTCCCCAGTTAACACCAGAAATAAAATATACACATGGTACGTAGACCAACAGCGCACAACGCTCGACAACAAGAGAATGAGAAAGAGAGAACAAAGTGGCTTAGACACTCATCACTGTGCAAAATTGTGAGTCAGTATTTTAGTCAATTGGAATTTGAAAGTAATGCACCGAACTGTGCCTAATTTAATTGACAATTTATAGTTCAAGAATATCAGTTGGTTCGGGAATTTTGGTTTTATTGAGATTTGGAACGCTACTCACTCGATCTGGTGAAGCCGCACGAGCTTTCACTTGGGGCCGGTCATTCACACTGTCACCCCTACGGTATGATGAGTGATCTAGCCTGGTCACCTATTTACCTGTGCGTTCTGCTTCTCGAGTACAAGTATACTAAGTACATCAACAGTTAACTACACAAAGAAAGTCCCTGACTTCACGATTCACATTCCCCAGTTAACAACTACATTAATCAAAATCCTGTAACTCCTAAAATAAAACATATAAAATTCCGCTCATGATATTATCATAGTACACTTAACTTACACATACAGCGAAATATTATGACACTTTAACTTTGGACTGAGGTACCGGCCTACTCTAATAATAACAAAATTCTTATTCTCCAGGGTGCTCCTGAGGTCTTATAGCAAAAAAAAATAAAAGGTTAATACTTTAAGGGATAGCCCGCCCACACCTAAGGACTCAGACGCCAAAGGACTGCCCGGGCACCTTAGGGGTGCTTGGGTGCCGTTATGCGGAAAATGCGGTGGGCTCTTGTAGCAATCTGTACTCGGTTCTCTCACTATCCTGAGACTTGCTCTAGAGGCATGGGAAACTTTGATCCTCAACGGAATAAAAAAAGATGAACTTAATGAGTGTTGAGACACTGCAAGTGTCTACTTACAAACTTAAAACTAATCACAACCTTCGTTGCTTTTAACCCACCGCTTGGTATTTAAATGGAGCTGCGTTTAATTCGCCTCGCCTGCCTCTGGTTGCGAGACAGGCCCACCGTATATCCCTCCCTTACACAATCATATTGGTACCTCAGCCAAACCAAAAACAAAAGACGCAGCAAAATAAAACTATCTTCATTATACGAGGCCTGGTAGTGTCCCATACGCAGTCTTGCTGGGGGGTCCGGAAAATCCCTCAACAAGGCATTTACAACAGTCAACCGTACAAACTATCTCTTTAAAATTTGGTTTTGAGTTGGTCTCAGATATTCACAGTCCAGCGGAAGGAGTTGAAGGGATGGGGGTTTTAGGGGTTGTGGATTGCGCGCTTACCTTCCTGTGAACACCAGATACCACTCATCAATCAGCCTTACCTTTGCAATGGTATCTCAAATTATAAAATAAATAAAGAAAAGGGTTCACACTACCATCCTCCACGATACTTACACTCTAAACACAAAACCACAGTTGCAATACCTCGTTACAGACAACTTAAAATAAAACACAACCGAAGCTTATTACTAAAGGCCTTACTCATCATTGTCGAAACAAGAAAGGGTCCACTGTTCCCCACGTCGCATCCTGATGAGCACTCTAAGTCCGATCGCTAGTCCGTTCGCGAATATTCTCGTATCCTCACGCGATACCGATCGTCTTGACGCCGCACGGATTCATGGGTCCTTCCACACCGCGGTAACTTTCAATGCTCCAATACGGTTTATGAGTTCTCTTAGGCTAGCCTTACTCACGACGCTTTCCAGCCGAATTCCACTCTACGGTTTACCGGTAGCCGAAGCTCTAGTTACTGGCTCTGGGGCTGCAGTCCCCTCGTCATCTCCAAGTCTCGGAACAGCTGTTCCCATCTCAACATCAGGATTGGTCACATCACTCAGGTCTGCGAACGTCTGCGGCGCTCTGGTCAAGGTCGCAGTCCTCTGCTTTCTGCGCTGGAGTCTGGAGCTCGGGAACCAGGCGGCAAGCACCTCCCAGTACCTACAACATGCAATAAACAGCATCAGGGTCATCACCACACAGATTCCCATCGTTACTATCAAATTTACTCTCTGTGCCCTATCCCTAAAATCATAGTGGGACCGCAAAAGGGAAAGTGCCTCTCCCAAATGGTATTCCCGCACCTTCACGGTGCCCAGCTCATTGTCGAGTCCTTCTAGGACTTCTAGGGTGGCATTCACATCGATATTTATCAACTCGGTCTCTTCGTCGGAGAGCATTGACTTCAAATCAGGAATAAAAACTTTACTTATCTGGCCGACATGAGTGTTGCTGCCGTGTATACGGGCAGGCACCTTGAACCCATCACTAATAACATCACATTTATACGCCTCGGAGATCACTCCCACTCCACTCATCTGCATGGTGGTCACGTTTATCTTTCCGCCATCCTCGTAAAACTTCAGAGTTACCTTGTAGGGCTCGGAAGCACTTCAACAACACGGGGGACCTCAAATCGGTGGTCAATTTTCGCTCACAACTGTAAGAAAGTTTTCCAACAAACAGATCGGACACGCAACTTGGCCTCTTGGCCATGATCATTATGACTTCCTCAAGCGGGCAGATTACAAGTCGACCGCTCAGACAGTCACGATCGAATTTATCACTGCTATACCAAGTATATTGTAATCTATCCTTGCTCACTAGGAGCTTCTGATTTTGCACACCCCATTGGGTCCATTTTTTTTTAAACGTCCTATCATATATTGGGTATGTGTACCCGTCATACGCCTGAAAAAAACTTATCGTCTCATTTCAAAGGGAGCTGCAGCACAACCCTGAGGGTTTGCTCAGTCACGTAACTATGGGCAACCAAAACCAAGTAATACTCATGAATGTTTTCTAACTCAACGCGCAGGTATAATTTGGCTAGAGGGGCACAACCTCTTTTATTTCTTTTAAAATTCTTAGAAACTCTGAGGGCGAGAGCAAGTCACTACTTACTTTCCCACCACCTAACTGCTTTGTGAAACTGGATTATTTTGCGAATAGTATCTGAGACCGTACTCTAAGTCTCAGAAATTGCAGAATTCAATTTTAAATAACTAAACACGTCTCTTAACTGAAGTTGCGTAATTTGGTCCGTTTTAAAAAGTCTACGAAGGGTCTGACACATTACTGAATGATAAGATTTGATTGATAAAATTACTGAATTTAGAGTTTTTGAATGATTTACCAATTGATGCGCCACGTTGGCCAGGATCTTCATTTTTCTCTTGACGAACAAGCAAAGACACCAAATTATTTACTTCCTTTACGTATTCATGGACGTCTTGTTTCAAAATGGCAAATTAATACCTAAAACCCTCCTCTAATTGAGGTAGTTTAGAGTGTATACTTACGCTATCACGCAAAAGATCAGAATAAAATTTGTCAAGATACTGTTTTACCTCTACCGCCAAATTGCTTAGTTTCCGGCTCTGTACTTGCATTTCCGTAAGTTTGTACTTCAGGGTGACCCTCCAGTGGCTGTCAGACAGGAGGACCTCCTGGCCTCCTTCGAAGATGATGCCCTGGTGGAAGCAGCTAACTGCCCCCAATACTAATAAAATGTACCCTATAACAGATTTGAATCATGTTAAGTTTTTGTTATATCACTATTACTTATTCCACTCTTTAGTTTTGTTTATTAATCCCCCATGCGTTTCCGATACCTCTCACACTTAACTAGTGTAATCCTGGAGATACGCGGGTCTCCTACGGACCCTTTTTGAGCTGTCCGGGACAGGCTCCTGTACTTCCTGTGGCTCGTCTATTCCGTCGTCACTCACTTGCGGGTCGTTGACCCATTCTTCCAACCCTACCTCGGGGTCCGCGTTTGTTTCTACCACCGGCGGAGGGGGCACTGGGGCGCGCCTCGGGCACGGTTTTATACGGTTCACGTGTACCGTTACTTCTCGCTTCCTGATCTTCAGCACGACGTTGAGCGGAGAGAGCACCTTTATGACCTTATAGGGACCCTTCCACAGTTTCGAGAGCTTTTTAACCCTGTGTCGCCCTATACTAGGAACGTGCAGCAGGACCAACTGCCCTTCGTGGTACTCTACTTCTTTCACTTTCTTATTGTACTGCCGCTCATACCGGCCGCGGGCAATAGCTTTTCGTTTCGCCGCTACTTCAAAAGTCTCTTTCAGTTTACTCCTCAGGGTCTCCACATGATCGTTGTACAGATCATCACCTTCCGTGATGGTCAGATCTGCTTCCAAGGGTGTTTCCATTTTCCTACCGAAAACCATTTCAAAAGGCGAGAACCCTGTAGCCTCGTGACCTTGTGAATTGTAGGCCATCGTAACGTACGGAAGGTACTCGTCCCAATCGGTTTGATGCCGGTTCACGAAGTGGCTTAGCATGCGCGCGATCGTGGAATGCACTCTTTCCAACCGGCCATTCGCTTGCGGGTGGAAACCAGTAGTCTGAATTTTACGTACATGTAAGAATTTACAGAGCTGACTGATAAGGTCGGAAGTGAAATTCGCGCCTTGGTCCGAAATCAAAGCTTTTGGAACGCCAAATTTTGTGATCACGCGTTGTACTAGCGCTCTTGCGATACTCTCTGCAGTCTGGTCTGGTAGCGGGATGAACTCGCAATACCGAGTGAAATGGTCCATCACACTCAGGATGTACACATTCCTGGAGCAACTAGTGGGCAGAGGGCCCACAATATCCGCTGCGATAACTTCAAAAGGAGCCTTGGGCTCGTTGAAAATAGTCCCTAGGGGAGCTCTAATTTTCCCGTAGTCGGTACGCTGGCTACAACTCTTGCATGTGCGAACATAATCATAAACCTCTTTGTCCATCCCTTTCCACCAAAACTTTTCCTTAATGCGTTGAAGTGTCTTAGCTACACCAGCATGCCCAGCTGTAGGCAGGTCGTGGTGAAGGCGCATGACTTCCCTAGTAAGACTGACTGGTACTACGATGCTCCTTTTACCTCCACTTAGTCTATACAAAATCTTTTCCGGGCTGAATTTGAAACTTTTGGCCTTTCCTAACTCCTTACAATGGGGATCATTTTTCTGGTGCTCGCGGAGCGTGGCCAAATCCATCACGGGGAGCTCGTCCCTGCGAAGGGCCGCGCACATGGCTCTGCTGAGACCATCGGCGTTAGTATGCTTCTTGCCGGGCTTGTGTTCTACAGTGTACGTAAACTCAGCCAACCTCAGAGACCACCTCATTAGTCTGCTACTTGGGTCTTTTAAAGACAGCATCCAACGTAAGGCGCTGTGGTCCGTAATGACTTTGAACGGACGACCCAACAGGTAGCACCTGAAGTATTTCGTACTCCAGACCAAACTGAGGAGTTCTAACTCGGTTGTGGCGTAGTTCTTCTCGGCGGGAAAGAGGGTTCGTGAGCAATACGCGACCGGGTGTTCTTGCCCGTCAATTTCTTGGGAGAGCACGGCACCCAAGGCTTGCGTGCTAGCGTCGGTGGACAATACGAATGGTTTGCTAAAGTCAGGGAATATCAATACAGGCGCAGAGGTAAGCAGCTGTTTTAGCTCATCGAAAGCCTCCTGACAATCCGACGTCCATTTGAACTCAGTTCCCTGCTTGGTTAGATCGAACAGTGGTTTTCCGATCGTAGCGAATCCCTCTATGAAACGACGATAATACCCCGCTAATCCCAGGAACGACCGAACGTCTTTGACTGTCTTAGGTACAGGGAAGTCGCGAACAGCTTTGATCTTATTCGGATCTGGCTCGACACCTCTTTTGGTGATGACATGACCGAGGTAGTTCACCTCATCTACCACGAAACTACATTTGCTGAGCTGTACACTAAGGTTGACCCCTTGTAATTTGTCTAGCACCTCTCCTAACGCTATTAAGTGAGATGGCAAATCCTTCGAAAAGAGGATGATGTCATCGAGATACACAAGACACTTCTCACCCTTGAGGCCCATCAGGACTGAGTCCATTAAACGCTGAAATGTGGCAGGTGCGGTGCTTAGGCCAAATGGCATCCTTTGGTACTCGTAGTGTCCACCTGGTACGTTAAAGGCGGTTTTAGGCCTACTTTCCTCGTCAACTTGGATCTGGTGATAGCCAGACCGCAAGTCCAGGGTCGTGAACATGCGACAGCCTCCAAGGCTATCCAACGTCTCCGTGATGTTGGGAAGAGGGTATACATCGGCCGTGGTAATGGCGTTAACGGCACGGTAGTCTACACAAAACCTAAATTTAGGGGTTCCGTCAGGGGATTTCTTAGGGACTATCACTACCGGAGAGGCCCACTCACTTTGGCTAGGGGCTATGATGCCCTTTTCTAGCTGATCTTTGATCAGTTCATCTAGAACAGCCTTTTGGTGGTGCGGCACTCGATAGGCCTTCTTATAGATAGGCGCTGCGTCACCGGTGCGAATGACATGCTTCACAGCAGAAGTGCAACCCAACGGTTGAGTGTTACTATGAGCGAACACGCTCTTATACTTCATAAGCACGGGCCTCACGTGATCTCTCACATCCTGCGGGAGATGAGTTAACTTCGCATCTAAACAAGTTTCGAACTCGGCCTCATCAACCTTTTCGATCCTACCCACTCTAGCTTCGGGCACGGTATACCCTTCCAGAACTATTCCTCGCAAAATGTCAGCCAATCGTACTTTCCCCAATTCATTTAAATGCAACCCATGCTTCGTGTACATCCCCTTTTGAAATTTATCATGAATATTATGAAAGATGATATTCCCCTTAGTTCGTTGCCTCACGTTTTGTACTATTACTTCGACAAGGCGGTTCGCGTCACTTAGTTCTTGGCGGAGGTTTACATCGTAGCGATCAAAAATCGATAACATAGCTATTTTTGCTTTCCACGAGGCCGGCAGGGCACTAAAGGCTTGTTGCAGCGTCAACGAATAGGGAGCAAACTTGTCGTCAACATCGTTAGTCCCACCAATCAAAACGAGCAAGTCCCTCTCCGTCAGTTTCTCAAGTTCCCATTTTAAGTTCGACATCACGTGTTTTAATTTCCCATTAGGCATAAACATTACGCTTACTTCAATATCTCGCGGTAATCGTTCAGATAGAATTTCTTGCAGCCCTCGCCCGTGACTATCAGCCAAAATCACTACTTTGCGCCGCGCTTGTCCAAATTCTCTATCATCGACCAGGTCACTATCCAGGAGTCCTAGTTTTAAATTCTTCGCAAAGGCCAATTCTTCCCCACTAACGTTTACAACTTTAACCCAGCATCGATTGTTGACTACTCTCGTTAGGGTCCTGGCAAGGTAAACACCATGAATCGTTAATTCTATTGGTTCGACAACAACGTCCTTTCCTTCTAGTTCCTTAGACTCTATAGCGAATTTACTAATTTTAACCTGAATCCTCTTCTCACTCCGCGGCGGGAGCTTAACGTCCTGATAGCAATACACAAAAGATTCTTTGCAGTTATTACGTTCAGATTTACTCTCGCGGCTGACAGAGGGGAGCTTAGGGGCTGATCCCATCTCGTGATCAGGCATCTTCGCCCCGCGCGTCGGGTCAGGCACGCTTTCACCCTTAGTTAATCGATTTAACCAAATTTCTTTCCCATACAATTTCAAAACCCCTTTTTGTACATCAATTTTTCCGTTACCCTCTTGCAGGATGTCGCAGCCTATCACGGCTAAGTAGCCCTTTGGTAGGTTACTCACTATATACTCTCCAGGTACCTTCACGCCAGGTTTCAAAGTCAGGGACACTTTTTGTTTACCGTAGACCTTAAGGGTTCGACCCGAGATACCTCGTAACACCACGTCGGGTTTGTTCATCGGTGCGGAGGACACGTCACGTTTTATTAGGGATACTTGAGCTCCGGTATCTACCAACACCTTGCCCTCAGCGGCCTCTATTTTCCCTACAGCCACAAGTTCCTGGGCTAGGTTCCTCACCTCAGGGACTATCCTAATAGTCTTCTCAACCATACGACACTTCTTTTTCGTCGCCTTAGGCACATCTTTGACAGCAGATGGCTTCATTGGTGAGGTCCAGCAGCGGCGAGTCCACTGGTCCCGGCCTCGTTTCCCGCTCGCGAATTGTTTGGGGCTGAGTCGAACACGACATTCGCGCTGTATATGTCCCGTCTTTCTGCAGCGCCAGCATATCCTTCCGCCTACTGGATTGGAATTCACCACCGTACACTCCCTGGTCACATGTCCTTTCGCGTGACATTTAAAACAAACAATCTCGGGATCATTCGTCGCCTGGAATACTTTGCGCTCGGGTGTCGTGCGAAACGCGTCATGAGTCTGCCTACGTCGTACAGGCGTATAGGCTAGGTCTGGCTCCATCAAGTCGGGATTTCTATTAGCAGTGCGCAGAGTGACAGATCGCAAACGGCCCGCTTCCGCTCTCCTGCCCATCGTACGCAGCTGTTCTACCGACGTAATATCAAACATTGCTAGTCTGTCCTGGAGTTGGGGATTGAGGTTATGGTAGATCTGTTTCAACCTAACCGCCTCTGGGACATTAACGGCCAGCCTACCGTACAGCCCTTCCATCGCCGCGATGAAGAGATCTATCGATTCGGCCTCTCCTTGTACCCTATTAAAGATTTCTTGCTGCAAGCGTATATCGTGGTCCAGTGGTTGAAATACCGCTGCCAAGTCAAGGCATAGCTGTTCCCACGTGTTAATCCGGCCTATTGTGGAGCGATACCACATTAGGGCAGGTCCTGAGAACAGGTCAACCGCGGAATCAAAGAGCTCGGCAGAGGTCACGCCTCTGGCTCTACGTAACTCTTCCACTCGTTCGAGGAACGCGCCGACACTTTGTGACTGCCCATCGAACTTAAGGCCCCACTTATAAACCGGCACAGGTCTAGTGCGCAGATAAGATTCCTGAGATGCCTGAGGAACACCAAAACTTGTGTGTGACTCGCGAGGGGTGGATGGAGGGAGGGGCTGGGCGCATTTCGTCACCACCAGTGCCTGCGAAGCGGCAGGCAAGGATGGCTGTAGCTTACTTTCTACCGGTGGTTGTTGGACGGGCGCCGCAGTAGCAGGCAGCCTAGCAGCTGCTGCCGCTTGGTCACTGCTACTCCCACTAGACTGATTCGTGTCCTTCGAAACTTTAAATTTACCTAATAACGCCCTAAACCTACCAAGCAAATCCTCACGCTGTTGCTCGGTTTCCTCCCCAGTCGTACCATCAACGACTGCGCGCTCGGCCCTCAAAAAACTATGCCAAGTTCTGGCCTGGATCCGCTGACCCTCGGTATCCAAATAATCACCATCATAGTCCCGTATTAATTTTGTCAATTCGTCAAACTTTTCCTCACATTCGCGTAGCTCGTCCTCGATTGCCAGTGAGGCTATTACGGTGTCGTCAACCGGTGTATTCTCTTTTATACACCTCGTCAGCCGCCTCCTCAAATCGTCGGCATTGCCCTCCGTGCATTGCCCTCGAATTTTCAGTTCGTAAATGTTTTCCGACTTCTTCAGATGGTAAGCGTTCATGTTGATCAATGCGACTAGTTTCCACAATGAAAAGGTAAATGGCATTCACCAATACCACCCCTAATGCAAGCAGAACAAAATGTTTTTGTCAAAGTTCAGTCAATTTTTTTCAAAAACGCAATTAAAAGTTTAAATAATTTATTTATTCTTCATCCACAACATTTACTGAAGGTTACTGTCCATTAATTCTCTCAACATTCAAATTACTGGATTCACCGGTGTAGAACCCTCAATTACCCCCTACTGATGAGAGCTTCTGAAATAATTAAAATTCGCCCGGTCCTATTTAGAATTTTCAATACTTAACTGAATCATCAGAGGCTCACACGCCTAAGTCCACACGTTGTTTTGTTTCTAAGAAATTTTTAAGTCCCAACTTAAAGTTCAATAAAATAAACTTAAACCCCAGAACGCGATTACTCTAAGTCCCAACACGGTGAATTATCCAATTAAAATCACGAAATTAATTTCAAACAAAAATTCACAAGTCGTTTGTAGTATTCAGTGAAATTTTGAAAATCCGGCTAAGTCCGTAGCTCAAAATACACAATAAATTTCGAAAATTATTGTCAAACGCCCATTTCCCCACTACTATGGTGGTCCACGTCGATTATTTCTAAGTCCCGATTAATTTCAATGAAATGTCACAGAACTCCTATTTCCCCACTACTAACGCTTTGTTTCGTCAAAAATTTTCAAAGTTCTGATTTACTTAATTTCTTTGGTAAATAAAATGCAGTGGTATCCTTTGTCCTGACAATGAAGATAGGCCAGAAAATTGACACAGTTTATAAGTGTCAGATCATTAATTTTTATTAATTTGTAACAATAAAATTTTTCAATTACTTGATTTTAAATTATTGGCCTATTTCCAATGACGCCCAGATTTTTTCCAATGCATTTATAGATTTACCACTTAAATATATAACCCAGAGTTAATCACACATGCAAATAAACTTAGGTTAATTTAGAAAGCATTTATTCTAAGGTTAATATAATAAATAAATCCTACAAACTCCCGTCCTTGGACAAAACAATGTTAAATCAACTAAATAAAAATATAACACTTCAGGAATAACTATCTTCTCTCTTAATAACAACACACGTGTGGAACTGTTTAGATTAATCTATACAGACATCTGTTTACAAACACGGCAAACCCTACTGCCTTATAAATCACGGCGTCACGGCTATCCTGTGACGTCGCCCAGTTTTGATAATTGTTGCCTAAGTCTCGCTTCGGACAATTCGGATTAATTTACAATATAATATTTCTTCAATTTAATTCCCAAATAATTTATAATTTCATTTTAATGTCGTCCTCTCCCTTTTCCACGATAAGTTGCAACCAAGTTCACGCATTTGCACTTCAATCAAACTGAAGTGGCAAATCAAAGATGGCGGATTAATCCGAACGCAACAGAGACGATTTGTCAAGATTGCAAATGGCGGCTCCAAGCTTCCTTCCACAATTAATATTCCAAGTCACTTTACTTTTAAAATAAACCTCCTTAGTCACAGGTAATACTTAAAATCAACTCTACCTTTATTATTTATCAATATCTATTATCACTAGGCTCAACAACAACTCTGATAGCCCAATAATTTCGATTTAATATGTCTTCTCAAACAATGAAATTCTCATACATTCTCATCACGCGTCACATACAATGAATGCAGAGTGACGAAGGAGGGGGAACCGACGCTATCTGTTTCTCTCACAATGAGGCTAATGGCGACTTGAAGATTTATTCAAATTAATCTAATTACTTTGAAATTCTCTAACAATTCGAAAAATGCATATTTCTTTACGGGAGTTGCGCTAAAATTAGTTTAATTTATTGCATTACAAGATTAAGCGGTTACCTACTGTTAAAACGACACATATAAAATTAACAAGATTGCACCAATTAATTCAAATAAATTTATTTACTTACCAAAATCCATTCTCCGTCCGTCGGATTCTTCAAGTGGTGTTTTCTTGCGACACTTACCCACAAACCTGACACCAATTGTACCACACAGGCCGATTTCGGGTATTAAAATAATAAAAATGCCGGTTGGGAAACATATTATTATTTATTAAATCACACAATCAACTTCACAACTTCACAACAATTGATCTAGAACAATTTACACGTCGTTTTACATTAGGTATTTCCGCGGTCAATTACAAAATAAGGTTACATTAAATTTGGAAAAGTATTAATTTAGTTTTACTCTAATGAGGAACGATGAGACGCGTATCACATCCTCGGGGGTCAGCGCGCAACTCCTGCTCTCACGCCTCGGCGTCGCGCTGAGGCGACGGGCCTCAGCCAATCACAGCGCACGGCCCGATGGAGGCTAGTGCTGACGCCCGCATTCTCATCCTGGGGCGAGGCTACAATCTCTCTCTCGAGTTAGAAAACTCTGGACTCAGTTTATAATGCAAATATTTGAATTCGATTTCTGGGCTGTTTGAAGGGATTTTTAAATGGTTGGTGGTCTTCATAATTACTGTACTGATTTATTAATCAGTATACTTTAGATAAATTATCCCAAATGTGGTGTAACTAATATTTAATAAAATGACAAACAAATGTTGCTGAATCCTTAGATTACAGCCGCTGATGTAAATTTGGGAGTGGGTCGTTACATTATCACCATTATTAAGTTAACTAATTTTTGGTATTATTAATTTCAATGCTGCGGAGCAGCACGGGTCCTCTAGTATTAATGAATATGTTTTATAAAACTTGGAATGTGGCTTCGTATGAAATACCAAGTTAGGAAAATAAAGTTGCATTTAAAATTCGCTGAGTACCTGGGTTTCTTGCGATGGGGAGTTGAATTGAAGCACAACCACAGTATTTATTTAATGAAATAACCAGATGTTTCACTACACTCGGTGTAAAAAAACATGTGTTCACTTTTTAATCAGCAAATTATCACTTTGACATTTATAATTTTTGTTTACAGCTGATTCAATTGTTCTGATTTTGAATTAATCAGGCCGGACAATCTCAGTTCCACCAAACAAAATTTGTGAAGATCAAAGAAAGTTTGTTTGCTATGCATTCTATGGAGAATCTGATCAACTTTTACGACTATACAATAGCCAATAGTCAATCATCTTTATTAATAAAGAAGTACAGAGTTCAGCAAATGATCAGCGTCAAAAATGGTACAATACGTACATGTTGACATTATCACCTGACCAAATAAATAATTGTCTGCTTAAAGAAACATTGAAACTTATAATCCCAATAGGGTGAAGCCCTATAGGAATCTTTGCCGTTTTCTGAATTTTGAGACATCTAGGATTTCTAATGCACATTTTTAATCACATTATGTTGGGGTTTTGTGATGAAAGCACCTTCAAATTTGGCCCAGCGAATTTCCCATTTGATTACATGTATTCAAAAATTGGCGTTTTAAATATAGACATCAACAAAACTAAATATTAATATTTTGAATATTACAACGTTATTCACTTATCAGAAACAATTGTTTTAATGTTGAGACCCCTTCCATTGTTATCCCAGCATACAATAAAATACTATTTTTATTTAAATATATGCCATTTTTTGAATATCAGTATTATAAATAAATAAAAATAAGCCTACAATGAATGATACTGCTTATTTACATTTTGATTGACCATCGAATGTATTGTAGTATTAGGACACATTGACAATTCACCTGTCCAAGAGAAATCCCCTTTAATAGATGTTATTTTATGTAATAAATAAGTAAAAAATAAATAAATTATTGTTGCTTTAGAAAATAAATTAATTACAACTTAAAAATCAACACAACTTAACACTTTTAACTGAAACAAATTATGTTTTTAAAATTATTATTACTGGAAATTGACCATGCACAGCTTGCGCATTGACACCCTTGAGTTACTTACACTTGTCTCCGTAAGATGGTGCCACCAATAGGTTGACAAATAAAGAAGTTGACGATTAAATTACCATATGTATGGTTTTGAATTATTGTTTTGTTTTGAATTGAATTGTTTGATGGTGAAGGTAATCTTCAAAATGATGGCTCAATCATCGGTTTTGATGAATTATTAGGGGAGATATGGCCTTCTGACAGAATAAACCTCTGAGAAATAATGTATAAAGATTATGAAGGATGTAAAGGAATTAATGAACTTCTAATTAATTAAAGTCTTAAAGTCTAACTTAGTATATATTGCTTACATATCATTACAAATTTTAAAATGAAATGTATGTCTTTATTCATATTGGAAGATAGGTTGCCACATTTACTACATTTTAATATACAAAATGTTAAACTTTTAACTCCCGTGTAGTGTAAATGTTAAGTCTTTAGATCTTTACATCACTGTTTAAAGTTGTAAACTTATATAATATTCCAGCATGATGTAATCATAACAGGAGTTAGTTTACAATTGATAAAGCCACATTATTGCAGCTGTAACTTCTGATAACCGGTTACATAACTTCTTAATGACGTTGTACCTTGTAGTTGTTGGATGAGAGAGCATCGGCCTCGGGTTCTAAACACGAGACAAAGAACAACTTGAATAAATATTCCCCCAAAGTTATTCATAAAGTTGTATTTTAATGAATTGCAGCTGAGAATGTTTTACCATAAATGATCTTGAAGTTCTAGTTGAAGTGTTAAGTTCCAGTAAATGTTAATTCAAGATAAAGAACTTATATAGAACTAAAAAAACTTATAAAGAACTAAAGGAACCTTCGATAGATTTGATTGAACTTGTGAAATAAGATTAAGGAAAACTAATATTTAGGTAGTTTTAATTAATTACTGGTACAGTTTCAAGAGAAATTATGAATTACAGTAATTTTGTATATTTTGTATTAGTACTTGTGAAGAAATTTGATTGGGAAAGTAAATCATAGATAAGGTTTTGAATTCAAACTACAGCAACAAGTAAAACTTTAAATGTCAATGTACAGTAATACAAATTCAAGGCTGAATTATTTACAACCAAAGTATTTCGTTCACAGTCCCAGGAACTCCAAATGGCACCAGAGCAATTCTTCCTGAAAACTAAAAAAGTGTTTTAATTATCAACATTAAAACAATATACATAATATTACAGATATCACGAGTAAACGTGAGTTACTCGTGACATTATTTCCATTTAATAAGTTGGTCACCTAATCCTCTCTCATTGGTTTTTAAAAACAATGACCAATTATGATATTATTAGTCTTTGATTGTGAATATCAAAACAATATTAGATCAATAAATCTTTGTTGGAAATGGTATGTTAAAAGTAAGGGTTTTTAAGGTGAAAATTAATTAATTATAAGCTAAGAATGAGTGAATTGCCTTGAAAAGCCTTGTTTATGTAAATAACAAGAAGCCTCGCTTCTAAAACATAAACCTCGAATAACTCATGTTAAGTAATGCTTTTATATAAAAATATTTTGATGAAGACACAGCCTACCCTGAGAAAACAATTGTTACTGCGCTCTGTCTTGAGCAGTAACTGGTTTTGCCTTGCACACAAAAAGTGGCTCACTCCTGACCTTTGCACAATACCATACCTACATGTAACTTATGCAAATAAATTGTAATATGCTTGCTAAATATTTATTTGTATTTATTACACTATTAACACATTACTACTTCAATTATCCTCGTTAATTTAGGATCAGACTGATACACTTAATTAAAAACTTACCATTTATTGGTAGAGGTAGCCTATAGGTGTAACTTTTGATTTTTGCGAAACCGGTTTTGAATTAATTACAATCCATCTTCAGTCGCAATCTTCCTAACCTAGTACACTATATTACTGAAGCACACTTACGTGGTTGTCAGGATGTAAAAATGTTTACTACTCAAAAAAACAAAACGCACACAATCGACATTTACTACACTGACACCGAACCGGCAGGCCTGTGCACACATTTCACTTTTAATTTGTAGTCCGTACCATACGAAACCTGTAAATCTGAGTCTCTAAAAATCAAAAGTTGACATCTTTAGGCTACCTCTACCAATAAATGGTAAGTTTTTAATATAATTAAAAAGGTGTCATGGCTTCAGCAAATGCAAATGATACAGTTATGTGAAAATTCACGTGATGGGATACTACAAAAAATGTTCATGTAAAATATTCAGAGAAAAATTGTCAAAGAGAGTTAAAGCCTTAAATATTAGATATGAAAAATCCCATTTTGTAAATATTTATTGAATATGTAGAGAAAGATGATTTGATAGAACTTTTCAACGTCATAATGTTTTTATTTATAGATATTTTCTCTCAAAAATTATATAGCAAAATTGCTGGAAAATCACAACTATAATTGAGATAGGGGTTTGGCTGGTTGATTTTATTTATGATACTGTATGCTGTAATTAATTGTTTTTTTATTGTTGTACAGTGATTTTTTTATAAGTTATAGAAACTGTAAATCACAAAATACTGCTGGATCACAAATGAAATCTGCTGGTGAGTTTCACTGTTGGTGTGTGCCTAAATAACAGTTGAAAACCTAATCCTTCCGTAACTTTATCTCGAACCTCATATGTGTTATTAACATATTAACTTGGTTATTTTTTATCATTTCTACACCAAATCTAACCCTAAATTCTTCATTAAATATTAATTATAAACCTGAGTAAAATGCAATATACTAACCACTGATTTTGTGTTGGCATCCTAAGGAATTTGAAAATAATACAATACTATACTAAAGTTCTTAAAGTGCATATTTTACAAATGCATTAAATACCCAACTAAAAACTTATTTTATCTAATAACTATCACACTTAAATGTTTAATAAAATTGTAATCTAAATTTAAGTAATATTAAGACTAAAACTAATTTTAAGAAAAATAAATTCTTGAAAATAATCTGTACACAATCTGTTACAACTTAATTTTAAATTATTTTGTATCAATGTAGTATTTTGTGGTCCTATGTCCATCATGACTTTTTTATAACATTATTTAGCCATCTAGAATAAAAACTAAACTTATCATACAACATTTAATATTAATGCATTTTACTGTGCACATGAGTGGGTTTTGGATTTTCTTGATTTATAATGTGCAGAATGTTTAAACTGTGTGTTTTGGTTTTGTATGGAATTGTTGCTATTTTAATTTAGTTGTTCGTTAAAGCTTTCTAAAAGTTTGTACATTAATAATTTTAGTTTTTCGATTTAAAAACGTATTACTTTATTTGTAGTAGCTAGTATATTTAATTTTGATTTAGTTTTAAAAAATTAACATAATGCTGTTTTATGAGTAGTATGCTTAATGTATTTAACAATGGTTAGTGTTATAATATGTTTTTAAGTTCTGTTATTAAATAAATAGAATTCAAAAGAGTCCAAACTAACTTTAAGTTAAACAATTGGAGCTTAAACACATAGTACTTGCGATTGAGTGGTGTTGTAGGTTGTGTTCTGACAGTGTCACCAGTAAGACTGTGGTCTGTTCCACGCCCATTGCGGGAGGGAGGGGTGGGGGTCGACATTATATTGCTTGACATTCTCGTTCATGTGCTTTGTTTCTTGGAAACTTTTCCAGAACAATTCAGCTTTAACCTTTCACAAAAATCCCCGTAATTGAGATATTGACAAAGAGGGTTTCAAGTAAAAAGATAATACGGTAATAAAAACTATAGTGGAAATTCGCTAAAACATATTTGACCTCATGTACTTGAATATTTTGCTTGGATAGCAAATAAACAAAAAAATTACATTATTAGTTAATTATTCACAAAATATATATTGTATTTTTTAAACATTGTAGTATATTGAGGTAATATACGTTTTGGAAAAAATATTTATATTACTACATTCGAAAAAAGACAAATGTTTTGTTTTAAGTGCTAAGTGAAATATTTATTTGTCTGTCACTATATTTGCATTATTATTAGTCGCTAAATTTAAAATTAAGTAACATTTTTATAGCACAGTTATAACCATTGGAAATTCTTAACAAAACTTAAAATAACCAGAATAAAACAACTTTATTAAATTTGTTGTATTAAACAGATATTTTCTGTATTACATTTAAAACTTGTTATCACCATAAATCATTTTGAATTTTTATTTTTTTACCTGGTAGAACAACATTGTAACAGAAGTTCTCGTTTGCCTTTATGATTTGTCAAGACAACTGGCAAACATCTGAGTAACAATTCTAAGAACAATTTTCTAGAGAGTCACTTATTATATATTAGCTGTTGTTAAAGTCATTTACAGGTTGTGTCAATGGAATGTGGAAATGAGGTTAGAACAAAAACTAATTGCATGTTATTTGTTGTTTTTTGTGTATCATTTTACTGCAGAGTTTTACATTTCCATTTATCGTGGATCTGGCCTCCTTACTTATTCTTTTTGGTGTCTCAGAGAGTTTATTTTGACCTAACAATTGTTTGAGACAAACATCTGATTTTAAATATTACATAAGTAATAATTTGTCATATTTATTTTATTTTATCTGTCTCACTAACAGTTATTGGTGTTATAATATAAACTGTTTTGAATAGATCAAACTTTTATTAAATTTAATTTTAATATTATTAATTTAATTATGCTTACAAACTTTCAACTGAATTATTATTGTTATTAAAATTTAATTGTTCATATAATTTGATTCCTAACTAGTGGCCTAGTGGAACTATTTATTTCAGGTATTCTTTCCTGTGTCAGTTCTACAGTGATTTAGTTTTAAAACCAAACTGACATATTGGAGAGACATGTTCTAAATGGAAGCAAAGAGACTCATTATTTATTTAAGATCAGCCGCTCATATTTATGAATACATTTTATAAGGATTATACGTGCTGGATCATAAAATATCTGTGCTTGATTAGAAATTAATTTAATGGTATATGTAATTGTATTAAATAGTGATTTTAGAGTTTGACTGTGCAGAAAGTTTTGATTGTACATTAAAATTAAAATGTAATAATGGCTTCAATAACTCTTATCTTGAATTTTTAAATAGTATTTGAATTTTGTATTAGCATTACAAGGTTTATTTCTGATTCAATGACCCATGAACAAATTTGAAGTAGTTGTACAAGCACTTTTGAAACACAATCTTCTGACTCGCAGTGCAAACCTTGCACGTTGGCCTTCTCTCCTGTTATTTTTTGGACCTGCAAAATTCCACCCCGATATTCATCCTCGATATATTAGGCCATGTAAGTCCTTTAAAGGAATGTTTCATTAATGGTTTCTCTTCGATATACATGGAATTGTGAATAGTTATTGGAAAAGAGGAAATGAATTCCTAAATGTGACGAATGTCCTACCAAAATTATGTAGTTCAAGTTTCCTGTAACTATTTCTTGTACAGGTAATGTTGAGATTCGTGATTTTTTATATATATAAATTAGCCTCCCTATCCAGCCACCTGCCGATTGGCACCCAACCGGATAACGGTTTGACCAGACAAACTGATGTCTCCCAAAAGTCACTTAATTACTACCAGTAAATTTGTATTTAAGTAGAATTTATTTTAGTGTATATTATGCAACATTAAATTAAAAATTGAAAAGCAGTTCTTATGTTGTAGTAGGTCTGAAAATACACTAAACTTAGCTGTGCTATTTTATTTAAAAAAGGGGGGAAAGGTAAATATGCATAAATGGACTAAGCTCCTATGATGTTTAGGCACTAGGTTACCGGATGCAGTAGCTCAGAGGTTGAGCGCTGGCCTCAAAAGTCAGCCATGGTCAAGCGTAGGTTCGATCCCAGCTAACTGCTATAGTGCTTTTTCATGAGCGGTCACCACTGGCTTGCCCATGTGACTGCTGCCGTTACGGTACCCCGCTGTCCTTAGATTGCCGCACAGATTTATTGACTTATGGCAACGGGCAGTTGTGGTTTAAAAAAATATATATATATATAATTGTCTAAAAGCAAGACTGACAAAACACTGTACAGTACCCTGGCGATTATCCAAGCCCCGTTATCCGAGAATCATTTTCAGTTTGAACGTTTTAAATCTGTATTTTATTTAAATTGATAGTGAAAATATTCAAAATTGTATAGTTTATTGAACCTAATACTGTATATAAAGTGGAAATAAACATTTTACTGCCATCCTCTAATACAAAACTATCCCGCAAAAAACTATCTAGAGTTTCATGTTGAGTCGTATGCGTACCACCTTTTTGAGAGAAACAAAGTTGATTGTTTGCATAACATGGACCTTTCCGTTCTTGCTTAGCCTCTTCTGTTTTACTCGAGCCCTCTTGTCAGGGCCCTCTTGTCGCAGTCACTGACAATGTTCTCGTGTAGTTCGTAACCTGCCAGACATAATTGCTGTGCTCTTTAGTTTACATTTTTAAATGATTGTGGTATGTGTGAAAAACGTAATACCCTGTCGCAGCAAACCTTCGTACTCAGCGAATTTCCAATGCATATATATGGGTTCCTACTACTAGTGCCACTTACCAAGTTTCACAAAAATACATTCATTAATAAGTGATATATAGCATTTTATTTATTCTCCATAAGAATAACATTAGAATTGAGTACGCAGGTTTGCTGCAACGAGGAAGATAAGAAATGTGTTTTTTGTAATTATCAATATAACTCAACCAGGTGAAGCTACATACCAAGTTTTATTAATTTAGGTTCATAACTAAGGGAGATATAACACTTTACTTATTCTCCATATGAATATTATGGGGCCGAGTATGCAGGTTTGCTGCTACTGGGAAAAATCAACAAAAACCATTAATTGATATTGATCAACAATATCAATTGATATTGTGCAAATATCAATATACCACAACTAGTTGAAGCCACATACCAAGTTTCATCAATATACATAGATAAATAATCGAGATATAAAATTGTATTTATTCTCCATAAGGATAACATTGGACAACGTATTGTGTATAGCACCTTGAATATCACTGCTACGGTTGGGCATAAAACATCAATTAAAACACCAAAATGATTTTTTTGTTGAGCTAAACTTATTGGTAGAAAGAAATGTGGAGTTTTTAGTAAAATTATCTGAGGAAAATCTAAAAACCGTATTCCCATAAGATTAACATGGGAAATTTTATAGACGTGTTTTTGACTTTTCTCCACAACCACTTAACCTAGCTTAATGATTCAAAATACTAAATTTTTTTTTAAGCTCCATAAAATGGCTATAACCAAAATCTAGTGTTTTTAAAATTTTAGGGTAAAAATTTCAAAAAACTGATTTTTGGAAAATTTTAAACCCCCATAAAACCCTCTTCCCATAGACCGATCGATCTAGTTTTTTAATTTAAAGTCATAAATGTTACTCTCCACATTTGTGCCAAATTTCATCAAAATCGGGTGTTTCTTTCAAAAGTTATTGCGGTAACGGACAATATATATATATATATATATATATATATATATATATATATATATATATATATACTATATATAAATTTAAACGAATACTGTTTTTGGCATCTGGGGACCTCAAAACAAAAAGTTATCATGGTCTCGGGTTTAAGTCTTACCATGCCACCCTTAGCTTCTTCCCTATAGGGGAAATTCGCTAAAAGGGTGGTCGTTTCAGTTGAAACAAAGGGTACAGGCTTACAGAGACTATATGCTGTACACAGAGTCAATTAGAAAATTATCTCGTGACTTAGGAGTGGGAGAAGTGACATTTGGGGATTGTAAACGGAATCAAAAATATATTTCATTGTTACCTTGAAACTCGATTCATTATTAATTTAATGAATAATGATTAATATATATTTGATTTTAAATGTGAGGTTAAATTTGTTGTAGACTTTGAAAATGTCCAAAGCAATCCTTTGAATCATGTCAGTCTGAAATAAAAAAAATATTTAAAAACTGTTCTATCCTAAAGAGTTAACAAAATATAAGCAACATTAGACACATAACACATCCATAAGCTAAATATTTAACGCAATATTTAAACCAATATTATTTTCCCCCGCAGGTGAAACTGGACCACGACCAAGAACTCTAAGTCAGAGCAGCTACACGGAGGCAAACGAGACCAATGTGCTGATATTCCAGCAGGGATCCCCCCTCCACCCCCCCTACTGGACCCCCGCCCCTACCCCCGGTGAGTCGGCCGCTAGCTCCATGGCCAACACTCCTGTACTGCAGCGCAAACGCAGGGACTCCAAGGTAACACTTGTCATTAATTATCTTTGTTACTAAAAACACAACTTTTATTTTACAGTACAATCTGCACAACCATCTACACAATTAAATAAAATAGTAATTTTGTCTGAACACCACACTATGATCTTTGGCAATTCTGATGCTTTATGCATCAGGTTAGTCCAAATCATTATGTCAAATTCTATCTAACTCTTACGCTCATGGGTCAGATTTTGTCCACTTTTCACAGAGAAACTTACTTGTTTTAGGTACTAAATTTGATAACACTCTGTCTTATGAAGCTATGAGAAAGTTTTATGCTATTTTAAATGGCTTTATATTATTAGTACTTTTATCCATAGCCTTTAAATGTTCCTGTGTTAATCACACTGGAATAATTAAACCATTATTTCACCACCGTTTCTATTCTATCTTCAATAGCTATCCTTTTCAGCCGGCAGATCATAGTTCACAACAAAATTCTTGTGTGTATAATTTGTTATGGGCCAGCAGGTAATGATTATGTATACATTTTCTTGAGATTTACTTATTTCTCTTGCAGCAGTCGCTTGCAAGATCGCAACCCAACTCCAGACCCGTGTCACTTCTCGTTGCTGTACCAGGGGAGGACGATTCTCTCTTGCCAGATGAAGTTCACCCTCAGGTTTGTTGATCCTTCTATCTTCTTTGGTTTATTTTATAAAATGTTCCCCCATTCCTTGGAATACAGAATAAATTACCGTATTTCCAGTTTTAATGGTATATGTCTTTTGCTTGGCAAAATAAGAAGTGTTCTATGTGGGACAGGTGCTTTCATATGCACTGGTGGACTTGTTGCTTAAAACCGACATAAAACTGATTGTTCTATCTCTTAACCCTTTGAGTGCTAAGCTTCTGAAAGGAGTGGTTGAATCCGTGATGTTTTGTTGATTTTTTAAATATATTGAATGCCTGAACAGTTAAAATTAATAAAAACGTGCTTCCGCTGGACACACACAGTAAATGATAGGTAAAAAGTAGCAAAACACCTGATCAGATGTGCAACTCACAAAGAATCCACCCATCCCGTCAGCTTGGACCCGAGCCGTCCACCGTTTGCTTAAGGTCTGCCCTCCCCTTCAACTCTGCCACAGACAGGTGAACTCTCCATGAGTTGCACATAAAAACCACCGACTGTGACGGAATTCGAACCCTCGATCCAAGTGTTACCCCCGGCCGGGAAGGTAACGCCTTAGACCGCTTAGCCACTGGTCAGGCTAGCAGCTGCAGTGGATCAGTTGGTATTATAGTGACTAGGCGCTGGACGAGGTAGTTCAATTCGTGTCTACCAGGTTTCACCACATGTCAGACTCAGACTGCAGACTGAGCGCCTAATGGTACAATCGCTTATGAAGCAGTAACAGTGTTTATTGATAACAGATTCAAAAGACAATATATCGGTCCATAGCACTGAAAGGGTTAATACGTTGAAAATTTAACCTAACATAGGCACAATATAAATTATAAGCACTACAGTAGACTCATATATAAGGCTTAATGTGACAGACTGCTAGGCCGGATAGCAAATAAGCCGGATAAGCTGAACAGCTTAAGTCATCAGAAACAATAACACATTATGCGCACAATATATTTTATGTTTATATGCTAATTTAAGATTAAGAGTCTGCAAAATAACATGTACAGTTCTGTAATTCGTAACAAATTAAAGATTATAATTAAACTAAAACAAAGTAACCAAGCAAGAGCAATAGCAAATGTGACTATTGTGCATGTGCCGCCTGACGGCAGCGGCTCCTGTGTTCAGTCTGCACACAGTTGTCAGTGGTTGTAGGTCTGTACCTGTCATCTTGAGCAACATTAGTTTTACTGTAACAGAGTGCTGGAATAGGGATAAACCACACAAAAATTATGTTCAGTAAACTCCCGGTTAACCGAGCCAGTCATTCAAAAATAACAAACATAAATAAAGGTCTTAATAGCGAGACAACTGCGGGGAACCGCGATGTTTATTTGTTTATAACAAGCGCGGTCGAGCCGTAGACGTCTCTACTGGCTGTTGCTAGGTCGCACTGTCGATCCGTAACGCGCGAATACGAAGACGATCAATTAATTCTAAGAACTACAGTAGCACCTGAGATTTTTACTGGCTGTTGCTAGGTCGAGCCGTCATGTCGTGGGAGGGCGAAGATGAGACATGCTAGGAATTATCGGGGCACTCGAAACCCACGTATTTTCGTACCCACCTGACACTTTTACTCTCAGTTGGCTCTGAACTCGCGCTGGTTGTTGTTAGTCGCACTCGCGCTAATCGTGGTTGTGTTGGTGTGTTTATTTTTGCCATTTTTATTGATATCTTTGTTGCTATGAGTGGGAAACGGAAGAGAGTTGTAGTTTCTCTTAATGCTATTAAACGTTTGGACAATGGTGAGTCGATTAAAAAGGTGGCTGCTGATTTGGGGGTTGGGGAAGTGACTGTTGGCGATTGGAGACGAAAAAGTGAAGAAATAAAAAATATGTTAACAAAAGTGTGAGTGAAGGTGGTGTTCCTAGTCGAAAGATTTTGAAGAAGGGTGACTACGAGCAGACGTCTGAAGCCCTTTTTAGCGAATTTCCCCTATAGGGAAGAAGCTATTACCGTAGGTCTCATGATGAGACTTAAGCCCGAGACCATGATAACTTTTTGTTTTGAGGTCCCCAGAAGCCAAAAACACTATTCGTTCAAATTTATATATATGTATATATATATATATATATATGTGTGTGTGTGTCCGTGAATGCGATAACTTGAGTAAAAAACTTCCGATTTCGATGAAATTTGGCTCAAATGTGTAAAGTGACATTTATGACTTTAAGTTCGAAAACCAGAAAAATCGGACTATGGGAAAGGGGGTTTATGGGGGTTTTAAATTTTCCAAAAATCAGTTGCTTTGCTTTTTTCACCCTAAAATTTTTATAACACTTAATTTTGGTTTTGACCATGTTATAGAGCTTAAAAAAACAGATAATATAGTATTTTGAATTATTAACCTAGGTTAAGTGGTTGCGGAAAAAATCCAAAAAACCTGCTCATAAAATCTCCCATGTTAATCTTATGGGAAAAAGGTTTTTGGCTTTTCCTCAGTTAATTTTACTTTAATCTTAACATTTCCTTTTACCAATTACTTCAGCTCCACAAAACAATCATTTTGGTGTTTAAATTGTGATTTTACGTCCAACCGTTGCAGAGATATTCAAAGTGCTAAACACAGTACGTTGTCCAATGTTATCCTTATGGAGAATAAATAAAATTTGATATCTCGATTATTTATGAATGTATATTGATGAAACTTGGTATGTGGCTTCATGTTGTACTGGTATATTGATATTTGCACAAAAAATAAATTTGTTGTTGATTATCCCCGTAGCAGCTAACCTGCATACTCAGCCCTAATGTTATTCTTATGGAGAATATGTAAAGTTTTATATCTCTATTAATTGTGAACATAAATTAATAAAACTCGGTAATGTAGCTTCACCCGGTTCAGTTATATTGATGATTGCATAAAAACTCATTTCTTATCTTCCTCGTTTCAGCAAACCTGCGTACTCAGTCCTAATGTTATTCTTATGGAAAATAAATAAAATGTTATAAATAACTCATTTATAAATGTATTTTTGTGAAACTTGGTAAGTGGCTTTATGTAGGAGTGAAAAACATATAAATGCATTGGAAATTCACTTAGTACGCAGGTTTGCTGCGATGGGGGTATTTTGTGGTTTTCCCAGCTTCGAGGGATGAGCAGTTCTGTGAGTGGGCCGATGTTACAGGCTAAGGCGCTTGAATTTCATAAGAACTTTAAAGGCGGCGAGGAAACATTTACCGCGAGTGAAGGATGGCTGGACCGATGGGAGAAGAGGTATGGAATAAGGCAGCTTAACAATAGTGGCGAGAAACTATCAGCAGACTCATCTGAAATCGTGGAATTTCAAAAGAAAATGGAAGAAATTGTGTTTAAGGAAGGATTAACTTTTGATCAAATTTTTAATTCTGACGAAACGGGCTTTAATTTTAAAATGCTACCTTCGAAAACCTTGGCAGCAAAATCCGGGAGGACTACTCCTGAATTTAAAAATACCCCCGTTGCAGCAAACCTGCATACTCAGTGAATTTCCAACGAACATATAAAATAACACATTAAAACACTTAAAAAAACAGGATTCATAAGAAATATATTCACAAACAAGCGATGTTTAAAATATTAATTTATTCTCCATAAAAATAACATTGGGGATGAGTACCCAGGTTTGGTGCAAGAAGGAACAGAAAATAATGGGTTTTTATGCAAAAATCAATAGAACTCATCTTAGTGAAGTCACAAACCAAGTTTCATCCATATACATCCATAAATAGGCGATATATAACATTTTAATTATTTTCCTTAAGAATAACATGGGGACCAAGTACCTAGGTTTGCGGCTAAGGGAACCATAGGTGAACAATTGTTTTTTTGTGCAAACAACAATAAACCACAACCAGGTGAAGCCATATACCAAATTTTGTCAGTTTATGTTCATAAATAAGCGAGATATACAAGTTTTCTTTTTCTCCATAAGAAAAACATTAGACAACGTACTGTGTTTAACACTTTCAATATATCAGTAATCAATTGACAAAGAGCAATGATCAAAATACCAAATTGTTAGTTTTTTTATATTAAATTCAATGATAAAATTAAAATTTGATTTAAATAAAAATTAAATGTGAAAACCCCAAAAAACCATTTTGGGGGTACAAAACCCCCCTTCAGATTATGCGATTCGTCTGGTTTTCAAACTCGTTCAGATAAATGGTCCTTTACACATTTGTACCAAATTTCATTAAGATCGGACCTTTTTTACGAGAGTTATCGTGCTTACAAACACATATAAATATCCCCGTAGCAGCAAACCTGCGTACTCAGCAAATTTCCAATGCATAATATATGTCTTAATACCACATAAAGCCGCATATTAAATTGCATTAAGAGGCGGCAGGAGTCAACTAAAATATCGCTGATTTGCAACGCTTTCAAATGTAACAACACGGTAGCGCCACTAGCGGTGGCTATTAGGAGAACTAAAAGCGTTCTCTGCTATCTGGAGAACATATGGAGTGCTCCACCAAATGAGCAGAAATTGTTCCACGTATTATCAGGCTAGACCTCAAGTCAAAGACGTAATCCCGAGCGGTAAGCGCGTTGTCGTTTACACGCTCCTGGACATCTTAAGAATAAAACTAAAATGAAACTTATATATTCCTTTTCTGAATGAATTGCCGCATCCAACGGTATAAATATATTTTAGTTTAAAATTATCTGTAATTGTTAATAATGAAAAATCCCTCCAGTCGCTTGGCGGCCACGTTCCAAGGCCACACTCCGTCCCTGCGTCTGTGCATTGTGGTAAACAGTTTGTTTTTATGTTCTGTCGTCTGTGGCTACGAGAGCTTAATAACGTTTGTGACCGTTTAATGTGGTTTATTA
The DNA here is from genome assembly GCA_963675035.1 of Allygus modestus. NCBI lineage: Eukaryota > Metazoa > Arthropoda > Insecta > Hemiptera > Cicadellidae > Allygus > Allygus modestus. Next base: position 317,694,720 of record OY776111.1, read on the forward strand.
CCTTATATTATTACCGTAGGAATAAAATTATTCTTATTCCTAATTGTGTTTTATGTATGTTATTATCAGTTGTGAGTTACAGTGAAACCCCCACTTAGCCGGACCTCGCTAAACTGAAACCCGGGTTAACCGGAACAGTGTACAAGAGATGGATAATCAATAATAGAGAGGATAATCCAGTGTACAACTCATGGTGCACTGAGAGACAACATAAAAGTGACGGCGGCGTCAGCGGTCACTGAACGTTGTTTTGACGGGTTTTGCCCAGCGAGGTAAGGACCATGGAGAGCTCGCCAATTGAGCAGAAAACGGTCATTTTCAGGCTAGACTAGACCTAAAGTGAAGGATACGACAAAAAGGAGTAATCACGAGCGGTGAGCGCGCTGTTGTTTACACGCTCCTGGACCTCTTAAGAATAATAAAACTACATTTCAACTTACATATTCCTTTTCTCCATGAATTGCTGCATCCAACAGTATGAATTTATTTTAATTTAAAATTATGTGTATATTTTAATAATTCAAAATATACAATGTTGTAACAGAATAACATGAAAAAGTCAGTTAGAGAGAAACTTTTTTATTTTTGAGGTAGAAACAAACTTCCAGCAAGAAAGTTGTAGATAATTAGTTGATATTGAAAATTTAGTCGAACATATTTTGATATAACTTCTAGTTTGTTCAATAATCCGATGTTAATAAACATTATGGTCAGTTCAACACGCGGCGCCGCGCCGCCATCGTCGTCGCGGACCACGGCTCTACGATGTTCTACCACATCACAAAAACTCTCCTCCTTTTACTTAGATCTTCACTTAAAAAATATAACTCATATTATGTGTGTTTTACTTCATATTGTGTTGAGATTATTGTTAATTAACATAGCTTTCAATTTTGATAGAAACATCAGATATCGAGATGTAATTAGGCCTATTAACCCTTTGAGTGCCACGCAACGATATATCGTTGTGCACGGAACATCCGAAAAATACTTCACAACGATATATCGTTGTTATGGAAAATTTTTCTTACGTTATTACTTTTTATTATTTATTTCAGGACATTTCCAGGATATTTTCTAGCTCTATAAATCTAGTAGTTATTTGGTGAAAATCTTATATTTGAACAATGTTTATTTATCTGAAAAAATATATAAAAAATTTCCCGCATGTATAATATGTACCTATTCAAATTTTTTATTTTTTATTTTTTAGATATTATATATGTGCATAATATTATTATAGCTAAACTTTAAACTTACAAAACAAAAAAAGTTTCATAATAATATCTTACCAAGTAAAAAAGTTATTGATTTTATGTAAAAAACCCTTGCAGAATGTTGATTTTGTGAATCGTTGTTATAAAACATTTTTCTTACGTCATTACTTTTTATTATTTCTTCCAGGACATTTCCAGGATATGTTCAGGTAAACATATACTCCATAAATATACGAGGCCTAGTTAGTCTGCTTTATGAAATAAAATTGTAATAAAACTTAAACCCTTGAATAAAGTTAGGCTACTGTCTTGTGTACTAATTTGCCGACTTATATTTTTTACATTTATGGAAATAACTTGTCCGCCTAAAGCCCAAATTTGATGAAACTTTCAGGAAATATTTTGAGAAACATGTCCTCTATAAATCTAGTAGTTATTTGGTGAAAATCTTATATTTGAACAATGTTTATTTACCTGAAACAAATAAAAAAAATTAAAAGAAATTTCCCACATACATATATGTATTCAAATTTTTTATTTTTTATTTTTTAAATATTATATATGTGCATAATATTATAGCTAAACTTTAAACTTACAAAACAAAAAAGTTTCATAATAATATCTTACCAAATAAAAAAGTTATTAATTTTTTTGCAAACCCTTGCAAAATGTTGATTTTGTGCCTGGCACTTTTTGGATATACTGTGTTAAAAACTCTGGCACTCTAGGGATATGACGACCGAAAAACTCTGGCACTCAAAGGGTTAAACTATCTATTAGTCAAACCTTTTTCCCGCCAGTATTTATTGTATTTTTAAATTCGATATTTAGTTAAGTTTTGCATGTTAAATATTGTTCAGTTGGTTTACTGGAGAATATTTCATGATTTTAATCGTAAAAATTAAAATATAAGAGAGTCAAAATCTTATAGAAAATTAAAAATGATATCTCTCTATAACAATACAATTTATTCGTATATAATCCGTTCTGGTGTAAATAATTAAAGAATATTTCGGGGAACTCAAATATGAAGGCTTCGTAAATGAACTTGTGTAGCTAAATATGTAATAAAAATAATGAATAAATATGTGTTTTCATGTTAAAACTCAAAACTAACCCTTTATATCAGCAATATAACCATATATATAAACATATTTTGGCATTTAAGTTGAGGAATATAAGGAGCTTTTTTTGGACTTTGCCCCTTTATTCCCTTGTGTCATTCATAGAGGAGTTTAAAGACGTAAATTAATTAATTTCGATGAAAATCCGGTTTCAGTACGTGAACATAAATATTTTTTTTAATAAAATTGAAAGTTACACAAATTTGTATGACATACTTAGATGTTAAACAAATTTTGACCAAAAGATGAAGAATTTATTCAGAAACACTATTTTAATAGCAATTTTCCGATAAAAAATTCCCTGTGCGTAAACCTTATTTAAGAGGCGGCAGAAGTCAACTAAAATATCACTGATTTGCAGCGCCTTCAAATACAACAATACGGTAGCGCCACAAGCGGTGGCCATTAGGATAACTAAAAGCATTCTCTGCTATCTGGAGAATATATGAAGTGCTCCACCAAATGAGCAGTAATCGGTTCACGCATTATTAGGCTACACCGCAAGTCAAAGACGTAATCCTGAGCGGTGAGCGCGTTGTCGTTTACACGCTCCTGGACATCTTAAGAATAATAAAACTAAAATGAAACATATATTCCTTTTCTGAATGAATTGCTGCATCCAACGGTATAAATATGTTAAATGTGGGTTATTACATTATATTAAAACTTTAGGAATAAAATTATTCTTATTCCTAATAGTGTTTTACGTATGTTATTATCAGTTGTGAGTTACAGTAAAACCCCGTTTTCGGACCTCGCTGGAACAGTGTATAAGAGATGGATAATCAATAATACTTACTTACTTACTGATGGGGCGTCACAAATCTCAGTCGATTTTTTGCCTCGTAGATTAGCTTCCTCCACTCTTCTCTATCCTCTGCCATCCGGATTGCTCCTCCGCACTGGATCACATCCTTCTTGACTTGGTCATACCATCTTAATTTTGGCCTACCCAATGGACGACTTCCTGTAGGTACGACCTCAATAACCTCCTTCAGTCTTGTGCCTTCCTGTCTCCGAAGTACATGTCCTAACCAACTAATTCTTTTGGCTTTTATGAGCGCTATTATATCAGGCTCTTTGTATAGGGCACGTAGCTCTCTATTTTTCCTTATGCACCAAACTCCTTCTTTATAGACTGGGCCGAATATTTTTCGAAGTACCTTATTTTCAAACACCAACAAACGTCCTTCATTTCTTTTCGAAAGGACCCATGTTTCACTTCCATACAATAACACTGGCTGTATAATGGTCTTGTATAATCTTAATTTTGAGCATCTTGATAAAAGTCTGGATGATAAAAGTTTTGTACAGGCCCCTAAGCTCTTATTGGCATTTGCTAGTTTACTTTGTATCTCTAAATCTTCGGAATTTGAACTATTAACGGTAACTCCTAAATATTTATAGCTCTCCACACAATTTATTGAATAGTTGGCAATGTTGAAATTTACATCTCTATTGTTAGCGTTTCGACCAAAGTGAATAATTTTAGTTTTCTCTTCATTTAGCTCTAATCCTACTTTCTTACATTCTTTAATACAGTTTTCAGCTAATAGGCAAAGGTTTCCAGAGTTTTCTGCTAAATTTACAACATCATCCGCAAATGCCATTATATTTAAGTCTACTCCCAGTTTAATGCCTCTTTGGAGGTTTTTTGTATTTTGTAAGGCTTCTTCTATAGCTATATTGAAGAGGGTGGGAGAAATTCCATCTCCTTGTCTCACCCCTGTGTTTATGTGGAAACTTTCAGCAACTAAACAACTTTTTTACTAGCATATTACGTGTTGTTATTACTTACGGGATGTAATAAAAGACGTCTTACAACACTTAAGATATATTTACACTTATACTGATTCACATACAGACGGTAAACATATATAAAAGATGGTACTAGGCTATCGATTTCGACCAGTCCCTCTCATTGGCTTGATGATGACTGGTGTGACTGGTCGAAATCGATAGCCTAGTACCATCTTTTATATATGTTTACCGTCTGTATGTGAATCAGTATAAGTGTAAATATATCTTAAGTGTTGTAAGACGTCTTTTATTACATCCCGAAACTTTCAGATATTTCTTCATATATTTTTACTTTAGCTTTGGACTCATTTATGCATAGCCTTGTTAAACTTATCAACTATTCTGGTATACCATGCTTTTCCATGTTCTTAAATAGTGATTTTCTGTCTATGCTGTCGTATGCTTTCTTAAAATCAATAAAGATTCCATAGAAACTCTTATTAAACTCCCAGTATTTTGAAATTCCCTGTTTAAGCAAAAAGATTTGGTCAATTGTCGATCTTCCTTTCATAAACCCTGTTTGCTGTTCTTCAATTATGACCTCTGCGAAGGGATTTAGCCTTGATAATAAAATTTTAGAAAATATTGTATAAACAGTATTTAGAAGGGATATACCTCTATAGTTGGAGCATAACTGTTTATCACCTTTCTTGCGGATAATCAATAATAGAGAGGAAAAATCCAGTGTACGACTCATGGTGCTCCGAGAGACAACATACGGCGGCGGCGGCGGTCACTGAACTTAGGGGTTGTCTTGGCGGGTTTTGCACAGTGAGGTAAAAACCATGGAGAGCTCGCCAATTGAACAGAAAACAGTCCGCGCATTTTCAGGCTAGTCTAGACCTAAAGTGAAGGACACGGCAAAAATGAGTAATCACGAGCGGTCAGCGCACTGTCGTTTACAAGCTCCTGGACCTCTTAAGAATAATAAAACTACATTTCAATTTATATATTCCTTTTCTCCATGAATTGCCACATCCAACGGTATGAATGTATTTTAATTTAAAATTACGTGTATATTTTAATAATTCAAAATATAGAACGTTGTAACAGAATAACATGAAAAAGTCAGTTAGCGAGAAACTTTTTAGCGAATTTCCCCTATAGGGAAGAAGCTATTAGTTAAAATAATCCGATTTTGACAAAATTTGGTATAAGCGTGTAAAGCAGCATTTATGACTTTAAGTTCGAAAACCAGACAGATCGGACTATCCGAAGGGGTATTTTGGGGGTGTTTTGTACCCCAAAAATGGGTTTTTTGAGTTTTCTACATATAATTTTTGAAAAAGTCAAATTTTAGTTTCTTCCATTGCAATCAGCTTAAAAAGACGCACAATTTGGTGTTTTGACCATTGCTCTACGTCAAATGGTTACAGAGATATTGAAAGTGCTAAACTCAGTGCGTTGTCCAATGCTATTCTTATGGAGAATTTTTTTGGACTTTGCCCCTTTATTCCCTTGTGTCATTCATAGAGGAGTTTAAATCCAGTTTCAGTACTTGAACATCAATTTGTTTTATTCAAATTGAAAGTTACACGTATTTTTATGATATAATTAGATTTTAAAGAAATTTAAATTTAGTACCAAAAGATGCAGAATTTATTCAGTAACACTATTTCAATCTCAAATTTTCCGATACAAAATTCCCCGCGCCATAAACCTTATTCCGTGAGCACGCGTCACCAATCACCCATAAGACGCTGGACTGAGCGCTGCGACGAGTCCTTTACTCTGAGGCGTGACCTTGAGGCGTGATATTGACTGTGCAGTGAATGCTTCATTTACTTTAATAAGTTCTTTTTAATTTTGTATTATTTTTGTTTGGTTGTAATAATGTTTTATTTATATTTTGCTTATGTACCACATGCCAAATCATGTGTTTACTCGAGTATAGCCCAATATTATGTAAACCGAACATGGTGAATAAATTATTTGATTTGACTTGAGCTCCGCCGGACCGAATTTTGGTCTATCCCGACCATTGACGGAGCCCTCCATGGTTTTTACCTCGCTGGTTTTGCCACATACCTCTTACCCGGCCCTGACATACCTGACCGCTCGTGAGGGAGTAGGGGTTGACCGATCTGCTTTTCCGCATTCCCATATCGTACTAAAGAAAAGGATCGGTGTACCATGAACTCTCATACCTGCATGTGGTGAAAACGTAGTTACTGCTGTGGTTACTTAGTGTAATTTACCTGTTGAAGTGATTTTTGATTACCTCAAGAAACAGTCTTTTTAATTTACATTTTGAAATATTTCATTAAACTTACGTCGGGAAAACGTCAAGATGTATGCGTAATTGCGTATTTTACTGAAATTAACCTTGAAATATAAACAGTTGATTATCCGAAAAAATCGGATATTCGGAACAGTCCCGTCCCCATTATTTTGGCTAAGCGGGGTTTTAATGTAATGATATTAGTAATTGAATTGGTATTCTCTCATGCTAGTATTTTACTGTTTTTTTTAATCCACTGATATAATTTGTATACTAATAAAAATGAAGCTTATAAATATAATTGGTAATCAACACATATTCTACTACTATAAAACAAACTTGATGCGAAGAGCCTATTCAGAATGTGTTTGAGTAATTTAATTATTGTATGTAGCAGTGAGCTTGTAACAGGCAACAATTCTTATTTTCTTTCTCCTCGAGGGAAACATTTTCAAATATTCCATGTCACGTACAAAAATATCAAAACTTGATAAAATAAAATCGTCTCCTCACTTGTCACATGACACAATGCCAAATGCTAGTCCTTTGCAGTCTTTGCAATCTGCCTTGCCAACACCGATGGTGGTGGAACCTAGGGGATGAACGCTGAACTACAGCGGCCTGCGATCGGCTGTCTACACGACTGTCAATTGTAACAGGACTTTCAAATTAGAAAATAAATTACTTTAACCAGGTTTTTTGGGAATATCAATCTGTTAAATTGATGTCAAAATTCCAAGGTTTAAGGATATATACTTCAAAAGTATTTTTTACAATTGTGTATTTAATTGGAATTGGATTAGTTTGGTAAAATATTACGAAATTCTTAAGGAGAAATAGATTTCTTGTTTGCAACAAATAAATTATAAGAAGTACGTTTTTCTCAACTTAATATATACTGATTTGTGCGTGCGGTGGTACTAAATAATATGACCGAAACAATTTAACACTCAATTAATCAGTACTAATTATTTTTCACATTTATTGTTCCCCTCCCATTGTAAAGCGCGGAATAGACCAGTGAGCGGCCGGCTTGACTCCTGCCGCCTCTTAAGTGAGTACGCATCGCCAATCACCCATAAGACGCTGTACTGAGCGCTGCGACGAGTCCTTTACTTTGAGGCGTGATATTGACTGTGCAGTGAATGCTTCATTTACTTTAATAAGTTTTTTTTAATTTTGTATTATTTTCGTTTGGTTGTAATAATGTTTTATTTATATTTTGCTTACGTACTACATGACAAATCATGTGTTTACTCAAGTATAGCCCAATATTATGTAAACCGAACATGGTGAATAAATTATTTGATTTGACTTGAGCTCCGCCGGACCGAATTTTGGTCTATCCCGACCATTGACGCGAGCCCTCCATGGTTTTTACCTCGCTGGTTTTGCCACATACCTCTTACCCGGCCCTGATATACCTGATCCGCCCGTGAGGGAGTAGGGGGTTGACCCATCTGCTTTTCCGCATTCCCATATCGTACTAAAGAAAGGGATCGGTGTACCGTGAACTCTCACACCTGCATGTGGTGAAAACGTAGTTACTGTTGTGGTTACTTAGTGTAATTTACCTGTTGAAGCGAAGTTTTGTGGTTGAAGTGATTTTTGATTACCTCAAGAAACAGTCTTTTTAATTTACATTTTGAAATATTTCATTAAACTTACGTCGGGAAAACTTCAAGATGTATGCGTGGTTGCGTATTTTACTGAAATTAACCTTGAAATATAAACAGTTGATTATCCGAAAAAATTGGATATTCGGAACGGTCCCGTCCCTATTATTTTGGCTAAGCGGGGTTTTAATGTAATGATATCAGTAATTGAATTGGTATTCTCTCATGCTAGTATTTTACTGTTTTTTTGTTTTTTTATCCACTGATATAATTTGTATACTAATAAAAATGAAGCTTATAAATATAATTGGTAATCAACACATATTCTACTACTATAAAACAAACTTGATGCGAAGAGCCTATTCAGAATGTGTTTGAGTAATTTAATTATTGTATGTAGCAGTGAGCTCGTAACAGGCAACAATTCTTATTTTCTTTCTCCTCGAGGGAAACATTTTCAAGTGTTCCATGTCACTTACAAAAACATCAAAACTAGATCAAATAAAATCGTCTCCTCACTAGTCACATGACACAACGCTGAACGTTAGTCCTTTGCAGTCTTTGCAATCTGCCTTGCCAACACCGACGGTGGTGGAACCTAGGGGATGAACGCTGAACTACAGCGGCCTGCGATCGGCTGTCTACACGACTGTCAATTGTAACAGGATTTTCAAATTAGAAAATAAATTACTTTAACCAGGTTTTTTGGGAATATCAATCTGTTAAATTGATGTCAAAATTCCAAGGTTTAAGGAGATATATTTCAAAAAGTATTTTTTTAAATTCTGTATATAATTGGAATTGAATTAGTTTGGTAAAATATTACGAAATTCTTATGGAGAAATAGATTTCTTATTTGCAAAAAATAAATTATAAGAAGTACGTTTTCTCAACTTAATGTATACTGATTTTTAAATAATATGACCGAAACAATTTAACACTCAATTAATCAGTACTAATTATTTTTCACATTTATTGTTCCCCTCCCATTGTAAAGCGCGGAATAGACCAGTGAGCGGCCGGCTTGACTCCTGCTGCCTCTTAAAATATATTCACAAATAAGTGATTTATACATTTTTAATTATTCTCCATAAGAATAACATTGGGGATGAGTACATCGGTTTGCTGAAACAAGGCAAACAAACAATTGGTGTTTATGCAAATATAAATCAAATTAAATTAGGTGAAGCCACATACCAAGTTGCATCAATATTCATTCATAAAAATAAGCGATATATATAACATTTAATTATTCTCCATAAGAATAACATGGGGGCTGAGTAAGCAGGTATGCTGCAACAAGGAACACAAGATATGGGTTTTCATGTAAATATCATAATAACTCAACTAGGTGAAGCCACATACCAAGTTTCATCAGTATACTTTCATAAATAAGCGATATATACCATTTTGATTATTCTCCATAAGAATAACATTGGGGATGGTAAGCAGGTTTGCTGCAACAAAGAACACAAAATATTGGGTTTTTATGCAAATATCAATAGAGCTTATGTAAGTGAAGTCACACACCAAGTTTCATCCATATACATTCATAAATAAGCGATATATAACATTTTAATCATACTCCATAACAATAACATGGGAACCGAGTACCTAGGTTTGCTGCTACGGGAACCATAGGCGAAAAATTGTTTTTTTTGTGCAAACAACAATAAACCACAACCAGATGAAGCCATATACCATGTTTTGTCAGTTTATGTTTATAAATAAGCGAGATATACAATTTTTCTTTTTCTCCATAAGAATAACATTAGACAACGGTTTAGCACTTTCAATATATCATCAACCAATTGACGTAGAGCAATGATCAAAATACCAAATTGTTTGTTTTTTTAAGCTGAATTCAATGGTAAAAATTAAAATTTGATCAAAATAAAAATGACATAGAAAACCCCAAAAAACCCATTTTGGGGGTACAAAACCCCCTTCAGATGGTGCAATTTGTCTGGTTTTCGAACTCATTCGAAAAAATGGTACTTTACAAATTTGCGCCAAATTTCATTAAGATCAGACCATTTTTACCAGAGTTATCGTGCTTATGGACATATATATAAATATATATATATATATTTATATACATATATAAAAATTTGAATGAATGGTGTTTTTGGTATCTGGGGACCTTGAAATTAAAAGTTATCATGGTCTTGGGCTTAAGTCTTACCATGCCACCTGCGGTAATAGCTTCTTCCCTATAGGGGAAATTCACTAAAAGCAAAGAGAGGGTAACCATACTGGCTACAGCTAATGCTTCTGGCTCATTGAAGCTAAGGCCGCTGCTTATTAAAAAGGCGAAATATCCTAGAGCCTTTAAAAATATAAAAGTCGACTGCCTGCCAACAATGTACCGCAACCAAAGGAGTGCATGGATGGACTGCCCGATATTTAGTGAGTGGTTTTATAACGAATTTGTACCTGTCACTGAAGCGTTTTTGAAAAATATAAGCTTCCCAGGAAAGCTGTTCTCCTATTGGAGAATGCGCCAACTCACCCTGACGCCCAAGAACCGTGCAGTGGTGGTGTTAAGGCAATCTTTCTACCCCTAATGTTACCTCGCTTATACAACCTCTAGACCAAGGGGTTCTAGAAACGATGAAGAGGATCTACCGGCGAAGGCATCTCCAGATGTTGATTACGAAGTTAGACGAAGGAATGACTGTTAAGGATGCCTTAAAACAACTCACATTAAAAGATGTGTCGTACTGGATTGCTTCAGCGTGGGATGAGATAAAAACAACCACCATTCAAAAGTCATGGACAAATTTATTTGGCATAGATGGACCACCTAAAACGAAAACGTGAGTGAACTAGTCGAACTAGCCAATGAGTTACCTGTTGAAAATCAAATCAACAGTGAAGACATTCGTGATTGGTGCAATCAAGATGTTCAGATGGAGATTACCGATGACGAAATCATCGCTATGGTGACCAATGCTAAGGACAGTGAAGAAGACGACAATATGGACGAGGTAACTCCCAAAATATCATACACCGACGGGCTGAAGGTGATCGACGCTGCTCTTGCTTTCATAGAACAACAAGAAGAGTGTACGCACGACATCCTGTCTCTACATCGTTTGCGCAACATTGCATCATCCAAGCGAGGGAAGAGGTTAACTCAGAAGACGATCAAAGACTTGTTAAGAAATAATTTATGTTTCTACTTGCTTACAGGTCTGTAATTGGGTTTAATATGTTTTTTCTTCCAATAAACCAGTTTTGTTAACTTTCACAGGGTTTTACATCATGTTTACCATAACTGTACTTAACCTCCGTACTATCCGAGTTTTCCCATACCTAGGTGGTCCCAGTCCCAATTACCTCGGATAATCGGGAGTCTACTGTATTGATGTTTAAACCAGTAGTTTGATTGTTCATTTTCAATTACTAACTTATGTTGATGCAGTAGAACTGTTTTATTACATAAGCAGCTGTTTTAGAATGTAATTGGTAAAAAAAAACTTTGAAGGCGGCCTTCAGAATGGAAGAATCATAAATAGGAAACCACTTTGTACAACTATACAGAACATCCCCATTTTTTGTCTTCCTCAATCATTAAAATCTGTTTAGAAATAACGTAGATCCAGTTGTGTCAATCTTACTGACAATAAGTATTTACTTGTAAGAATGAGTTTAAATTAGATAGGAAGATAGGTGATGCACCACAATATTAAGTATAGGTTTACTCCTATTCAAAAAAATACTCTAGGCCCTCTGCCTCTTGTCTTTAAAATCCCATATGTGAAGTATTTACTGCTCTAATTGGGCTGAAATTAAGTAGGTTGATGGGTAATACATATCGATTAAACATATGACTATTCTTGATCCAAAATCTTTTGGGGTCTGTCCCTCTGGCCATGAAATGTCTATATCAACCATCACATACCTTTTACTGGACCTATTTAGATGAGATTTGGTAAGATGATATGTATACCGCTACAATCATGCAAACATATGCCTACTCCTTTTCCATATAATTTGGGGCTTTCCCCACTGGCCTCAAAACTCTACACAACCCTGTCAACCACTACAGATCAACTAATGAACCGATAGAGCTAAAATTGAGTTGGAAGAAATGCAACGATCCAAACCAAACATGTGTCCCGCTGAGAAAATCCCCTTTGTGCTCTGCCCCGCTTGCCTACAAAATTCCCATGTTAATTGTACTAACAAAACAAACTCAGGATTGGGTCTGTACATCCTGGCCCGATCGAGCTGAAATTAGGTAGTATTATACACTACAACTAAACATAGGTTTATTCCCGTTCTGTAATCATTTTGGGCTCTGTCTCACTGTTCCTCAAAATTCCCTAAGCTGAGCTTATTGACACTTACTGGGAAGATTGAGCTGACATTTGGTGGGATGACTAAAATTCAAAAAGATATCTAGTATATTATACTAATGTTTAACTTATATTTAACCAACATTATATTATAATCAAGCTAGTTATAGGTATAAGAGTATAAGTTATAGGACAAGAGCTAGTTATAGGTTATAAGTTTTATTTTGAGAAAGATCAATAAATTAACATTTGCTCTAAATACAAAATTATAAAATTCTAAATTAACCCGTGTGTCACAGATTGTGAAGCAGCCATCGAGTTCGACGCTGAGCAAGGTGGCGTCATCGCTGCTTGGCGCGCGACGCTCGGCCGCCCCCGCCGTCACCATCACGCCGGCTGGCAGTGTGGAGGCAAGTGATGACGAGAGCACGCCGCTCATGAGCGAGATGTCCTCCCCCACCCACACCCCCGGCCACGCCTCGCACAATCAGGTGGATGCTCCGACCTGCTCAACCTAACATAACCTAGGGCATACATTTGATGAGGATATCTTATCTACTTTTTGTTGGTTTTTTGTGTGTACTCACCAGTAGCATTTTATAATATTTTTGGAAGAAATCAGTGCAAACCGTGTTCTATTTGTTTGGTAATTTAGTGAAAAGTTAACTGGAAAATTGTAAAATTATAAAAGGAGGTGATAATATTTGATAATAATGAATTATATGGTCACAGATCTTCAAACTGATGTCCTCTTTCTTGCTAAAGGTCGATGTCTGGGGTACCCCAATGAACCAGGAACACACTGTACTCTGCATGAAGTCCGATGCACTATCTATTTAGCTCCGTTCTGTTTGTAATTCAAGTAAAGACGCAAAATAAAAGCCAACTTCTTGAGCAATGCCCTAGTACTGAAAAATGTTCTAGTCACTTTAAGATTTGTACTAATTTGCTCCATTAAACTAACTAAAAACACTTCTCAGTATTTACATCGTAAACAAAATTAAAGTTTATAATAAATTGTGACTGTTACATGGATAGCTGCTTTTTGCAGTTAAAAATAAAAATTGTTGATAAGGATAAGCTACAATGCAGACAATTGCATCATTTGAAATCCTGGAGTAGACTGGGTCTGGAAAATGGTTGTTGTGGATGATGAAAGATATCACGGGTCCAGGTGCCTTCCCCTGGATTCTGGTCCAGGAAACAACTAGGCCCTATTAAAAATTAAATATAAGTTATTTTAAAATGAAACTGAAATTTGGAACACTATCTAGAAACTGACCTGTCTTCTAGCTTGACCCTGCATTTTGGTTCTTTAAGAAAATACAAAACAGGTTAGAACATTTTAAAACAAAACTGGTGCAAGATAAATTACATGTTTAAAAGTAAAATATTTACTTGTTCTTAATTTAAACAATACAATTTTTCAAATTACTATATAGGTTCCTACAGGAACACCCTCTTCTGGAGAAACCTGTTATCATTGCACGTTTTCTTGAGGAATGTTTCGTCATTTATATTTGTAAATGTATGGGGTGAATCATACTTTACAGATTGTTCAGAAAGTGATACATGATTCAAATTTTAGCCTTCAGTGATAGGAAATTAAAAAATAAAGTAATTAAAATGTTGTATCCCTATGTTAGCAGTCACCCATCTGCTGTCCTAATGAGGCGCTGTTCAGACTACGAAGTTGTTCAGATACCATTGTTAAATATATATATATACTACATAATGGATAAACAATGCTAGATGTCCGTGATTTGAGAGCCTTCTCTCTGGTGTAAATGATTTCTCTTTCTTAACTTTTTGCTATGGTTTATGTATTTCTGTTTAATTTTTTTTATATTGTTGTGATTGATTACAAATACTTAAGAAAAATTAGTTTTATATGTTGTTGTGTGTTTGCCTCTGATGAATGACGTACAATCCCTGGTTTTAATTGAGGGAACTAACTTTAAAAACATACTTTTTAATTCCAAATGCACAATGGGGACTGAAAAATTGTGGCAGATTGAGATTTTGGATGTCAGCATAGAGCATAAATTGAAGGGTTTACTGTAATGTTTCTATTCCAAAATATTGTTCCAGGCCCTTTAGGACAGTGATTCCCAAACTTGTTTAGCCTGCGGCACACTATAAAAAAAATATTAAAAAACAATAGCCGTGGCACATCTATTACTCAGTATTTTACCTATTACCTTTATTTTCTCTCTGTCCTTCGGCACACCTGGCCGGCCTCGCGGCACACAGTTTGGGAATCTCTGCTGTAGGATATATAAATACAGATATCTTCGTTTATTAAAATGTTGGCACTTGAATCTAAAGTGAATGTCGTTGGTGGCAGGGTTTCGGATCTCCCCCGAGCTCTGACTTGTCTCCGGCGTCTGTCAAGAGCACCCCCACCCACGAGGGGCCGCAGGACTACGCAAACTTCCCACTCTACACCAGTAGTCAGGAGGTATTCTCGATCATTAGTCTGTATACATTGTTTACATTTTCAAGGGACTCAAAACCAGCCAATCTGATTTTATTTCAAAACTTTTACGTCCCTGTTTCTGCCTCATTTTATGCTGCTTTTAAATTCAACTTTACATTAGCTCATTTACTTACCATTTACTGAAGAGTCTTGAAAGCAAATAATCATTTTGAACTAAAATGTGTACTAGTTTCATTCAATCATTCATATCTTGTAAAATGGAACAAATGTCAATGGAAATCGACACCAATACAGATCAAGTAATGTAAATACTAAACTAGATCCAAGAACTTTTTAGTGTATGTTTATGAAATTAAAAGTAATAGCTTGGCTTAATATTATTGGAAAGGCCAGTAAAGAAAATACAATTACTTCTAATGAACTACTAATTAGAGAGTCATTTATAGAGATGTAAATCGTAATTGCATTTGTATGTACTAAATTAACATCCTAGTGATTTTTCTCTAAATACAAAAAATAAAGTGAGGAAGCTCACATATTTATGATTGCATCTTTGTACAGGTTCAGTTGTCTGGTCGCCTTTCTCGACAAAACGCAACAGAAACAGAAGAAGATTTCACATTGCCATGGGGCGACCCAGAAACTACAGTGTGATTGTTCATGGATTCCTCCTAGGTATACTTATTTTTGTTTACTTAAACAATTGTACTTATGAAACAATATAATTTTAATGTTTTTATAGTATTTTTCCTAATAATTTTATGTGATAATATTGTTTTGATGAATTTATACTTTAAAATTATAACTCTTTTTGAGTTTCTCTCCGTGAGTTATTTTTATATTGATTTTAGTGAGTATACGTAAGCATTTTTTTTACTTGGTTTTGTTTTTTAACTTGGTTTAGTTTTCTGTCAAAAACTTATGGGTTTTTATAAGTTTTTAAATTAATATGGTCTTAAATTATTGACTGTGCTTAGTTACTTAGGAAATATTATTTTTAACATTGAATAGTTTCTTGAGTAGCATTATACGTGTTGTTACAATTAACTGGATAAAATAAAGCTATGTCTCACAACACTACAAAATAGATTTACACTTAAACTCTATTTACATACAAGACGGTAAACATACAAAAAGATTCTCTGATTGGGCCTGATGATGACCGGTGTGACTAGTTGAAATCAATCGCCTTTTACCATCTTTTTTGTATGTTTACCGTTTTGTATGTAAGTACAGTATAAGTGTAAATATATTTTGTAGTGTTGTGAGACAAAGTTTTATTTTATCCTGTTTTAAAATTTAATTTCCCAAATATCTGTACTTGAAATGTTACCAACAAAGATTATAACCTATACAATTTGTTATTGTAATTTAATATCAGAACCATTTCTGTAGTTATTTACAATTTACAACTATAATAGTTTTTTAAAATGTATTTTTGCTTTTCAAAACTATCTACTTTCTTCAGATATATCTCACAAACTGTAACTTTGAGGTATATTTTAACTTTTTATTATATTTAAAATTACTATCTCAAACCTCACGAGTTATATTTAACGGTTTTAATTATTTCCGTTGCATAGCATTGGTCAGACCAATGTATGTATTTGTAACCGTAAATACTCTACAACTTTAGATATACCTTTAGATATAGGCTATTAAGAAAGACGGTGCTTAAGAAATGTGTTTATCAGTAAAGGTTGTCCGTGGTATGTAACATTAAACATTATGCAAATTGATTGTCGTTAATTTCATTTTAAATTAATTTAATTGCATTGCTAGCTGTGCCTTGCAATCATTTAATGTTATACTTAAGCTGAAATGCTGGTTGTAATATTAATTTGTTAAGTCCGTTGAATGAAGCAATTTGGTTCTAGTTCCGTAGTTCTTCAAGGAAAGTTAACGAAGATGGTCATTGGTGCATGAACATTTTTTTAATGTTTGCTAGTTTGGGTTCCATCATAAATATATATCAAAACTGCCCTCAGATTCTATTGAGAAGATCTAAGAAATTTTGATTTGTAGAGAAGTAAAATGTAAATTTGATTACATTGCTTAAACTTTTATATATAATTGTACTTTCTCAAACTTCCCATCAGGATTTTCTCATAATCGTAATGTTTGAACATGATAATGGCATACGCTTCAATGTTGAGCCATGACCTGATTCCGGGTCACCTGCAGAGTTTGTTAACCATGTTGAAACACAAGTTTAGACTATTCAGTAAAAAAAAAAGATTCTTTTTCTAGTTCAGCTAATCTTATCAAGAAAGAAATAAACTAGACTATATTATATTAGATAGTGGCCTATGATAATATTTATTTTTATGTCTAACACGTGAAGTGAATTTGTAAAACATTAAGGGGCAAAAACATGGTTTCAACGTTTAATTTATCAGCAAAGTTGTTATTAGGTTGGTTATCCAGTTTTGTATTTATGTATTGATAGCGCTTGATTTAAGAAGGAATTTAATGAATTCTGTGATAACTGCTGTTGTAAGGTAATAAGGTTCCATTGTAAATAATGTAGTGTAAAGAATAGAGTATTTCTTGAAGAAACTTTGTTCCAACTATGGTCAATTTGCTGATTATGATTTTGCATTGCTGATTGAGAGAAAATGGATAAGCAGCAAATTAGATTGTACGTGTTTATATTTTAGCATCATGATTGTCGTAGTATGCAAAGTTACTTTTTATTACTTATGTCTAAAGCTGTACAATTTTTGCAATTACTTAAAGTCATCTGAAATATGTTTACTTAGTACTATACATATTGTCTTTTATTTCAATATTTTGTGTGAATGCATTGTATTTATACTTAATCATTTACACCTTGAACACTTGAACAGCTAACTCAATGAAATGTCTATATATTCATGCATCTAATCATTCATATACTTTTTAACTGTTACATTCTAATATAGATTTAATTATTTCAATCTATCAAAAACTTAATTTAAATATCACCCCCATTAAGTCAAAATTGTGTGATAAGGTTTACATACTGTTTCATAGTAGAGTAGAACAATGGATGTTGGAGTATTTTCTGTAGCAAGGATCTTTTTATAAAATAATTTTTGAATTTGATTAGTCTGTGAATTTTATTACCCTTTCACTCATCTCTAAATTTAATATTTAAAAGGCTAAAGGCGGCCACGGCACACTCTTTTTGTAGGGCCCAAATACCAAATTAAGAAGGGAACATGGCCTACATTATAATGTGGGCTCAATAAGGCAGCTATTTCTCAAAATGGCAATCTAAAATTTTAAAAAGAGAGGTATTTGAGTTATGGGTGTTGTTTTTATATTATCTGGGACTGATAAAAACAATTAAAGCTATAATAACTCACTATTTTTATCACTGACATCTTTGTATAGGAGGTGTAAGTAAAGGGTAAACCCCTCCTGATTTTTTTTAAACGGAAAGACGTATAAGACTAAAATTCATAAAAATACCCCTGCCACAGCAAACCTGCACACTCAGCACATTTTCAGTGGATATATCGGGTGATTAAAAAAGAATGGTGTAAAACTAAATATGTGGTATTTCTGTTTACATGAACCAAAACAGCTGACTATTGCAATAATAGAAAGATTACATTTGTAAGTTTGTTTTTAGCGAATTTCCCCTATAGGGAAGAAACTATTACCATAGTCGTCATGGCAAAGACCTAGGCCCGGAACCATTATAACTTCGTTTTGAGGTCCCCAGATGCCAAAAACACCATTCGTTCAAAACTGTATATATATATATATATATATATATATATATATATATGTGTGTGTGTGTGTGTGTGTGTGTGTGTGTCCGTGAGCACGATAACTCTCTTAAAATTAATCCGATTTTGACAAAATTTTGTATAAACGTATAAAGCAGCATTTATGACTTTAACTTCGAAAACCAGACAGATTGACCTATCCGAAGGGGTATTTTGGGGGAGGTTTTGTACCCCAAAAATGGGTTTTTTGAGTGTTTAACATATAATTTTTGAAAAAATCAAATTTTAGTTTTTTCGATTGGAATCAGCTTAAAAAGACGCACAATTTGGTGTTTTGATCATTGCTGTATGTCAAATGGTTACAGAGATATTGAAAATGCTAAACACAGTATGTTGTCTAATGTTATTCTTATGGAGAATAAGAAAAATTGTATATCTCGCTTATTTATGAACTTATCCTGATAAAACTTTGTATATTATTGCTTCATATCATTGTGGTCTATTGATATTTTCACTAAAAAACATTTTTAGGCCGATAGTTCCTGTATTAGCAAACCTGCATACTCAGCCCCCATGTTATTCTTATAGAGAATAAGTAACGTGTTATCTCCGTTAGTTATGAACATAAATTAATACAATTTGGTATATGGCTTTACCTACTTGAGTTATATTAATATTTGTATAAAACCCTATTTTTTGTGTTCCTTGCTTCAGCAAACCCGCATATTCAGCCGCCATGTTATTCTTTTATGGAGAATAATTAAAATGTCATATATCGTTTATATATGAATGTATATTGATTTTATGTGATATTAAGATACACATATATGCATTGGAAATTCACTGATTACGCAGGTTTGCTCCTACAGGGGGTATTATTATAAGGTTACAGTGGCGTAGATACGGGGGGGATCAGGGGGATATGTCTCCCCCTTTGTAACTTGGAAAACTTGGAATTTCTATCCTCCTGAAATCAAGCTTAAGCCTTTTGATTAAAAAGAAATGCTTTAACTGATAATAAAAGTGTATGTGTGCGATATCTCTAAAATATCTTAGTTATATTAAGAATGTTGTTCGCGTACAATAAATAGTACGCCTAGCAGACGAACTGCACCGGCACGGTATTGGGTACTTATTGGCATGCCAAGTGGGACATGGGACATGAGTCACCGTGTTCGGTGTTCGGGACTGTTGTCTACCCTCACCCCCTAGCGGCCAGCTTTTCAAATAGCGCACTTGACCTTGACCTTGACATCTAGACGGTCTTAGTGATGTTCTTAACAGTTACTTTCCAGTAATTATTACAACTGATACTAGAAATTTGTTACAAATACTGATTAATTTGTAATCATGATTACTCCCTGTAACAATGTTTCATGTCTCGGATGTGTTGGCCTATCAATAATTACTGTTAAGAATAATTTTGGTACTCCGTCAACTGAGTCCGAGTTATTTCCCAAAACCAGAAAACACAAGGTCACAAGGTGTCGGTTATCCTTGTTTTAGGTTAAAATAACTGTTTAAAATTAGGTA
The DNA here is from genome assembly GCA_963675035.1 of Allygus modestus. Classification (NCBI taxonomy): domain Eukaryota; kingdom Metazoa; phylum Arthropoda; class Insecta; order Hemiptera; family Cicadellidae; genus Allygus; species Allygus modestus. The sequence goes on from OY776111.1 coordinate 317,714,694, forward strand.
AACTAAACCATCAAAGTAAATTTAATTTACTACTTATATTTGTTGATAAAGTAAGAATTTCAGACGTTATGTGATAACTTAAAGTTATATGTGATTGAGTGTAGCACTCGTATAGGCCCAAAAGTATCTAGTTCCTGTATCAATGAGTCCCAGCTGTTGTTTCTGATTCCTAACTATTCAGTACTCGTACTTGGTGGATTAGTCTGATATCAGTTACTGAATGTACTCATGCTTACTCTGTACTTGATGCTTTTATTTTCAGGTCTCTGATACTTTTGCTGGTTAGTTAGTGAAGGTGTTGCTATAGATAGTGGCACAAAAAAACAGTGCTTTAGGTGACAATGATGAATGTAGGCCTACTACTGCTACTACCCCCTGTAGTATGGCTTCAGCCCCAACAACATCAACGTGAGCGTGGGAGCTTATCACCATCAGCAGAACTTGAATGTAAGGAGCACGTCAATGTCAATGATACCTCAAATTTTGTACAGGTACCGGTATTCGCACTCCACACTAGTCACGAATACACAGTGGTGTAGTGGAGCGGGAACGCATGGGAACGGCGTTCCCACACTGGTTTTCCATAATTTAATATCACCATAATTTGCTTGTCTGACAATTTTAACAAAAACATATAGCGTTCCCACACTGGACAATTTACAACTACAACACTGCGAATACAGTTTTTTTTTATTCCCTAGTGAGATACCCCCCCCCATGACAAAGGTCTATCTACGCCACTGTAAGGTTATGTTTTGTCTTGATTGCTTGGATAACTAACACTGACGTGTTTATTAAATGGCTGCTTTGGCAAAGCAATAAAATATGTATATTGGTCGCTCAATTGTCGATTTCAAAGTGGGAAAAGAGTAGTCAGCAGTTGATCGACATGAGGGAATTTGCTGCTCTCGGACGCAGCAATACATGTCAACTGTGATACAAACATTTGGCAAACTCATATGTCATCCAATGTGAATGGATTAAAGGTCATCCATTGTACAGTTTATGGTAAGCCTAGGTAAAACTATACCAGGTCATAATTTTGGGAATAGGGTAGTTATTATTGAATTTTCCAATGGAAAGTGAACTATTAGCATGACCCGCACGGTGAAACTTAAACCCGGGACCACCATAGAAGTTCCTAACGTGACCCCCTGAACACGTTTTGGGGGTCGTTCAAAATGTTATATATATATATATTAAAAATTAATAAAATAAAAACTGAGTACCCTTGTTTATGAGTTTTATATTTAAACCAACATGTTTCGGCATCTAAGGCCATTTTCAAAGTTGATAAATTACACATAGTTTGGTTTAAGTTATACAATAAAAGAAATAATAGTAAAATGTAAACAAATAAAATCTAGAGTAAAATTAAATTAAAAACGTGTATAAATAATCATGGCATGGTTGGGAGTTTCTTGAATATCTCTTCCATCTATGTTCTTGTCTCATTTTCTTTGTATTTCATGAATATATGTAGTTCTTCTTTTCAATCCATTTTATTACCTTTTTTCATATATTCTAGTACCATCATATTTGTGACCACATTAATATATGTGTGAGAAATATATATATATATATGTGTATGCACTCTAGCGGTCACATTTTTTGTTCGATTTACTTCAAATTTGGTAGGGACGTTCCTTTCTATAATCAGTTGGACAAGTTCGTTGGGCAAAACAATCGGAAAACTCTAAACCCCTTTTTTGGGGATTAATCTTAAAGGATTTATTAAATAATAAACGTCATAAAAGCCCCGTACGTAATATTAATGCATTTAACATGGGAATTAGTGATGCGGAACTTTTAAGCGCTCTCTCATCATTCTAGCATAAACATTTACCGTGTTTTTAAAGGAAATGTGTATCGACCAAACACAGTACGTTGTCTTATGGGGATTTTACATTAGAAAAGCCTGTCATTCATTTGTTGGTTTACTTTTATCATCCCAGCAACCTCGCGCCTACTTTCAAGCCTGACTGGACCTTCTCCTATCATTATAATGCGCAAATTGTATTCCCAGCATTGCTGGTTAATGAAACCAGGAGCATAGAACAGCCAAAAAATCAATGGTTTCAGATTTCAATAAAAATTGGAACAAATGTGTTTCTACACTGATTTTAGTTTTAAAAGTTTATTATGTGGAAATTCACTTCCCTCACATCAGTGTGCTGCGTGCAAACTTGTTTCCTTATTAATATTAATTGAAAGATCAAACTTAAATATTTTTGGTCTCATAACTGCTTTGTCCAGACTATAATGGCCACGCCCTGGACACCTTTAATGGATAGTATAGCAAATAATAATAAGGGGGATGTTTATTTAGTTCCAAGTGGATTTAAATCCAAAATTATATTTCTGTTTAGTTCCAAAATGAATAAAATCACCAGTGGCGTTAGTTCCAAAACTTAATAATGATTTAAAATAGGGAGTGGATTTAGTTCCAAACATCGTTGTGTCCAATAGTACAGTCAAGATAGAAATTAGAAATATTTTAATTTTAGACAGAACGAGACTGGAGAAAACACTACAAACTACTTTTAAAAATAGTGGCTCTAGTTCCAAAAGCGGCCAAGTGGATTAAACTCCAAAAGCACAGCCGCCTTGAATTAATGTAGACCTCGCAGTCGTCTAAGCGAGCAATGATACTGCACAGCTGTCCCCTGCGCATGTATACTGTGGAGCAAATAAAGAACTTAAAGAGCTATAGAAATAAAATTTAGAAGACAACTCCAAAAATCAATAGCATCCACATCCAAGCTTAGGGCTCCACCCCCCGGGTCCTGTAACTTCCAATGCAAATCTTATGGAAGGATAACATTTATAAAATTACCAACTGTAGTTGTTTGAGCTCCCTAGCGTTGTAAGCCGACATTGATTTTTGGTAATAAAACTTAAATCGGAATTTTTTAACTTTTTGTCCCGCAAAAACAAAATTTTGGACCACTTCACTTTCGAAGCTATAACCAATATAAAAGTTGGACTACAGGTCTAGGCCAAAAACACAAGTTTACTAAAATTGAAACTAATTATATCATAATTTTGTACTCTTTTTTACCTATTTGTACCACCAAAAGAAATTTTTGTACCACCAAAATAACTGCTCAGTAATTAAAACAAAGTCAGCTCACAGGTCTATGTAAAAAAAACACAAGTACCTTAAAATAAAAATCAAACTATGCCATATTATTGTACTATTTTTGTACTCTTTTGTACTACAAATTAAAAATTGTGTACTGCTCAAATAAGAGGTTTTGTTGTGATTTATATAAAAAAGTCGGCTAACAGGTCTAACTAAAAAACACAAGTCCACTGAATAAAAAACCAAGTATGGCTTATATTTGTACTGTTTTTGTACCTCAAAAAGAAAATTATGTACCCCTTTACTTTGGAAGTTATAACCAATACAAAAGTCGGAATACAGATCTAGCCCAAAAACACAAGTTTTATAAAATGAAAAACTAATGATATCATAATGTTGTACTCTTTTTGTACCACCAAAAGAAATTTGTGTACCGCCAAAAAATGGCTCAGTAATAAAAACAAAGTCGACTCACAGGTCTATGTAAAAACACAAGTACCTTAAAATGCAAAACAAACTGTGCCATATTATTGTACTATTTTTGTACTCTTTTGTACCACAAATTATAATTATTGTACCGCTCAAATAAGAAGTCTGTGATTGATATAAAAAAGTCGGCTCACAGGTTTAACTAAAACACAAGTCCACTGAATAAAAAACAAATTATGGCTTTTTGTACTGTTTTTATACTTTTTGTGTAGAACATTTTGTACCACTTCAAATTGGAAGTTATAACCAATATGTAAGTCGGACAACAGGTTTAGCCCATAACACAAGTTTTCTCAGATTAAAAACGTATGATGTCATAAAGTTTTCCTCTTTTTGTACTTGACTGTACCACTAAAATAATAGCTCTGTAATAAAAACAAAATCGGCTCACAGGCACAGGGCTATGTGAAAAGACATCTTAAAATGTAATTGACGTTTATTTGATGGCTCAACAAAGTGCCAAATGATAACAATAGTATAGTACGACATATGAAAATATTTAGTGATTTAACATTTCAGTTTGTTGTTACAAATATATTAAAATTATAAATGGTTTGTAATACAGAGCCATTATATGCAAACATAATAATTACTAAGTAAAACATATTATAATATTAGTGATTATCTAAATGACGTTTTTTGATGGATTTTATACAAGTTGTGACATATTGTATATATATTAGTTTTAAGATTTATTGTATTTCCTTTTGACAATTTCACCTGTTTCTCCAGCATTGCTGGTTTATGTAAATGTTATGTGAAAATAAACTATTGACTATTGACTAATACAAAAATAAGATATAATCAGTTTCTTTTTTTAATTTAGTAAACTTTTTTAGTGTGGACCTGCAGTTCGACTTTCGTATTGATAAACTTCCAAAGAAAGAGTTTAAAAATGTATTTTTGTATTATAAAAAGATCAAATCAAATCAAATTATTTATTCATCAAGCTTGGTCTTGGTTTACATAATGTTGAGCTTTGCTTGAGTAAACATATTATTTGTCATGTGGTACATAAGTAAACTATAAATAAAACATTCTCATAACTAAACGAGTTCGCACGCAGCACGCTGACGTGAGGGAAGTGAATTTCCACGTAAAAAAACTATAAAACTCAAAATCAGTTAAAATCATACATTTATTCCAACTTTTATTCAAATCTGAAAACATTGATTTTTTGGCTGTTCTGATGCTCCTGGTTCTATTTACCTGCAATGCTGGGAATACAATTTTGCGCGTTACAAGGTTAGGAGCAGGTCCTGTCAGGCTTAAAAGTAGGCGTGAGGTTGTTGGGGATGATAAAATTACACCAACAAATGAATAACAGGCTTTTCTAATGTAAAATCCCCATAAGACAACGTACTGTGTTTGGTCGATACACATTTTCTTTAATAACTCGGTAAATATTTATGCTAGAATGACGAGAGAGGGCTTAAAACTTTCGCCTCTCCAATTCCCATCTTTTTACATGCATTTATTTTACATACGGGGCTTTTCTGACCCTTTTTGGGCCCAAAAACTCATAATTTTAAAGATTAATCCCCAAAAAAGGGGTTTAGAGTTTTCCGATTGTTTTGCCCAACGAACTTGTCCAACAGATTACAGAAAGGAACGTCCCAACCAAATTTGAAGTAAATCGGACAAAAAATGTGACCGCTAGAGTGCAAACACATATATATATATGTGTCTATATATATATATATATATATATATATATATATATATATATATATATATATACATATATATATATATATATATATATATATACATATATATATATATATATATATATATATATATAAAATTTTGAACAACCCCCCAAAACGTGTTCAGGGGGTCACGTTAGGAACTTCTATGGGGGTCCCGGGCTTAAGTTTCACCGTGCGGGTCATGCTAATAGTTCACTTTCCAAAGGAAATTCACTAATAATAGTAATACAAATTTAAAAAGAACTTATTATAACTCAATGAAGCATTCACAGCACAGTCAATAAATGTCACAAAAATAAATCCTTTCTACCAAAAATAAGTTTTTTGAATTTTTTACATATACTTTTTGAAATAGTCAAATTTTAGTTTTTACCATTTTGGATTCAGCTTAAAAAAACACACAATTTGGTATTTTGATCATTCCTAATACGTCAATTGGTTACCGAGATATTCAAAGTGCTAAACACAGTACGTTGTCCAATGTTATTCTTATGGAGGAAAACAAATTTTATATCTCGCTTATTTATGAACGTATAATGACGAAACTTGATATATGGCTTCATCTGCTTATTGTGGTCTATTGTTGTTTGCTCTAAAAAACAATTTTTTGCCAAAGGCTCCCGTAGTAACGAACCTGCGTACTCAGGCCCCATGTTATTCTTATGGAGAATAATTAAATGCTATGTCTCCCTTAGTTATAAACATAAATTAATTAAAACTGGAATATGACTTCACCTAGTTAAGTTATATTGATATTAGCATAAAAATCCATTTTTTGTGTTCCTTGATGCAGCAAACCTGCATACTCAGCCCCAATGTTATTCTTATGGAGAATAATTAAAATTGTATATATCGCTTATTTGTGAATATATTTTTATGAAACTTGGTAAGTGGCTTTATGCAGTATTAAGACATTTCTACATTGGAAATTCGCTGAGTATGCAGGTTTGCTGCGACGGGGGTATTTTAATTTACTCCTATAGAGAGTTTAATAATATTATACATAAAAACAAATGATGAGGCAAAAATTAAAAACTGAGTCAAAAGTACACAGCAGCTGTTTAGTAAATTAAAACTATTATTCAAAATTAATGCATTTCATTTCTATTTTTTTATGTACATTTGCAAGGCCTGAAAATGCGTAATGAATAAGATGTTTATACGAAGTGACTACGTACACGTCCAATGTAAGGGCAAATTCACTTCGCTACCGCTTAGGTTAGGTTACGTTACGTTAGGTTAGGATAGGTTAGGTTACGTTAGGTTAGGTTAGGAGGTTTTCTGGCTCTCAATTTGTTTTAAAAATCACAGGAAAAGTAAGTACGGTGCATAATTTGGAATGGACGTGAGCAGTAGCGGCTCACGTCGGACGTGTACGAAGCCTCTGCCATGTTTATATTGTCGTGGGGTGAAAACCCAAGGTTGGCGGGGGTGATTTCGTGATGAGTGAGTCAGTGAGTGGTATTTGGATTTTATATATTAAGATTATTATCTTTATTCAAGATTATTGGACTTTAACTATAATGTTTTAACTTAATTTATGTACAGTTTTTATTTAACTTTTGAATAATGATTTTTTAGTTTGATGAAAACCATTATTTTAAAATATATCATCCAGAGAATTTCTCTCTAATCTAGGTATTTTGTCCCTAGTTTTAGGGAAGTTTGGCTATTCGTGGTTGGATGGTTGGACAACCTGTATCAACTGTCAATATACGAACATTAAGGCGATTAAGGTTAGTTTTTTAGTATCGTGGTATTGTTCGCGAGCTACCCAATAGATTTTATTTGGTTAATTCTGCATTAGTGAAAGTTTTGATTTTAATAAACACCAGTTTTAAGTTTGATTTGCGATTTAGTTACTTGCTTGTAACATTAACAGAATATATTCGTAAAGTTACCCAAACCCACTTTCCACCGCTAAAGAAAATCCAACACCCTAAATGAATATTATTCTATTAAGATATGGTAGGCCTAATGCCCAACTCTACAGAAAGTTTTTCCAAGAAACAGTTCCTTTCAGTGGGACATTGGTCAGAAAAGGGGGCCTTACTCTTAGTGGAGAGAAAAATATAAATCAGTGCAAACTGCAACCTATTTCTTGGTTTTGCACAAGCAGTGTTAAAGAAACATCTCTCAGGGAAAAAATTCAAACTGAATTGTCAGTCATTAAAAATGTGGACTTAAGTGAATTGAAAAGTGCTCCAGTTCCTGCCATTTTGTATGGTTTTGGGGGAATTATTCCTTTTGTTGTTCCTCCACTTTGTTTCATTGTGGGTTCATACAGCCCCTTCTTGGCGACAGCTCAATTAATGTACGGTGCTACGATTTTAGCTTTTGTTGGAGGTGTTAAATGGGGAAACGCTTTAGCTAAAGGTGACATCTCTCATGAACAGATTGGCATAAGCACTGTACCTTCTCTCGTAGCTTGGGTTTCATTGTTAGTTCCTGAACCTGTAGGTTTTCTGGTTGTGTCTTCAGGATTGTTGGGAGCGCTATACATTGATCTGGTATCAAGTAAATATCCTCCATGGTTTTGTGCCATAAGATTCACATTAACAAGTGTAGCTACCGTTTCACTGTTGACAACTTTTCTTTTTAATGTTTTCCATTGAAACAAAAAGCTATAGCCTAGTTGATTCCATAGACTTAATACTTTTGTGTTAGTTTTAGTGTATAGCCTATACTTCATATTATTCAACAGGTAAATACATAGCCTAAGTTACATTATTAATATAATACAGCTCAAATATATTAAGACCCACACCTACTTTTATAACTCAGCCTACTTATTTTTTAAGCCTATTAGCCTAAATTAAGGTTACACTTATGATATGTGCTATGAAACGTTCTGATATAATATATCGATCTTAAACATTCAGTATGAACCATCGATGATAGAATTTCAAAATGTAACTAACTTATCGCTTATAATAAATATCTATTATATTGTTAATAATATGTAATGTTTGTTATAAACATTTGATTTATTAAAATAATAGACAACTAACCTTAGGGTCTATAAGAAATATGATACCTAACTTAATTACAATTTTATTTTAAATTTTGATTTGAAAATAGATTGATAGGCCTATTAGTTGTTTCGGGAAGATACATATATTGCCTCTGAATGGTTGATGTGCACATATCGCACTGCATCCAATATTAAGTTTGATTCCTAGCCCTTACTTTAAAAGACCATGATTGTAAAAAATAGAGAGCCAAAAAAGAATTATTGTTTAGGACTAACTTAGATGTGTTAGCAGGTCTGACAACATTTTTAACTTTAACTTTTGTTTACCAGTAAACACTTGATAGAATATTTGTTTTTTTTATTTTTTATTTACAGATGTAATACCGTAATTAATTTCTGGTGTCCTACAATTCCAATAAAAATGGATTCTTCGAAAGGAAAGTGCCCAGAATGTAAAAATGGCAATAACATTGTCATTGATGAGTCTGGTAAATTTGAGGAAAATGAAAAAGACATGGACTGCTCTACAGAAGAAACTTTACAAACAAACAACATTGAACATAAAAGTATAGACAGGGAAGATCGTTTATTGATAAGAAAATCAATCGTTGAACATCTCTCAAGTAATGATCAAGTTTTTTTTAAGAGTTTAAAGGAAGGTGAAGAAAAGCTCAGGAAACAAGAGAAGATTGAGATAGCTGAGGAGTTGCTGGATCGTAATTATGGGCTCTTTCTGGCAAAATTTGGAAATCATCTGCTAAAAGAACATCTTTGCTATTTTGAAAACCGAAGTGAGGAAGAAAGTGTAATTGTAGATCTTTATTTGTCACAGCTTAACAAAGCTTTGGAAAAGAGGGCAGCTACCAAGAAACCTCCATCAAAGATTGTAAGTCAGTGAAATATACTATAATTTCTTGTTAACATTTTATTTTACTTAGGCTACTTTTGTATTGTAGATCTCGTTTTAATGGAATGTTTGGTGATTGACTTATGACTCACCAAGGCCATTTAACATATATGCAGCACTTAAGAAATACAAAAATGTCCTAATCCAGATACAATTCAGTTCAGTCGCTAGCGTAGTGGTCAAGGTGGCAGGCTTCAGAACCATGGCAGCGACCCTGTTATGGGTTTGATCCCCAGTACTGTCTAGCTGGTACTGTTGTGGCTCACCCCTTGCTTTACATATTATGTTCCATGCACAGGCCCGAGGCCCATGTGGACAGACAAAATATAGGGAAAAGTAGAAAGCCAACTTATTTAAAGGAATATTTAAATAAATATGCTTGAAATATGTTTTTTCCTAACCATCTTCACCACTGCTGTTGTTTAAATATTGTGCAATACCGTACTATCACTTCTATGTTTGATTAAAAACGCTCTGTTTACATTTACACTATTATCGGGAAAAATGACAGTTGGACTCAAGCTAATAGTAAGGCTAAGTTTTTTACTTATAATAATTCAAACCATTAACTAATAATAACTTTTCTTGTTTATTAAATAGTAGTTTTCATCACAAAGAGAAAAGTTGTTGTTTTAGGTGCGCAATCGTGTTTTACGAGCGAGGGGAAGCCGAGCTTGGAAAAACGATTAAGCATCAAAAACACTTTTGCTCCATGTGATGAACAACATTTTTGATCATACTGTCCATATAAGCCTTTTCTAGTTGAAAATTTAGACCAAAAATTAGGTGATTTTTATAGTTTTAGCTTAACTTTACAATATTTACATTTCTTTTATTTACAAACAAAATGTATAAAACACGTGTTTACCTTTGAAATACACAAACTTTAAAAGGAACAATAACAATCTTTGAGGTTAGCACACTGAAAAAATCCACAACTGATTTTTCGGTGCCCTATTTTAAGGTATCAGAAAAAGGTGATTTTACAGACTAATTACAGACCAAAAAACAGACACTTTTCATGCAGTATGATACAAAATATATAACGGTGATTAATTAACAGCTCTAATTAACAGCTCGCAAGTCTTCTTATATAGTGTAACTTGAATAATTTCAATCTCAAGGGACTGGTAACAAAAATTTGAATCATTCAAAAATATAAATTAATGAAGTTGCTATAAGGCTTAAAACCCTCATAATTCCCATATTAAGAGAAAATTCCTATCATTAAAGAAATAGTTTGTTGAACAGCTTGCACTTTTGGGCAGGTGTGAAAAGTCACACACAACTGCTAAACAACAGGGATGGATTGGAAGTGGGGTGAGGGGTGGGTACAAACTTAAATGTTATAGAAAATGCAAGGTAGGTAGGATCAATTTCTACTCTTTGACAGAGTTTCCTTGAGGACTCCATACAAAATACAAAATATTTCTTTCTATTTATATAATTAGAATAAGGTACTCTTGAACTTACTATGACTCTATTCTGATTTGTTTTATGTATTGTACATTGTAACAAATGAATAAACAATTTTTTGATTTGATTTGAATGTGAGTAATTGTAAACACATTTGGGTGTTGTCAGCTAAACTTGTAAATAGGTACTTGAAAAACAGAAATAATTTCTATAAATTGAGTTAGCGACATTTAATTGTACATCTTTCAAGCTGTATGTGAAAGTATCAAAATATTTTATTGGCCTTTAATAAAAAAAGTTATTTTTAATTCACAATTAATTAACCAGCATTTTGGGGTAGGCGTAAATGTGATTGAGCTGGGGGAAAATACTAAACAAGGTAGAACAAGGCTGATATTGATATTTGGGAATGAAGAGGGTTTCAAACTGTTCACTTTAAGCCCACTTTCATAAATATCGGATGGTAAATAGGTTCACAATTACCCTTTACTTAAGTCATACTTCAGAATACACAGAAATCAGGGATAGGCTATTTATTTACCCCTGTCGCAGCAAACCTGCATACTCAGTTAATTTCCAATGCATACTACATAAAGCCACGTACCAAGTTTCATAAAAATATATTCACAAATAAGCGTTACATACAATTTTAATTATTCTCCATAAGAATAACATTGGGGTAACTCAACTAGGTGAAGCCATATACCCTACCAAGTTATATTAATTTATGTTCATAATTAAGGGAGACATAGCATTTTAATTACTATCCATAAGAATAACATGGGGGCTGAGTATTCAGGTTTGCTGCTACAGGAACCTTTGGCAACAAATTGTTTTTTTTTCAGCAAATATCAATATAGACCACAATATACGTTCATAAATAAGCGAGATATGAAATTGTTTTTATTCTCCATAAGAATAACATTAGACAACGTACTGTGTTTAGCACTTTCAATCTACGGTAACCAATTGACGTAGAGGAATGATCAAAATGCCAAATTGTGTGTTTTTTTTAAGCTGAATCCAATTGTGAAAACTAAAATTTTACTATTTCTAAAATTATATATTTATACAAAATTCAAAAAACCCATTTTTGGAGTTCAAAAACCCTACAAAATTCCCTTTTGGATGGAGCGATCTGGCTGGTTTTCGAACTTAGTCGTAAATGTTGCTTTTCATGTTTATACCAAATTTCATAAAAATCGGACCTTATTTACGAGAGTTATCGCACCCAGGTACACATATATATATTTTCATATATATATATATATATGTAAATTTATGTAGGCCTAATATTAAATATTATATGTATATTATATATATACTGTATTATAATATTTACTATAGTATTTAATATTATATACATTTACATATATATATATATATATATATATATATATGTGTGTACCTGGGTGCAATAACTTTCGTAAATAAGGTCCGATTTTTATGAAATTTGGTATAAACATGTAAAGCAACATTTACGACTAAGTTTGAAAACCAGCCAGATCGCTCCATCCAAAAGGGTATTTTGTAGGGTTTTTGAACTCCAAAAATGGGTTTTTTTGAATTTTGTATAAATATATAATTTTAGAAATAGTAAAATTTTTGTTTTCACCATTGGATTCAGCTTAAAAAAACACACAATTTGGCATTTTGATCATTCCTCTATGTCAAATATATAATATGATAATATATATAGCGGTGCCACAATTAAATATTATATATATATATATATGAAATAGTTAGTAGATAATATTTTTTAAATTCTTGTTTCATTTGCAGAGTTGTTTAGGCTAAATTATCGTAAATTCTTCAGTGCGCGGCATTGATCCAAAAATAAACAGGCAAGTACCGAAAGGCAGTACTGCGAAATAAATAGGTTACTCCGAAAAGCATTACTCCGAAAATGCACTACTACGAAAGCAGTGTTCCAAAATGCACTGTTCCGAAAATGTTTTCAGAGGAGTAATGCTTTCGGAGCAGTGCATTTCTGAGTACTGCTTTTTGGAGCTATGGATTTGCGGTACATTTTCATTTGGAGGGTTCAAAGGGGTCAGGAGGATTTGAAATGGCGGCATTGGCCGATGAAAAGAGACTAACTTGTCCCACCCACGAATGCTGTCACGCAGGATCTTTTGTCATATCCGTAATGAGGCCTAAATTGGCTTATTGATATAGGTCCCAATAATACCTAATTGCTTACATTATCCTATAACATTACTATGCTTACTTATGTGTGTGTGTTACTTATTTAACCAACAAATAATCTTACATATTAATAGGTTAAAAAAATAGAACGGAATGTCTGCATTAATTCTGAACCGATTATGACAGTTGAGGTATCAACATATTTTTCCTGGTTAGTAGTTGTACATAGTGATGTAAAACGCCCGGGCGTTTAAATGTCGGGGCAAATGCCCAGGGCATATGCCCAAATAAACGCCCAAAATCCATAAGCGCCCCGGCGTTTATCCAGTTAAAGGCTAATAAACCTAATTAATGGAAATTAATTTGAAGACCACTCTTCTAAATAAGTTTTTAAACCTCTTATTATACATATTTACATAAAAGCCTATATTAAAATAAATAATTACTTGTATAATATGTTATTTTATTGGTAGAAAGTGTTGACTCTCACTTGTCAATGAGGAGAAATAATTTAGACTGAAAATAAGCTTTATAGGTTTGTTTTCATTAACAATGTATGGCTAATGTAAATAAATATAGAATTATACATATGTATTTTCACAAGAGGAATAAGTCTTAAATCATTATGGGCATAATCAATACTTGAGGTATTCGTACTCAATTCCTTAAACTAATTACTTTCTTCAGATTCAGAAGCATCTTCATCACTTTTGTCCAAGGAAGAGTCATCAAGTTCTGGTTATTTAACAATTTTGCAATACAATGTTTATTCAAAACACCACATTGAAAATATTACAAGTTTTAGGGGTTTATTTTAATGGTTTAAGTTGTTTGTCAACTTATCTCTTGATAATGACCCCCTCCCCCTCCCTTAAAATGTTAATTTTAAGAACACAACTAAGCACTGAAGGCAGTTAAAGATTAAAAACATGAACTTTAATACCGGTAATTAAAACATGAAATATAAACCGCCATCAACTAAATTTTTTATAAACGCCCAGTTTTTGGGCGCTTAAAACCGCTTTGGGCATATGCCCATTTTTTAACGACCAGCCCACTGGGCATATGCCCGGCCCACATCACTAGTTGTACATAAAGGTATTTTATTATTTTTAAGGACATGAGACATCCTAAAAGTTATGTTTTTTCTATAAAATTATCATGGGGATTAAAGTTATAAAATTTAAGCTGTTAATACATTATTCAGAGGTTAGGCTTGGACTACATGAGCGTACAAAACTCCGCCGATTGTACGAAACTCGTCCAATAGGGGAAGGAGCTATGAGGGCATGGAAGAAACACATTTTGCCGCCATGTGTAGTCCGGTGAGTAGACCGGTTATGCTGAACCGTGCAAATTGTTTCTTTTGGAGTAGTGCATTTCAGAGTAGTCCTTTCGGAGCAGTACATTTCGGAGCAATAAAAACAAGAGTGTGGCATTATTCCAAAAATGCATAACTCCGAAAGGCAGTACTCCAAAAAATTAAGTAATTTTGAAGGCATTAGTCCGAAATGCATAACTTCGAAAAGCATTACTCCAAAAATGCACTGCTCCGAAAGCAGTACTGTATTCTGAAATGCACTGTTCCGAAAATCTTTTCTGAGTAATGCCTATCGGAGCTACGCATTTTCGGAGCAATGCATGGCTCTCTAAAATCTTAATAATGAAATGAAAAATTCTGTAAAACTAAAATAACTCCTCTGGAATAATACTTAAAACCTATATACCGATCTAAACATATAGACTAAAAAATACCCTCTGGCAATCTAGCGTCTAGATAAATAAATTATACCTTACAGGTCCTACTTTTGGGCAACACTCACCTTGTTATTCTGCTAGTGCTGAGACTGATTAAGTCTTATTTTAATTGAGTTCAATTTTGTCAAACTATTTTCCCGAAACAAACACACACATACACGGACGAAATACACAAACACAGTCTCTCGCACTCTCTGTGTATTTCGTCCGAGTATGTGTGTGTTTGTTTCAGGGAAAAAACTTTTGATGAAGTTGAACTCAACTAAAATTGGACTTAATCAGTCTCAGCACGAGCAGAATAACAAGGTGAGTGTTGCCAAAAGTAGGACCTGGATATTGTTACCTCCCCTAAAGTAAAAATGTGATTAAAAACTAAAATGTACCTTATAAAAATAGCCTGAAAGCACGCAAGGACAAATTTCCTGTTATAAATCGCTTAGGATATCTCTACTGTTCAACCGCAAACAAAGAAAATATAAAACACAGCCTGGCCCGTGGTATTTTCAGACTTTTATTGAGCATAAATTTAAATGGTATGTCCGCTGCTAGAAAGTTTCAAATTACAACAACATTAAAAAAAGCATAAAACCTAAATTGGAATTATGGCTTAAAAATTTCTTTCTAAATTCTGTTCCTCACTGGAGGTACGTTTTAAGTCCCCAAAAAGGGCTTTAGTCCCTAAACTAGACACACTGCAATGATACTGGCATGGGCAGCACCACCAGCGCAGCGCAGCATCGACGGCACAACATCCTGCAGCAACGCAGCATAAAACATTTTTGTGCTGTATAAAATATCATATTTATGCTAATGTTGATTTTTAACAATCCTGGTAATTTGTTCTGTAAAATGAATGTGAATTAAAACAGAAGAACAAAATTTAATAGTCTATATCTGTTTTATCTTTATGTCGTCAATATACTGTTTAATGGCTTTGTCAATATACTGTAGTCAAAATTGCTGTACAATTTATCATCCAAGATTTTTGGAGGAGCTTCAGCCCGGAAGCTTCTCCTTGAATCCGCCTCTGGAGATAAGTGATGAGGCTAGGGGCTGGCATATATATAATTAATTGTAATGCCAGCCAGATTGAGTTCACACACACCCTAAAAGTGTCTAGTTTCCCCTGGTTTTCATTTCACTGTGTAAATATAAGCAAATCACTTGTTGCAACATTTTATAAAGTGTATTTTTAAAACTCATAATAGCGATGGATTTGAATTTATTATTGATTTATTTGGACTTTACCTATCGCTTCTAGTGTTTAAAACTACACTATGTTTCGGGAGGTTAGGAAACTCCTCCCGTTATCAAGTGAACCCTACTTACATCTAACTAACCTAAACTTTTTTGGATTTTCTCAATCTTTACATTTTAATTTACACAAACACAAAACTAACAAATACAGAAATACAAAAAAGAAAAAATACAATACACTAACACAACATGTATATACACAAACAAATAGAAAACTGACAATAGATTACCTGTTCAGCATCGTTGCCTCCAAGCCGACAGTAAAATAGGGAAACTGCACTCACACGTCCACTCACTACCGCACTACACACTCAACTGAAAGGGTAGTCTAACTTCCATAAGAGCGTAATGTTAACTTCCTGACACATAAATCAAGTTTGAAAAGAGCTACAGTCTTAATTTGTTTGTTTGTTTGAAAGAATGGGTCTTTGTCCAGTTTCTGTCATGAGATTTAATTTGTATTTTGATAAAAAATATTTAAACTAACTAAAAAAAATTATTTTTATTTATTAGTTTTTGTTTAAAAAATTGTTTACTAGGCACATATACAACTTTTTTTAAATGCTCATGATATGAACTAGTATTTAAAGGATCAAAAAGTCATGTACAATTTTCATGCTGATATAACAAGTAGTTCTTTAGTTATATGTTACTAAAGAATAAAAAGTACAAGTTTCGCCAAAACAAAAAAAAAGGAAACGGAAGAATTTTCTTACTTACTTGGCTTTAAGGGTACCCTTAATGACCTCCAGCAGAGTAGGAGGGGTTGTCTGGGTCCTCCTCCTGGTACAGATATTCAATCCTCTTCTTTACAAGGGTCCTACTATGCCTGATTTTTTTCCAGTTGGGAAGAAGCTTTCTCGGCCTTTTGAAACCGTGTTTCATCCATACGTTTTAATGCTATGGCCATATTTTTCCAAGATTCCAGCCCCAAATTTTCCCAAACCTTCAACTTGGACACAAATCCATTATTAAATGATAATGCAGCTTCATATACACCAAACTGTAACACATGTCCTCTACGGCACACAAGCCCATATCACGTTGTTCAGTGACTCATTGGAGTTTTGTGACTCCCCTTTTTGGCACTTTTCCAGCAGTTTCCTGTTGCAGAGAGCTTTGAATATGGGTTTTATTTCCTTCATTAGGATCTCTGTCCGGTGGAATTGCTTTTTGTAGTCATACGGCTTCTTTTCTTTCTGCGCCTGCCAATATTTACACCAGGTGTCATCGGTGTTCGGGCAAAGTACGGTATATGATTGGGCTCTTCATTTGATGAGCTAATATGACAGTAGGCAGCCCAAACAGCACATCTCATTGCTTCCACACTATAGATTTCCTTCGAATAGCCAACCCATAATCAATTTGGATTTTTTGGATTGCTCTCGATGTAAGCCGATTCTTTCCTGATAAGGCTCTCTCACAAGCATCACCAGGCAGATAAGCATCTCTCACAACATTATGTTAAATAAAAATTAAAATATTATGGAATCAGTAATGATCAGTTAACTTTTTTCAATCATATTTGTGTGGTAGATTGCATATGGTTAGTGTAGGTAATCAATGTTCATCTCTGCAGGAGGTCCTTGCTGGGGTCCCACAGGGATCTGTCCTTGGCCCTCTTCTATTTACTCTGTTTGTCAACGACTTGCCTCCTAATTTAAACTGTAACACCGTATTATATACAGACGATACCTCTGTATTAGTAAATAAAAACTGTTTGGATGATGTGATTAGTCACATGTAATGTGTGTGTGTGTGTGTGTGTGTGTGTGTGTGTGTGTGTGTGTGTGTGTGTGTGTGTGTGTGTGTGTGTGTGTGTGATGTGATGTAATAGTGTAATTAAAACAGCTAATTTGTGGTTTGAGTCTAATGCTGTAAAAACTAATGAAAATAAATAAAACTGAACACATTATTTTCGTTAAGAAATGTTAAAACTGAAAGAATTTTGAAGTCAGTAAAACTCTTAGATTTTACTTTAGATCAGAAAATTGTATGGGAGGAACACACTAATAATATAATTTCAAAGTTATCAAGAGTTTGTTTTTTACTAAGAAAATTAAAGAGCAGTGTAAGTAATAACTTGATGAAAATTGCCTATTGCAGTTTTTTTACTCACATTTATTGTATTCAAATATATTATGGGGCAATAGTGTGGGTGCAGAAAGAGTCTTCTTGTGGCAGAAGAAGGCTGTACGAATTCTGTTTGATTTGGAATATAGGGATAGTTGCAAGGCCTATTTTTCTAACTATAGTCTAATGACTGTCCCTTGCATTTTTATTTTTCAACATTTAATTTGAGTGAGAGAAAATATTACAGATTTTATAAGATTTAATAATGTACACAACTACTGAACAAGACATGCAAAGGACTTAATTTTACCTACAATAAGATTAGAAAAATACGCTAGGAGCCACAAGTACTTGCAAATTAAATTATATAATAAACTTCCCGAAGCATGGAGATTGTTAGATGTGAAAGCATTTAAGAACCAAATTTCCAAATGGCTCACCATTCATGCCTTTTACTCTGTAAAGGAATTTTTAAACACAGAGGTAGAGTTTGATTGTTAATTATAATTACGCCAATAACATGTATTCATTGTACATTTTAACTACTGACTTTCTTCGTAATATATCTTGTTTATGTTTATGTTTTGTTATTGAATTTGATTTTGCCCATTTCTGTAAGTAAAAGAAAAATACAGTAAAAATGATTCTGATTCTGATTTTGAAGGCTCTGCTGTCAGAAAGTTGTTTTTCTTTATTATTTTTAATAAAATTGAGGATTCTTGTGCCTATTCTTTTCTGCACTTGGCCAACGCATTCCAGTTTTTTTATTGCAACATCTGGGCCATATGGTGGAGCTTTTACTACTACTGCCTCATATCCGTTACAGTCTCCATCGACTAAATATACAGTGTACCTCACATTATAGGCTACTTTGCTACTGATCTTTCAAATAATTTCATGGCCCCTTCAGCCTCCAACCCCCCACTTGTTCCAATATAATTTGCTTTATTTACAGCTTTCTAAGTGCTGTTTTTAACTTTCTCAGGGCAGTCAGAGTACTTAGACATTGAATATATATATATCTAAAACCTTTGAATTGTCAACTGAGGTCACAGAAACTATCCCATTCAGGGACATATGGCCCCTCTTTTACCAGCTTCCGTCCACGGCAACGTGAAAACGCATTGTCGTGGATGGAAGCTACGTATTGAGCAGTAGTGAGTGGACGTGTGAATGCAGTTTCCCTATTTTACTGTCAGCTTGGAGGCGACGATGCAGAACAGGTAATTTGTTGTCAGTTTTCCATTTGTTCGTGTATATACATGTTGTGTTAGTGTATTGTATTTTTTTATCTGTATTTGTTAGTTTTGTATTTGTATAAATTAAAATGTGAAGGGGAAAAAATTAAGAAAATAAAAAAAAATTAGATTAGATAGGTCTAAGAACTTGATATTTAGATGTAATTAGGGTTCACTTGATAACGGGAGGAGTTTCCTTACCTCCTGAAACGTAGTGTAGTTTTAAACACTAGAAGCAATAGGTAAAGTCCAAATAAATCAAATAAATCGTATAAAGCCTGCAGGTTTACAAGACTAGAAGACGTTTTTGAAATGTGCATGCTAGAAAATAAAGTATCATTTTCAATTCTCCCAATTAAAAAAAAAAAAACAAATTTCCCGCAACCTTCTTGGGAATAAGCCTGTTACATATCAAAGAAAAAAAAGTAGAACATTTTCGGATCAATGGGATAGGCATAAAGTTATTTTAGCCTATATCAAGATTGTTATTTGTGTAAGTATTTATATCTTGAATAATTTAATGTATTTTCCTTTACCAGTCAAGATCTGAGGCTCCTCCAGCTGAAGAAATGGAAGTAGCTCTCGAACTCAGCCCTCCTGAAAAAAATCGATTAGACCTTCGTAACAAGCTCTTGGATCACATTTCACTGAGCAGGGATGCACATTTCAAAAGCCAGCAAGTTGGAGAGCCAGATCTGAACCAGGGAGAGAAACGTGAAATCGCTGAAGAAGTTTTAGATCGCAGCGCTGGTCTTTTTCTGGCCAGGTTTGGAACACATCTGCTGGAAGAGCATCTAGCTTATTTTGAATGTTTAATGCCTTTAGAAGAAAGCTATGAGGTTTCTTACCACTTAAAACATCTAAGGAAAACTCATTGCAAATCAGTTTCTCAGGTAATTTTTAAAGTCTTAACTTCAATTACATTATAGAAATGTTTTAGGGTTTTTTCATGTTACATAATATGACCTGAATTTGATGGAAGTAATTGAATACCTTGGAATATATTGGAATTTGCTAATATGGCCTGAATTTTTTCATATTTATAACCATCCTTTAGGCAATAGCCATGTAATATCTAGTAGGCTATATCAGGAACTGGGATTAGGCCTACAATGGTATTTTTTAAACTGAAACTAAATTCTATACACATTAAAATTCATCCTAAAAGAAAGATCAAAGGAAATAAATAATAAGTTAACATTTATTCAGTTTTATCAAAATAAATATTAGTTTGAATGTTTATTTAGTAGGTAATATCTTATTAATACGTTTTATAATCATTTTAATTTAGGCCTTATATTAGGGCCCTATTTACAATTTTTCTTGTTTTAATTTTTATAACTTTTTATAAAACCACAAAAGTAGTGAATTTGTTTAAACTTGATATCTCTTATTTTATACTACTCGCCCACTTCTTCTACTAACTGATCGTCTTTAAATAGTTGTTATAACATTACTTTGGTATTTCATCTGTTATTAGGAATCGGGAATAAATTTGTAAGAATTGGAATCGACTCATCCCTACCCACAACCATATTGAAAATCAGCAAATTATCTGTCATAGCAGATCAATTTGATATTCCCCCACTTAGCACATTACAATTAAATGAGGTAACAAATTACAATTCAATAACCATTACAAATTTTGTTTGTTAACAGTATTGTGCAATAATGTATTTATATTATTATTATAGTCTATCGATTCAAATTATGTAATAGCATAAGCATGATTTACTAGATTTAGTAATTTGGTGAATGTTTGTTGTTGGGGATAGTCACATTGTGCATTTATCAATTCTGTATCAGCCTCGAATATTGTATTCTGTAAATCGGCGTTTGCCGTTAATAAATGAAATGAAATGAAGGCCAACAAAACTGATATTAAATTAGAAAAAAAATATCGCTAACGAAAATAGTTTAGCCTTATTTTAAATAAACTAGAAGCCACAGAACTATGTAAATTTAAACTAGGTTGTGTTGATTATACTTTTTAAGTTTGAGTATTTGTATATTTTGATCCAACAGACTAGTTTAAGGATGTTTGGCCGCTAGGCTAGTCTGGCGGTGAGGAACAGTAGTTCTACAAGTCGCCACCGCGCGCCGCTAGGAAGACAACTCGGGCAGTGCTGTGAGTGTGTGTGATCTGGCTGGGGGGAGAGAGGAGAGGAGCGCGTTCTCCTCATTTATCCCCCTCCCCCCACGCAGCACTGTCTTTCCGTCTACTCGCTTCTTCGTCGGTCCGCACGGCCCCGGCCCGCGGCTCGACTGGATGAGTAGGGTTGGGTTGCTTACTATTTTCCACTGATGTGCCTTTCAATGTTGCAGTCATTCAATGATTTTTATTTTGAGCATTCACTTTATAATTTTGATGAGTACATTTCTTGTAGCCTGTACAGATTTTATCATTAAAAATGTTTGACACAGTTGTGAGCACATTTAAATACAGTGGAACTCGGATAGTTTGAATCTCAAGGGACCGGGGTAATAAAATTCAAACTATCAAAAAAATTGAATTATAACTATAGAGGTTTGAATTATCCTAGCTTTACTGTATTAAAAACAAATAACATTATTTATTATATAAACATTCATTATAAATATAAAATGGTTTTAAGAATTACAATTTAACAAACATATTTAAACATAGTACATTGATCTTATCAATTTCTTAAAATACTGTATTAAATAAATGTACAGGCTGTCCCGGAACCATTCTGTAACAATTTTTCCATAAATATACAATTGTGGGATATTTTACTCCAATCACCAACATACTAACCTTTGGTAGATGTATCTTTTAATGCTATTGTTGGAATTTAGTATCCATTTGTTGAAGAAAAATTTTTCTGTTGAAGAAGCTAAAGAAGAATTTTTTACTTACTGTTACAAAGTAAAATTCAGGCATAATCAGGGGCGGATCCAGGGAGTCACATTGGGTGGGGGGAAATGTCCGGGGTTTTTATTGGGGGGGTGTGTAGAATACCCCTCAGGGGTGGGGGGTCCGGGAGTCCTCACCTGGAAATTTGATAAAAATTCCATATCAATAATAATTTGATCGGCCTTAAGAGTAGCCTAACGCGTTTTATTGACCAACGTGTGTTATCGGCCTAAAAAGACGACTGTCTTGAATTCATGGACCAAAATCAGCAATTTGACTGGTTTTTTCAGATAAATAAGTGCAATTTGACCGCAATTCATGGTCGCCGTACTTTTAAACCGAGAACAACAAGTAGGCCTAAACGTAGTTTATCGGCCAAAGAAAACCGCAATAGTTTATAATCAAACCGTAACCAAGGCGGCCACACACTACCGGACTTTAGCCCAGACAAGACATCGGATTGAGCAGGGAGCAGGGCATGAAGGTAGTAGCTAAATTCACTCCGAACTTCTTCCCGATCAAGACCCCTGAACAAGACATCGGATCGGACAGATTGGGCGCGAAAACCACAGAGCGGGGTAAAAACGGTGGGGACGACTTTAGTTGCCGTTGTGCAAGTCGACAGTGTCCTTGTGTGTAGATTTCGCCCACTTCACCTATTTCACCCACCTCCCCACGATTTCACCCACTTCTCTCCAAGCATCATTCCTCTTCACTTTGTGGTAGTGAAGGACGGGACAAGTCTCACAAAACTGGCCGATTGTTGTACTCGGAAATAAACATCAAAGTGTTTTCCTCAGACCACTCCATCGTGCAGACTACTTTACATATACTAGTGAACTGGAAACTAGAATGACAACAGTCAAGACCGCAACCCTCACCGTCGTCGTATTGCTAGCGGCGGGGCTCATGACGGCGCTCGGAGCAGCGTATGGATGAAGTACCACACACTACCGAACCCCGAACAAGACATCGGACCGATCTTTCTTTGATCCTTCCTCAAAAAAACTGCCTCGAGAGCGCTCGGTCCGATGTCTGGTCCGAAGTCTTGTTCGATGTCTGGTTCGGAGGCCCCACTAAAGGCCTTTTCACACCAAGATCTGTCACATAACATCCGGTAACGTAACGTAACACGTGGCCAATTCACACCGCAAGCGACGTCCGCGAGCTGCTGATCTGAGTTTTCTAGTTTTCTCCCCCGACTTCTGTCAGATTCAAAATTACGGATACTCGAGTTTGATTTGCCACCAAAGATTAACCAATTAAGCTACAATAACAGTTGTTACATCAAAATTTTCCTTGTCTTATTCTTTGATTTTTGGTGTATGTTTATGTTTACGTGTTGTTGAAGGGACGGATTCAGAGATCCAAAGATTCAAAGATCCTCACACGTCAACCGAAGGTTATTTTGTGTCCGTAGTACGTTAGTTTGGCAAACCAATGCCCGTACCCTTTACGAGATCCAGGAGTTTTTTGCTCAAGTCCCCGCAATCCAGTATGATGTGCTTGGCAGTCTCTTCAGACTGATTGCAAAGCCTACACACCTGACTTTCATTTCTGAGTCCGAGAGTGTGGAGATGTTTCCTGAAGTGGCCGTGTCCAGTTGTCAAAGCAATGAACTGCTTAACCCAACCTCACCAACCAGTTAGTGAAGTAAGAGCTAGTGTCTGCTAGCAGCCTTTTGCCAAGTGCTTGACCAGTGTAACCTTGCCATTGCTGGCGATGTTAGTCCCTGGACCATTTGTTTATTGTGTGAAAAGCAGTTGTTTTGCTTATGCCACAGCTTGGCTCTGGACTAAAGAATTACATACTGGAACCTCTTTTAGCAAGCTTATCTGCACACTCATTGCCACCTATGCCTACATGGCCAGGTACCCAACCAAGTTGCACCGAGTTGTGTGTTGCGAGTTTGCTGAGTGTGTTGTAACATTCCCACACTAATTTTGACTTGATTTCGTTGGAGTCAAGAGCCTTGAGGGCAGCCTGACAATCTGACAAGATTACTATATGCTTGTCGCAATAGCGTCTGGCAATGCCTAGATTGGCACAAACCATGATGCCACAAATTTCTGCTTGAAAAATAGTACAGTGTTGTCCCAGACATGCACAGAGTTCTGTTCTAGGTGATTCACTGTACACCCCGTAGCCAGATTTTCCTTCAATGAGAGAGCCGTCCGTGTACCAGACAAGGCTGCCTTTCCTTTAATAGGGCCCTTCCTCAGATTTCCACTCTTCTCTGGAGCAGAATCCAACAGAAAAAGGTTTAGTGAAAACCATCTCCGTACTCATGACATCTGATGTCATATCAAGCACAAGGCTTTGAGCAACAGCTTTGGTGATGGTGCAATGGCCTGTTCCAGACAGGCCTTCCCTCCATTGGCCTGCGACTTATAATCGATAGGCTGATTTCCGTGCTTCTGCCTTGAAGATATCCAAAGGCAGTAATCCAAGAGCAACTTCGAGAGCTGCTGACGGGCTGCTCCTGAAAGCTCCAGTGACTAGAAGCGTGCCCAACCTTTATAAACTTGTGAGTCTGGCTATGGCTGTAGTCTGGTTCACCTTTGTCCACCAGACTAGTGATCCATATGTGACTTGAGGCCTTATTACTGCCTTGTACAGCCACAGCGCTATGTGAGGCTTGATCCCCCACGTGGAGCCTGCAAATCTCTTGGACGTCATGAGCGCCCATTTCGCCTTATGCAGTGTATTATTCAAATGATCATTCCAAGTCGGCTTATTTTTTCTTGTTTGGTGTAACAAATATTTTAAATTTTGATTGTAACTAATTTTTATTGCGGGTAGAATATAAAAAGTAAACGATTTTTGCCGTTTTTCTAGCAACTACAGACTTAAAAAATTCATATTTCCGAAATGGGTCAACTAATCGATTCCAAATTTTGATATGTCATAGATAGACATGTTTTTAGTTTATTTGTATAAATTTAGATTTCTAAACTTTATTTAGTGAAAGCTGGTATCCATTTCATAAAGTGATATTTTCTCAGCACTCAAAAGAGCTAAAAACTTTGTTTAATGGCTTGTTATGAAGCTCGTGATTTTTATCGTCTAATTTTGAAAGTACTTAAACCAAATCTACTTCGAAACGGTTTATTCAGAGTGAATATTAAGTAGTGTTAATTTAAATACTAGTATTAATTTAAATACTAGTATTAAATTTAGTAGTTCGTCAGTCACTGATAAAAACAAACCTTTAAGGTAGTAGGATGTCTTGTAAACCGTGTTATTTTCGTTTTCAAGAATATATTGTGTTGACTGCATTAAAAAAGTTGTGCTAAATGTAGGCTTAAAAATCTGTTACAGCCGTTTTCAAAACAAATAAATTTGCTGCAGTATACTAAGCTACAGGTAAAGTCCCATTGACAAGGTTATTTTTATTTTATTTTTGGCCAAAGTTGTCAACATTATCAAAGACAGCGGGTATAAAAATATGACTACTAGAAAATTAGTACACCAAACAAATTTGACCTCGTATAAGAATATTTATCCCTTTAATTCATTTAAATTAAATTATGTAGGCCTACTTTAAAAAGTGTTTTATTCTTATTATTTAGAATATCATATACCAGAAAATGTAAAGGAATTTTTGTTCTAATCAACAAAGTAGTTAAGGAAAACAATAATGAAATATAAACTGACTGTCTTTTCCGAGTACACCATAAATTTCTTCCCAGGCAAATACTTGAAATTGGTGTCCCTACAACTCTCCAAATGACTATCCCACAACAGTAGTTGGGCACATACCTCATCAATAAACTGATCCATGTTTATAATAATCAAACAAACAAACAATAATAGAAATAGTATATATTGAAACCCTTCAGCAGCTCCGGAGCACATGAGGCAGCAGAACAAGTGGCTCAGTGCGCATGCGCGAGGCCACCGACGCCGCGTATGTTTCTAAAAGATCGCTTCCCGAGCGATCCCCTGCGATTAGTTGGTTTAGTTCGCCGACTAAGCGATACGTTTTTTCGGCGGTGTGAATTTCCCCATTTGAAACAACGGCGAGCGATCTTTTAAAAAGTCTCTCACCTCCTGTCACATAACGTAACGTTATGCCTTAACGTTACGGTGTGAAAAGGCCATTGTGAAATGCTTACTTGTTGCTATACAAAAAAAAAAGTGGTGGTGGGCTTGTGTAACCACTCTACTACCTAGCCACACAAGCAAATCTTTATTCACAATTTAGAAGTCAAAGCTGAACAATACTCTCGTAACTGAATAGAATTATGTATTAAATTAAATATCATAATTTACACTTTAGCTGAGCACCTTATCTGGCTATAAATATTGGTGCTAAAGTTATGAGAGAGGGTTTAGGCCTACATTTTCTGGCCTTTAAGTCATAATGTAATATGCATTAATTTCTATTAATGTGCATTAATATAAATGAACTTGTCCAACTGATTGTAGAAAGGAATGTCTCCACAAAATTTGAAGTAAATCTTAAATTTACACTTTCCTATCACTTAGTTAAATACATCTTCAGAAGAAGCTGGATCTTCAGTTACATGACAGGTAGCCTATAACTTGTTTCACATAACAATGTTTTACTCGCAATTGCTTTTCTATTTCTTGTATGCCTATATTTCGTACAAGGCATTAATTGCTACGGTTGCAGTAATACCATAGTACTCTGAAAACTGAAAAACGCGGACACGCAGTACTCGTGGTGTGCAAGTTGCGGGATTCTTGGAGGGTGTGGCTGGAGGGAGTGTAGGGGCCGGCGCAACCTTGGACTACGCGCTCGTGCGTGGAGCGCGTGCATGGAGGTACTGTGCGTGTGAGTTTGTGTTAGTGAGGCGCAGTGCGGCTGGCCTACTCTGCCCCGGAAGGCAATTTCTAAGAACCAAAGGAGCAGGTCACAGACCAAACGAAAAAATATATAAACTACAAACAAATTCTAACATGTATATCATACTGGCCCGCACAACTACATCTATTATTTATACCACAAAATTGTATTAATATATATTTAATAGTTTTTTAAAGTGAAAATATATTTTTTTTTATTTTGAAATGAAATGATATTATTAATAATAACCTGAATTTATCCCAGGTTTTCTTCTGACCTTCTCCCAACATTTGACAAAATCTCTACTTTTAAGACCCATAACTCTCTTAATAGAAATGCAAATTATTTAATATATATCTATTTTGTTTCCTAATTTTCATCCTGATGTGAACAAAATAATATATTACAAATTAATTTTTTGACCAAACACCCTTAAACTATATGGTTCAGAAATAAAAACGAGATGGGGACAGTCATTGTAAAATCAATAGAGTCGTCTACCTATCATTCTGCTTTGCTTGTTGTCCACTGGCGATAAAAGTTATCTTGTGAATGAATGGGTGCCTAAGGGAACTGATATTTCAAAGCTACATCGGTAATTGCAACTATTGCTGATAATATGATGAAAAAGGTATTTGCTATTCAAATGAAAAAGGTAACTTCTGGTAAATCTTGAATACAGAAAAGTCTAAAACAAAAAAGTTAACATGAAAAAGTTTAACTAACATTTTTGTTGGAATTTAATTAAATTTTTCTGTGGTTTTATAATATTTTTACTGAATATCTTTGCTCGTACAAAGAGAAAGTCTTGAGAAAAAAACATGTTAAAATAGTCAATTTTGTGCCCTTTTGTTTTCCTGTCCACTTAACCAAAACTGACTGATTGAATATCTTTTAGCGAATTTCCCCTATAGGGAATTAGCGAATTTCCCCTATAGGGAAGAAGCTATTACCGTAGTCGGCATGGTAAGACCTAGGCCCGGGACCATGATAACTTTTCGTTTTGAGGTCCCCAGACCCCAAAAACACCATTCGTTCGATACTGTATATATATATATGTGTCCGTGAGCACGATAACTCTCGTAAACATTATCCGATTTTGACGAAATTTGGTATAAACATGTAAAGCAGCATTTATGACTTTAAGTTCGAAAACCAGACAGATCGACCTATCCGAAGGGGTATTTTGGGGGGGTTTTGTACCCAAAAAATGGGTTTTTTGAATTTTTTACACATAATTTTTGAAAAAGTCAAATTTTAGTTTTGACCATTCGATTCAGCTTAAAAAAACACACAATTTGGTATTTCGATCATTCCTCTACGTCAATTGGTTACCGAGATATTGAAAGTGCTAAACACAGTACGTTGTCTAATGTTATTCTTATGGAGGAAAATAAAAATTTTATATCTCGCTTATTTATGAACATATACTGACGAAACTTGGTATACGGCTTCTTCTGGTTGTGGACCATTGATATTTGCTCAAAAAGACAATTTTTTGCCAACGGCTCCCGTAGCAGCAAACCTACGTACTCAGCCCCATGTTATTCTTATGGAGAATAAGTAACGTGTTATCTCCCTTCATTATGAAAATAAATTAATGAAATTTGGTATGTGACTTCACCTAGTTGAGTTATATTGATATTAGCGGAAAACCCCATTTTTTGTGTTCCTTGCTTCAGCAAACCTGCATACTCAGCTGCCATGTTATTCTTATGGAGAATATTTAAAATGTCATAAATTGTTCATTTATGAATGTATATTGATGAAACTTGGTATGTAGCTTTATGTGGTATTAAGATAAATATATATGCATTGGAAATTCGCTAAGTACGCAGGTTTGCTGCTACGGGGGTATTTTTTAAGTAATGTTTATTTGCTCCAATACCACTCAACATTGCGATGAAACATTGCATAGTCATTCTGTTGGACCCGAGGAATGTTTATAATTTATAGCCACTAATGAAAGTCCTAGGACCTTAGGGCTATGCCCTCTTGGACTTTAAAGTTACCATGCTTCTTATGGAGGAAAGATTTGTTATGATTTTCACAGATGACTAATTAAAAATATCATAAACCGTTGACTATTTATCTAGATAGCAAGCTGTAATGTTAGTATTATGAGTGAAGATTTTTCAACAAAATTCTTCCAGGGCATAGCAACGTGCACTGGGAACCACTAGTTTTATACAGGGGGTTACAAAAAAGGTGCACTGGCTATATATTTTCGGATTGTACATTCAAAATTAAGCACAATTTTTAGAGTGACATTTTTCAAAATTCCGCACCGTTTAGCGGCAGTCGGTCTATTTGTGTTTTTACTAAATTTAGTATAACTTCTGAACCGTTAAAAGTACTGTTTTGAAACTTGGCATACTTCATGCCTGTACTTAATGATCTTTCAGTATTGAAAATGTCAAGTTTCTATCTTTCACTGTTTCAAAATGGCGGCCATTTTTGTTCTTCAAAGATAAATATCTTAAAAACCTTATTAATTAGCAAGAAACCGCAAGAATCCATAAAATTGCATCTTTTTGTTTCAAAAATAATGGTATAACGATTTTGATTATCGGATAGTAAATAACTGAGTTGTTGTAATGTTTTAAGTTGAAACGTGATTTTTTAGCCCAGAAATGGCAAAAAAGCTAAAACATGCTTTTTAAAGATGCTTATTAAAATCGCAACAACTCATCAGATTGTTATTTATATAACAACAAATCTTTATACCATTATTTTTGGGACAAAAAGACAAAACTTTTGGATTCTTATGGTTCTTTGCTAATTATTAAGGTTTTTAAGATATTTAGCTTTGAAAAACAAAAATGGCCTCCATTTTGAAACTGTGAAAGATAGAAACTTGAAATTCAATACCAAAAAATCATTAAGTATAGGCATGAAGTATGCCAACTTTCAAAACAGTACTTTTAACGGTTCAAAAGATATACTAAATTTAGTAAAAAACACAAACAGACCGATTGACGCTAAACGGAGTGGAATTAAAAAAAATTTTATTCCCCATTTTTTGCTTATTTTTTTGTGTAAAATCCGAAAATATATAGCCAGTGCACCTTTTTTGTAACACCCTGTACATTGTAAACTATCATGTCCATATATGTGATGACAATCTATGTGAAGGAATTGGTCTGCAGGGAGAAGGTGGCACTTTGTTTATTATTATTAGGGGTATAACCAACGAGGTTAATATTAGAGCTCTCATCTAGGGTAAAAAAGTAAACCCTACATGGCCGACCCCCTCTGCTCCCATGACAACCAAAATGGTAACCAATCAAATCCTCTCTTCAAGAGACAGACAGCAATAAGCATGAAGGATGAAAAAAATCTATATTACAAATAGGTGCAGCAATAGCTTACATAGCAAATAAGCTATTAGCAAATGTAGCTTATGATTTTTATGTGGTCAGTAGTGTTGATCCAAAGTATGCAGAAACTTTTTTCCAACTATTAGCCATTTGTGTATTAAAACAATTATTTGATGATATATTATTGGTCTGTTGGTAGTACAGTATTGGTAATGGTAGGGATGTTTTCAAAATCCTTTCTCCAACAACCCTAGTTGCAACGCCCTATAAGTTCTAATGTTGTAAAGCCCTTTAATACCTTTTGAAATTTACATAGTTTATTTCATCAGGGATATTTTATCCAGAAAGGAAGGCCTGAGCCCTAACTATCCTTTTCTAAGCAAGATAATGAGGTGAGAAAGAGGTGCAAAATTCACCGTAATAGTTGGACAGTATGACATGTTATTTACACATTTGTCAGAAAACTACCAAATGATAAAATCAAGATCTATTTTCATTCCACTTCATTCTTAAAATATGTTGCAATTACTTTTCTAACAAAAAATTACTGGGAAGAAATCGTCGAAGAGGGTCAACTAGCTTGTCTTAGCGGGTAGATCTTGCTGTGCACAAAAAAAACAGCACAGGAAAAGTTTAAATATGTCTTGATTGAAGGAAGGAACAGGGTGGAGTATTCAGATACACTGTTGGACATGCACTGCCCGATTTTCTCAAATTGTAGTAATATTCAACAAAATAAGTACCGTGCACTGTTACAGGTTGGAATAAAGAACAGGAGGTTCGAAGCATTAAAGAAGATGGTGGAGGAAGGTTCATATTTTTGTGAAAGCGAGATGCGAAATCGCAACCCCTTGCTTTACGAGCAATTAGTTGGAAGGTTCCTGACTCCCGATGAGCGAAAAGACCGAATCCATAACATTGATACTACCAACATCACGTGAGTGTTAAATTTATTTTTTAACTACATTTTGTTTTAGTCTATTGTGCAAGTTTTTATACAATTTTTACTATCATCATTTTTTACACCATAATTTTTGTCGTAAAAGTTATTTATGAAAATTTAGTCATAAATAAATTTTATATGTATAACATTTTATTTATTCTCTCAGGGGAGAATAATATTAAAATAAGATCACTTGGTCACACTTTGGTTGGCTGTGACTGGGGTCTTTTATGCTAATTTGAGATCATTATGAATTTTAAGACTATTACTTCAGTGTTTCAGTGCAGTACTTAATAACCTGAATTTTCTAGATTTGTAAATCTATTGCTAGAGCAGATGGATCGTGAAAATGTTAAGAAGTTGAGGAGAGAACAAGAAGATGAAGAATACCAAGCAATGGAAGAAGAAGACTCTGAAAATGAGATGGAAGCAGAAGACGATAGTGATTCGGAGGAAGATAATCATTTGGACAAGACTTTATGGGGGGAGGAACTTACTGATGGTGAATCGTCTGCTTCAAAATATGCAGCAAAGAAAAGTAATAAAAAATTACAAGAAAATTGGAATGAAGAAAATATTGAAGACATGTCTGATGCCGAAAAGAAATTACTACTTGATGAGTTCAGGTCCAACATGTTCTCAAGTTTTCTGCAAGGAAGAGATGTTGACTTTGACTACAGGTGAGTTTATTTATAGGGTGTTACTATAAATACATTGACAATGTCGCTATAAGATGAGCAGTGGAACAAATTTTTTGGTGGGGGGATTTATTGCATAACTAACCCATTAGGGAAGTAATTTATTCTATTCACAATGGCCTCTAATGGGATTTGATTGGTGCTGCACACTAGTAGCAAAATCTGTAACTAATGACTTCGGGCAACTATGGTTCTCTCCGCTAGGGGCGCGGACTGACTATAAACCTAAATAACGCCGCTAGGCCACTGTTCGTGGTAGCTAAGTTGGCTAAATCGTGAAAACTTTTGATTCCCACACACGACCAAAACTGACTAGTCGTGCAACTTTCATTGAGTTAACTGGTCTGTGGCAACATTGGTGGGAGGGCCCAAGTAAAATAAACGGTGGCAGGCTTGCTTGAAAGTTGACGTGATCGGTTAATTGCAACCCTCTTTGTGGGTTGCACATGGTCAACACTGATTTTGCAACTTTTACTTATGTCTACTGTATGTATGCCAGTGTGACTCTTTAAACTGAAAGAAAACAATATTATAATTAAAATACACCATTAATCCATTTAAAAACACCAATTTTCTATTCCAATTTATAGGTTTAAAAAAATGAAAAGTAAGAATACAGAATACAGAGATCTTTATTCATGAGCATCAAGCACAGAATGGTGTCAATACAATAGATAGGATTCATAATTTAATTTTGAATGTCCAGTCAGATATCACTGGGGTGTGGTCTTGCCCGTGCTTTGAACTCCTCCGGGCTGTATTGCTGTATAATTGCTGGGAATAAAATTTGAAAATTCAATAAAAAAAGGAAGTTTGCCAGTAAGTTTGTGGTTTCTTGCGAAGGTTCTTACAAGAAAACATAAAATATTTTTCACAACTATTATCGAATGAAACTTGGGATGATGTATATCTTGCCCCAGTGGAAAGAAAGTATGATAATTTTATAATTGATTTAGTTTCTATTTTGATCAGGCATTTCCCAAAACTCTTATTACAAAAAGGAATAAAGCAAGTAATTGGATAACAGAAGAAATTAAAACTGAAAGAGTAAATATTATGCAATTAACTGTATAGGGAAAACAAAAGTTGTGTTTTGAAAGTTAAGCTAAATCAAGCAAAGAAGAATTAAAATTAAACCAAGCAAAATCAAACTTTTTTCAAATAAAAAATAAAATACCCCCGTCGCAGCAAACCTGCATACTCAGCGAATTTCCAATGGAGATATAAATGTCTTCATACTACATAAAGCCACTTACCAAGTTTCATAAAAATATATTCACAACTAAGCGATATATACAATTTTAATTATTCTCCATAAGAATAACATTGGGGCTGAGTACGCAGGTTTGCTGCAACAAGGAACACAAAAAATGGGTTTTTATGCTAATGTCAATATAACTCAACTAGGTGAAGTCGTATACCAGTTTTTATTCATTTATGTTCATAATTAAGGGAGACAGAGCATTTAATTATTCTCCATAAGAATAACATGGGGGCTGAGCACGCAGGTTTGCTGCTACGGGAGAATTATGCAAAAACAATTTTTTGCAGCAAATATCAATAGACCTCAACGAGATGAAGCTGTATACCAAGTTTCGTCAGTATACGTTCATAAATAAGCGAGATAAAAAAAATTTTATTTTCCTGCATAAGAATAACATTAGACAACGTACTGTGTTTAGCACTTTCAATATCTCGGTAACCAATTGACGTAGAGGAATGATCGAAATGCCAAATTGTGTGTTTTTTTAAGCTGAATCGAATAGTCAAAACTAAAATTTGACTTTTTCAAAAATTATATGTAAAAAATTCAAACTAAGCAACTACGGTTATTAAATAAATAAAATAAACACCCCCAGATACTGATAATTTGTGCATAATTATCATAACCTAACCTAACTCTGCAGAGCGCTGTATGGGGAATATTCCCTTTTGTATATATATATACAGTATCGAACGAATGGTGTTTTTGGGGTCTGGGGACCTCAAAACGAAAAGTTATCATGGTCCCGGGCCTAGGTCTTACCATGCCGACTACGGTAATAGCTTCTTCCCTATAGGGGAAATTCGCTAATACCCCCGTCGCAGCAAACCTGCATACTCAGCGAATTTCCAATGGAGATATAAATGTCTTCATACTACATAAAGCCACTTACCAAGTTTCATAAAAATATATTCACAACTAAGCGATATATACAATTTTAATTATTCTCCATAAGAATAACATTGGGGCTGAGTACGCAGGTTTGCTGCAACAAGGAACACAAAAAATGGGTTTTTATGCTAATGTCAATATAACTCAACTAGGTGAAGTCGTATACCAGTTTTTATTCATTTATGTTCATAATTAAGGGAGACAGAGCATTTAATTATTCTCCATAAGAATAACATGGGGGCTGAGTACGCAGGTTTGCTGCTACGGGAGAATTATGCAAAAACAATTTTTTGCAGCAAATATCAATAGACCTCAACGAGATGAAGCTGTATACCAAGTTTCGTCAGTATACGTTCATAAATAAGCGAGATAAAAAAAATTTTATTTTCCTCCATAAGAATAACATTAGACAACGTACTGTGTTTAGCACTTTCAATATCTCGGTAACCAATTGACGTAGAGGAATGATCGAAATGCCAAATTGTGTGTTTTTTTAAGCTGAATCGAATCGTCAAAACTAAAATTTGACTTTTTCAAAAATTATATGTAAAAAATTCAAAAAACCCATTTTTGGGGTACAAAACCCCCCCAAAATACCCCTTCGGATAGGTCGATCTGTCTGGTTTTCGAACTTAAAGTCATAAATGCTGCTTTACATATTTATACCAAATTTCGTCAAAATCGGATCATTTTTACGAGAGTTATCGTGCTCACGGACACATATATATATATATATATATATAGATATATATATATATATATATACAGTATCGAACGAATGGTGTTTTTGGGGTCTGGGGACCTCAAAACGAAAAGTTATCATGGTCCCGGGCCTAGGTCTTACCATGCCGACTACGGTAATAGCTTCTTCCCTATAGGGGAAATTCGCTAATTCCCTATAGGGGAAATTCGCTAAAATCCACTAATATTTAAAAAGTTGTATGGGGACTAATAAATTCAGAAGTAGGGTTAAAAGAAAGGGGAAAATATATAAATATTTCTTTGAGATATGGAGCAGAAATCATATCAGATCCTAAGTTGGTAGCCAATGCATTCAATCATCACTTTGTTAATGTAATAAAGGATATAAGTTTAAATGACATTGTCAATTTTAATATATCCAGTAATGTAAATAATGACATGTTGATAAAGCCAAAATTTTATTTAAGAACTATAGATAAGAGAGAGGTGGAAAAAATAATAGAAGCACTTAAAAACAAAAACTCCAGTGGTAAAGATGAAGTTCCAGTTACGGTAATTAAGGCTATAAAAATAAATTTAAGTACAATTTTATGTCACCTAATAAATTCCTCCTTTGTTTCAAGTATATTTTCAATTCAATTAAAACAAGCAAAAATAATACCTGTTCATAAAAAAGAAGACAGAAATAATATTCTTAATTTATCGTCCAGTATAGGGCTGTGTTCTACCAACCATTTACAGTTCACAGAGTTTTTAGAAAAATTTCATTTATTAGACAAAGGCCAGCACGGTTTTAGATCGGGAAGATCAGTCATGAGTGCTGCTATATCATTCATTGAATCAATAATTGGATCAGTTGATAAAGGAAATAATACAATTGGGGTGTTAATGAATATCTCAAAAGCTTTTGAGGGTGCAGATTCATTTCCTTCTATTATATTCAATGTTCTTTTTGGTTCTTTTTATTTTCGATCCCTCTAAGATAATAGAAAAATTAGAAGAACTTGGAGTGACAGAACACCCTTGACACTGAGAAGAGGTTTTAATTATTTTGTTTTTTTTGTAATAAATGAGTAATTTCGACATACTGAGATCTATCAAAAAGATAGGATCTAAACCATTAGATCCTATCTTTTTGATAGATCTCAGTATGTCGAAATTACTCATTTATTACAAAAAAAAAAACAAAATAATTAAAACCTCTTCTCAGTTTAACAGCTTAAAATGTGATGTACCCCAGGGGTCTATTTTAGGGCCTTTGCTCTTTCTTTGCTATCTAAGGGGGATGGATAGCGGACTAGTACATAACCTGAATAGTGACCTCTGTCTACATGCTGATGATGCAAATTTGGTGGTATCATCAAGATTGCTAGAGAAAACAAATTTATGCATGTAGGGAATTAGAAAATATTGGAATTTTTCTTAAAAACACAATTTACTCTTGAACACAAAAGATTTTTGTAAATTTTAAAACTCCACAAAACAGAATGTTGAAAGATCCAGTATTAACTTATGAATCAAATGACATTGAAACGAGGGATAGTGTATATTTTCTGGGATTAACAATAAATAGATCAGCATCTAAATTGGGATGATCATATACATCAACTTTTAACTAAAATAAACTCTGGAGTTTATGCATTAGCAAGAATGAGTTACTATTGTGATGTAAAAACATCGAAAAACATATATTTTGCCCATGTGTATTCTCACATTTCATTTTGTATTGCACTTTTTACGGATCAAAAAAAAATATGGAAAGTATTTTAAAACAACAAAAAAAGGCTGTTATAATTATGCTAAAGCTAAAATTTGATGATTCGGGAAGGGATCACTTTAAAAGTTTGCAAATCTTTACTGTTTTCAGTCAGTATATATTTGAATCTATTCTCGCAGCAAAAAATGAAAACTAAACGTTAATATTAAATTACCAACTCATCCCTATAATACTAGAGGAAGGAACAAAATTATCCAGCCCCACCGGCTAACATTTTTTGAAAAAAAAAACAACATATATGAGGAACGTATTTTTAAAATGCATTCCAAAAAATATAAAAGCTTGAAATTAAGAAAAATTGAAAATTTATCTAATAAACAAAGCATTGTATTCTATTGAAGAGCTTTCCACCCCTCTCTAAATCTAAATAACGCTGATTGATATTTTTGTATGTTAATAAGATTATTTTGTTTATGTAAATGAACTGTGACACTATTTATTGTACTACATGTGCAAACAATAAATAAAGATTTATGACTATGACTATGACTATTGGGACTTCTGCAAGCCAACAGTGAGGTCTCTTCTTGAGTGATGAAAGAGACCCCTCTTTGAAGATTTGAGGAAGCAGGCGTAGAGCTTGGCTCCGGCATATGAAGGCTTCTTGGAGAAAAGAGCGGTTCTGTGGGGGGGCAGATTGAAGTCGCCTTTCGCCTCATATTGTAGCCATGGACATCACAGTTTCTTGTCAAAGGAAACCTTGTAACGTAGATTTTTGTCCAAGATTATTGCCTCCAGGATATAGATTGAGACCGCAGTTAGAATTTTTGTGCTACAAAAAACTTCTCTACATCTCTCCCTCGCATGGCCAAAATGAACTCTTCTGGAGCACCAGTACACGCTGCAAGTTTTCTTGTGTTGATCCGCCCCAAAATATTATGCCATATGGGACTCGAATAAGGCGTGGTAGCTTATTAATGCTGCATCAACCATGCTGTTGGCTCAAACTCGCCTCAATTCGAAAATTGCAGAGGAGAGTTTCATGCAGATGGAGTCACTGTGATGGTTCCCGGTTAATTTGTCATCAATAATTACTCCCTGTTGTTTTGTTGAAGTAAGGGCTTGGATTTCAGGAGGGCCCATGACTTCATTCCTGAGTTTTCCCATGATGAGCTGGGTTGCCGTTTCCTCGGTGAAAACTAAATCATTGCCAGCGCAGTAATCTTGTGCCAAGCTGACATCAGCAATGAAGTTCTCAACCTCCAGTGTTTCAATTGTATTGTTGCTGACTAGCAGGTTCTGTAAGTCAGTTCTGCAAGGCCGTCATGTTCGCCGACGACACCATCCCCAAATGTGTGCATGGTCTAGTCAGACTGGATCCATCTGGTCATCCATCTGACTAGAAGGATGGTGACGTCGGCGAACATGACGGCCTTGCAGAACTGACTTACAGAACCTGCTAGTCAGCAACAATACAATTGAAACACTGGAGGTTGAGAACTTCATTGCTGATGTCAGCTTGGCACAAGATTACTGCGCTGGCAATGATTTAGTTTTCAACGAGGAAACGGCAACCCAGCTCATCATGGGAAAACTCAGGAATAGATTTAAACTTTGTAATAGATTTAATTACAGCAGATCAGCTGTAATTAAAGCGAAGAGCACAGGACCCAAAATCGAGCCCCGGGGAACTCCTCCCCTTGCATTTTGCGGCTTGGATCTTGCAGTTGTGGTGGTGCCGTAGGTTGTTTCTTTCAACTCTACAATCTGCATTCGATGGTTTAGATAACTTTTCAGCTATGTGTGTGCTGCTCCCACTATTCCAAGACATTCCAGCTTATCTAAGATTAGATTGTGGTCGAGGCAATCAAATGCCTTGCTAAGATCAAGGGATATAGCAATAGTGGTGTTTACAGAATCCAGGTTGTTGGTGACTTCCCCAATCTTGGTATTCTATGACTTCCCCAATGGCCGTTATTGTTGACCACCCTGGCATGAAGCCATGTTTTACATCAAGGTTGATGTTGTTTACCTGGAAGTGGGTTTTGAGACGACTCAAAACTATTCTTCCTAAAACTTTGGAGAACGTCGATACCAGTGATATTGGCCGGTAGTGATTGGTTTACTTTTGAGGTCTTCATTTTTACCGGGCTGACTCCCTGTGCCAAGGACTTGTTGAATACGTCGGTTAAGGGAATTAGCAATTCCTATTCACATTGTTTCATAATCCTCGAAGAGGTTTCATCCACACCAGCTGAATTTGATGGTTTTGTTGCTTTGATGATCTTCTCTATTTCCAGTGTTGTTGTTGGAGTAAATTTTATTAGAGGCTCCTTTATGCTGATTTCACTTGTGGTGGCTGCTGTATAGTTTGTTGCATGATATGTCTGATGCAGGGTTACCTCGGGGCCGTTGGTGAAGAAGTCATTGAAGAGCTCTGATACGGTGTGGGTATTGTTAACTGCCTCGTTGCCTATTTTTAAGCACCACGTGGAATAGGTAGTATTTTTGACTGCCTTCCTTTCACCATTTACTACTCACCAAACAGCCTTATTCTTGTTGGAAGATTCAGAGATGTATCTTTCGTTGACTTGCTGCCTTAGCTCACGAAGCTTAAAATCATACAACCTTTTCTTTTGAGAGGAATCGGCTTTATCTTCTAGCCTTCCAGTCAGAACAAATCTCTCACGAGCTTCTACATATGGTTTCCGCATTTCACTGGCTTCACTATCATATGGGATGGTTTTTGGTTTTTCATTTTGAGGGTTTGCTACGTGAGGTCTTATGCGGGCAAGCGAGATCAAGGTTTAATGTAATGAGGGACATGAGTTTAGAATTGGCCTTCTCCACGCATTCTTCACCGAGGACTTCATACCAAGACTGGTCGGCAATTAATTCTTTGAGGTTTTGTATTGTTTTCTGGTTGATTTGGCGACGAGTGGAGATGACTGACGTTTGTTTTTTCGATGGGACATCCAGAGTAGATATTTGACATGTATGGTCGGACAAGTGTGCTTGAATTACCTCCACGTCTATTTTGTCTTGATCGAGACTGGTGCAAACGAGGTCAAGACAAGTAAGGTACGAGACCAGCTCGTGATTCTACACCAGTGATGTTAATAATAGTACTGGATCGCGAACTGCCCATAAGGCAGGCGACGCATCTACATGTTGCAGGCTGCATTTAAAGCCGTGCTGGCGCTGAGGTGGTAAGAAGTGGCTTCCCGCCGTTAGGGCATGGTCCTGCTAAAACAAAGCTGGCAGAAATCAGATGATTTCCACCGCCCTCCAACAGCTATCAGCTTAGTATTTGGCGGGATATCACGTTACTTTTCCTGTGGTGGCTCGTGGGTAGCTTTATCTATTGTTACTTATCTAAGGTTACAACCAGTGGCAATCCCCAGTCACCCGATTTGGCAAACATAACCACAGTTCTAATGAATGCAGATTACACAGGTCACGAGTACATTGTAAAGAATCTAACAGAAATGGCCACGTTGCTAAGGTGTGTATTAAAAAAAACTACTATACTCTACTATACAAAAAAATGATTTAGATTCAGTTAAAAACCTAAATGATAGCCAATAGGACAAATTTTTAATATTTATGACACACATTTGTCAGATACAGATAAATTTATTACAACTGTTCTAATCAATGGGCAACCACAAAGGTTAGAGGTAGACTCTGGTTCTGCTCACACTCTTATTCCTAAACAATAGAGATGTGCGAGTACTCAAAATTTCGAGTTCGAGTAGAGTTCGGCACTGAAACTCGAGGTTTTATTGAAACTAGAAAGTTTCGAGTGAGTTTACTCCTACCCGCGCTACCAAGGGTCGTCCGCGGCCGCGCGTCGTCTGTAAATTCAAATTGAGTGTGAACGCTTTTGAGGTGTTAAAGAGTTGTGATGTGGATTTTAGAGTTTTATTAATGAATAAGTAAGTTGTGGCTTATAAATTTGTGTTACTCTTTACACCAAAATGGAGGATTTACCAGGACCTTCAGATTGAGTTGTATGAACACTGTCTGTATAGGCCACTTTTAGGTTAACCTAACCTTGTCGTTTTTTAAAGTAAAATATCAAAAAAATATCTGTAATGAAATCTAATAGATAAGTATAAGAAGTTTGTGCTTGTTTTTTTGTTCCATAATAATTGAAATTGAGTCAATCCATTAATTTTAGGCTCAACTGTCCTTTGGCAGAGAGGATGCGCGCGTCGCGCTGGTGATCAGTTAGACCGTTGTTTGCTCCGTGTTTATTTTGTTATTTATGCAAAAACAATTCACTACAGTTCGTTGAGTGGTTGACTTTGGTTCCTGGATTAGTGTTTACACAAGAACTGGTTCTTAAGTAACTCAGGTTGCTATATTTTGTTATAAACGTGAGTAGTTATATGTGCACTCAATAACATAACCTGTAAGGCAACTAACAAACCAAACAAGACATGTGCACAGGGTCATGAGGTTAAGAACATTCATATCGCAGCTTCATAATTCACTTACTGGCAACCTCTGATCAGTAACTCGTGGTGTAGTGGCTAAGGCGCTCAACTACATCTGTTATACCTCCACCCGCTGCACCAGCGTGGGTTCGAGTACGAGCGCCTAGAATACATTTTTGCTCCAGCCAAAGGGCTGTGTTCGCGATTCCACCACTTTTAGCATCGCCTTCAATTTGCTTAACGCAAACCAACAACACCCGTGTACTGCAAAATATTATAACTCTTTTCAGGGGTATCAGCTCTATTTTAAAGTCAATTAAGTTGATTTTAGTTTGACAAGTACTTTTTGGGTTATATGGTTATAAACATTGCAGAAATGTATGAAACTGTGTTTGAAACAGAAGATCCTATTGGCGAATCCAATGAAAATTCTCTTCTTGCCATTGCTAATGAAGTAAACATTCTTAGTGCGAACAACCCCGATGTGTGTTTCGAAAATGTACTTCATCATGTATCAAAACTTGTCAATAATCTTGACAGCATCAAATTGGACTGTGATAAAAAGGCAGTGGACCTAGAATCAACATTGGTGGAGGTGGAGACACTGTCGGCTGAGCTTGGCTATGAGAGGGAGCGTCGACGGGAGCAGCTGGACAGCTCGTTTAAGCTACAAGACGAGATGACGGGGGAGGTCCAGGCGCTGAAGGCAAGGATCCGCACCCTGGAGGAGGCGCTTCGTCGACGGGACCTTCTCATGAGCTCGACTGTTGCTGAAAATAACTCTTTAGTGGCTAAGATGAATGAGTTGTACAGTAGATTTAAGAATGTTGACGATGAATGTAAAAAACAAGCTGCGGCTTTGAGAAATGTCAATATAAAGTACAATCTATCTAACAAAGAAAATAACAAATTAAATAAAATGGTAAAAGACAAGTGGGTAGAAGATGAAACACTCAATGATTATTTTAAGGCTATGCAAAGTAGTGTAGGGAATTCCAATGACTGTCTGTTTGTTGGCCCTTCGGTATCACAGCTTATTAAAATGGGTGACCATGATACCATTGAAACGATTGTACAATCACCTTTGTATCAAACTAGCAAATTTGTTTTTGTTTGTGTGAACAATAGCACAAATGTCACCATAGGAGGTTCTGGCTCACACTGGTCTCTTTTGTTTGTGAATAGAAGTTCAATGCATGCTTTTCATCTGGACACTTTGGCTGGTTTTAATAATGTTGCCGCACTTAATATAGCCAGTAAACTGGGTATTCTCGCTGAAAACTGCACTCATGTTAATTGTGTTCAGCAAAAAAATGGTTTTGAATGTGGCCTAAATGTTTTATTGCATGCAAAGTTTATTCTTAATTTTTACTGTATTCCTAATGTAAACAAATCATTTGTTGAATGGTTTTCTGTTGTATCAAAGCCTCAACCCCTGAATGATGCTGATGAGAAGGTTGGAGCACATGTGTCTGATCAATCACATGAATCTCCTATTGGTAAGGATTGCGATGGTATAGATGTTAATTCTGGACCAAAGGTTGATACTTTGAAGCTGGTTAGAGCCAGCGATGCTGATGATTGGAAAATCATAGGGTCAAATCGTAGGACAAAAAAGTGTAAATATACTCTAAGCAAAACAGTAGTCCCATGCAGTAATGTGTTTTCTGTGTTAGAGCACGAGTCATCAGGTGATGACCCTAGATTTGTAAAAACTGTTTCTGGTGTATGGGAAAAGTCTGATATGAGGGGTCGTGTTGAGTCCCGTAGAGCTGTAAAACAAAAGCAGCAAAACATTGTAAATTCTAAAGACAGCAGTGACTCTGTGAGTCTTAGTGTTTCAGATATTCAAAGCCATGCTGTTGATGAAAGGAAGGCTATTGAAGGTAGGGATGGTAGCACTAGTAAACGTTCTGATATTTTGTCAGACTGCTTGATTATTGGTGACTCAATGCTTAGATATTCGGGTGGACAGTGTGAGGGTAACGGTGCTACCATTGATTGTAATCCTGGGGCTAAAATTGTTCATATAAAAGAGAAACTTCTTGGGTATGTTGACAGAAATCCGCAAGTAATATATCTTCATGTAGGAACAAACAATTTGGTTCAAGGTTTCTGTGGTGGTAAAGGTTATAATGGAGGTTGGGGGAAGCGGGAAATGCTCAATGACATGGCAGACCTGCTTTCCACAGCAAGACAAACCTTTCCAGGGTCAAAGATATTTGTAAATAGTATTTTGTACCGGGCTGACATCAGTGATGTAGCACTGATAGATTTAAATGACCAACTTCAGTTAATGTGCTGGAACTTTGGTGTATCTTTTGTAAAGACCTGGCACTTAATTTCTAGACGTCACTTGGCAAGAGATGGTCGCCATCTCAGCAGGTATGGGAATCGTTGCCTAGGCTATCTTATGCTTCGAACATTGAGGAGGGCTTACTGTGGGAAATCTGAATCACCTTCCATAGATCAACTACCCAAGGAACCCTCTCTTGATAACTCCCAGAGTGTGTTTCCTCTTCGGTCAACGATAAACTTGGATAGTTTTTTAAACCTATCCCCCAATCCTTCATTACCAACATAGAGCGTACTACTCTAAAAATACTCCACCAAAATGCCCAAGGACTTGAAAATAAGCTTGATGTTTTTCAATCTGTTATTGATATTGAGGCTCCTGACGTGATTTGTATATCCGAGCACCACCTGAAACAGTTTGAATTTGATGTTTTAAGATTGCTTGGGTACGTTGGAGTTTCATCCTTTTGCCGTAGTAACCTAAGTAA
Organism: Allygus modestus; assembly: GCA_963675035.1. Taxonomy (NCBI): domain Eukaryota; kingdom Metazoa; phylum Arthropoda; class Insecta; order Hemiptera; family Cicadellidae; genus Allygus; species Allygus modestus. The sequence continues at coordinate 317,758,202 of OY776111.1, forward strand.
GGGTGGAGTTTGTATCTTTGCAAAGGAAGGGTTAAATATTGAAAAGCTTGATGTTTTGGGGTTTTGTTTGGAGGGTAAGTGTGAACTGGCGGCTGTAAAAGTTAGCTCTGGTGGTAGAGTTTTTCTTATTGTTGTCGTTTATAAGCCGACTCCATTTTCTGCCTCTCTTGAGGAACACATGTTTTTCTACAATCATTTATCATTCTTCCTTGATAAAGTGATGTCACCGAATAATAGTACACTTGTGGTAGGTGACTTCAATGTAGACCTATCTGTTTCGGACCTGAAGGTTGATGTGCTAATGAATACTATGGAATGTCATGGATTGAGGAACATAGTTTGGTCATTTACAAGAGAGTTTAAAAACTCTAGGTCACTTATTGATCATGCATACACTGATCTTCCCAAGGATTATGTTGCTGCTTCTGTTCTGGTGACTGCCTTAGCAGATCACCACGCTCAAATGACTACAGTCAAGCTGCTTCCACAAAGAGAGGCTTTCCCAAAATTTCGTTTGTGCCGATCATTTAGAGATGAAAACATGTGGATATTCAACAATTGCCTTGCTCATGAGCAGTGGGCAGAGGTTTTTAGTGCAGATTCTGTTGAATCAAAAATGAAGAACTTCACCTCTACTATTTCATTTAATATAGACCAGGCGTTCCCACAGAAGAAAGTAAGGTGCAAGAAAAAAAGGTTTCATAGCAATATTTCTTTAAGCAAAGAACAGGCTGATCTTCGGGATTTAGTCAGATCGTGGTACTCTATTACCAAGGATTTAGAGAGATCCAATCCACTGAGGCAACACTTCTTAAGATTGAAAGCTCAATATCGCCAGAGTATTAAATATTCTAAGTCTCTCAAGGTATCCAAACAAATAAATAACTCTTCTAACAAGTCAAAGACTATGTGGAACATCATAAATGAAAATAGGGTCACTTCAAAGTCTCATCATGATTTTATTTTTGCTGTAAAAAATAGCAAAGGAGAGTTAGTTACTCATCCAAAGGAGGTTTCCAACATTTTCAATGATTTCTTCATAAATATATCACAGTGTAACACTTTTAATAGCAAGAATGTGAGTTCCTCTTCAAATGAAAGCTCTACTTTAAAGTCCTTCTTTTTAAAACCAGTAAACGCAGCAGAAGTTATCGATTTGATACATTCATTACAGCCCAAAACTGCATCTGGAATTGATAATGTGTCATCCAAACTCCTAAAATACTGCTCTAATTCCCTAGCAAATCCTCTCGTACATCTAATCAATAGCTCTTTTGAAACTGGAGTATTCCCTGACTTTCTGAAACTTTCAGTTGTAAGCCCAATTTTTAAAAAAGGGAAAAAAGAAATGCTCGACAATTATAGACCTATTGCGATAACATCTTCATTCTCCAAGATTTTTGAGAAAGCAGTTTTAAATAGGTTGATTTCTTTTATTGACAAACATAGTATTTTATTTTCTGGTCAATTTGGCTTTTTAAAGGGCAAGTCTACTGTTGATGCCATGTTTTCCCTCATAAACTTTATTGTAAAAGAGCTAGATCTAAAGAAATCCGTAGCGGGTGTCTTCTTTGATCTCCGAAAGGCATTTGACATGGTAAATCATGGTCTGCTTCTTGAGAAACTTGAGAGCATTGGAATACGGGGCACTGCTCTAAAATGGTTTTCCTCCTTCCTTACTGGACGTAGACAAATAGTAAAGATACCTTCTATAGATAAAGATTGTATGACATACTCATACTCAGATGAGAAGCTTGTCATCTCCGGAGTTCCTCAGGGTTCAATCCTGGGCCCGTTGTTGTTCATTTTATACATCAATGACTTAAAATCATGCGTTATTAATGTTAATCTGTGTCTTTTCGCAGATGACACCTCACTTGCCATATCGCATCAGGCAAGAACAGATTTGGAAATTGACTCTTATGTTAAATCAAATAGTATTGTGCAATGGTTCCATGAAAATATGTTGTGTGTCAATTCTGATAAGACCAAACTGCTTGATTTCTCCATTGGCCATAAAGAAACATCTCTTCTAAAATTGTCCATAGGTGAAAGTGTCGTTACTGCAGCAGATGACGTAACATTTTTGGGGCTTCACCTAGACTCAAATTTAAAATTTGTTTCTCACATAGAGCATGTCGCTAGCCGTTTGTCTTCAGGTGTTTTTGTGTTAAGACGTCTATCTACCTTCTCTAGTACTGAAGTTCTTCTCTCAGCATATTATGCCCTCATCTATCCATTTCTTTCATACGCAGTTGTGATTTGGGGGTCTGAGAGCTCATATACGAAGACTCTTTTCATTCTTCAAAAAAAAGCTGTGAGAATAATTGCAGGAATCGATGAAGCAGTATCATGTGCTTCCTACTTCAAGGATTTTGATCTGCTCACCTTTCCATCTATTTATATCTTTGAATCACTTATTTTTTTAAAAAAGAACCAGCACATTTTTCAAGAATTTTTGCCATCGTCAAATAGTAAAACCAGAAACAAGCACAATTATAATATACCACCGCACAAATCAACATTTTTCAAAAACCATGCAGTTTATAATTGTATAAAAATGTTCAATAGCCTTCCGACCACTCTTAAACAAGAATGTAATCTAGTGACCTTCAAAAGAAATGTAAAAAGGTTTTTACTTAAAAGTAGTTTTTATAGTGTTAAGGATTATTTTAACAACAAATATGTTTAGTTTTAGAAAAATGTTTGTAATGACGTATGCTAATGCAATTTATTTTGTTTTGTGGCAATAAATATATTTGATTTGATTTGATTTGATTTGAGCTGTTTTTAAAGACAAGTGATTTGTTTTGGCCTTGTTTAAGTTTCATTAATGATTTTTTAAATAATTTGTAATATTTTAAAACTCTATTTAAGACATGGTAATGATAGTAAGCAGGCTAATGTTATACCATGTAACAGACCTTTTAAATATTAAAATAAAGTTTATTTTAACTTATAGGCCTGAATGTAATTTTATTTTCTCCATTCGTAAAAAGATGTAGCTTAGGCCTAAACATAATATACAAAACATAAGATAAATAAAAAAGAGGAAATAAAATAAAAACTGAGATTATTTTTGTATGAAGCTGTTAATTAATACCATATAGGCTTTAACAACCTTAATACCAAAAGATTAAAAGTATTTGATCTTCATGGCAAAATGTTATGCAATATCTTTGGTATGATTTATTTTCAGATAAATGTACTCACCCTTTTCCAATGAGAAATCCATTTATTTTACTTACTATTGTTATTTTCAGGTCATAGTGACTAGAAAAGTATATTTTAATACAACATTTATAAATGGAACCCTATACACTGTTTTGATCCAATTCAAGTCGACCTATGTGTTTTTTTTTTATTTGTATACTCGACTCGAATCGAGATTCAAATCTTTTGCCATGAACTCGACTCGACTTAAAAAAACCTGTACTCGCACATCTCTACTAAACAAGATTTTGATCGATTACATATTCCAATTGGCTCACTTCAACCTACTACTGTAAAAATCCGTTCTTACACCAGGGAAGTATTTTCACCCTTAGGATTAGCTTCTGCAAGGTAGAGCTAAATGAAGTTTCATCTATTGAACAACTGTTTGGTTACAGTGAATTATTAGGCCGAACATGGATCAGACACTTAAATATTAGTTCAACTAACATTGATATCACATCCCAAAGTGGAAGTAATGTTAATGCAATATATACTGTTGATGAACTCATCCATAACATTAAATCAACTTACTCAGATATTCTCACACCCAACCATTGAGTGCATTCCCAAAGTTTGTACTAATCTTCAACTGAGACCTCGAACAAAACCAGTTTTCATCAAAAGTAGATTAAGTGACTGGGAATCGCCACTGGTCGTAGTGCCTAAAGCCGATTGGTCTTTAAGACTGTGTGCTGACTACAAAACCACAGTAAATCCTCAACTATATGATGCACACTACCCAATACCCAGAATAGACGAAAACATCCATAAGTTAAGAAATGCTAATTATTTCTGTACTATAGATTTATTTAAAGCTTATCTACATGTTTTTAACTGAATCTGAATAATTTTGTTTGGATAGTCACACTCGCGACCTGTGTAATCTGCATTCATTAGAACTGTGGATATGTTTGCCACATCGGAGATAAACATCCTTCAACCCAAGTGCTGCAAGGTGCTGAATTCTGTCTGGAAGATGTGGAGTGCCTGCTCCTTCCTGAATTGCGGTTTCCATTCGATTGGTTGCAAGGTGCTGAATTCTGTCTGGAAGATGTGGAGTGCCTGCTCCTTCCTGAATTGCGGTTTCCATTCGATTTGGTTGTTACCCTGTTAATATCCCTTGAACATTGTGAACTGGAAAAATCTTTGATGGTATTATTGCTTATCCTAGAAGCCTCAATAGCAAGTGCTTTGTCTACTGCCAAGTCAAAAGTTAAATCTTTTTGCTGAAGAAGATTTTCCCTAATAGTTGAGTCATGAAGTCCTCTGATAAATTGAGCTCTTAAGAATAATTCGGTTACTGGAGCTCTACATGCAGAACAAGTTAATTTGCATGAAGATATTTGTTTTCGGAGAGCAGTCACATAATTTGAAATTGATTCGTTACTGTTTTGAACCCTGGATTTGTGTTGTTCAACAATCTGATTTTGTTTTGGATAATAATTGTCTAGTAACACAGTCAGTTCATCATAAGTGTCTGAAATATTTTTAGGTAAAGTTAGTGAGTAGAGGCAATATGGGGAGTCTGGGACAGCTGAAAAATAATTGTTTTTAAATCAGAAGTGACGTTTGAGTGACGTGGTGATGACGTATGTGTGACGAGAGGGTGTGATGACGTCACGGCGATGACGTATTGGTGTGACGATACACATACGTCATTGGATGTGAGGTAATGTGAAAGCGGGTGGATTTATATTCGTTAAGAAACTGTTTAAAGTCGAGAGAGAGGTTTGAAAATGAATTTGGTGGTTGCTGAGTGTCAAACGATTGAACAAACTGGTGGCCTGTAAAAAGGCCGTTTGTTACATGTATTTAAAATCTTTTGGTGTGACGAACGACATACGTTATTGGATGTGGGGTAAAGTGAAAACGGATGGATTAATATTTGTTCCGAAACTGATAGAAGTCGTGGGAGTGATTTGAAAATGAATTTGGCGGTTGCTGAGTGTCAAACGAATGAAACATCTGGTGGCCTTGAAAAAGGCCGTTTGTCACATGTCCTTAAAATCTGTAATTTACACAAATATTGCATAAATCTCAGTTGATAGACCTCTTCTGTTGATCTCAGCCTTCAGCGCAGCGAGATATTCCATCCGCCGAGATATCGCCGGCCACTGCTCTGGAAGCATCGTCGGTTGGGCAATGTATGACATGATCGCCTTTATCTCATTGAAGTGATTTTCTTGTAGTTCGTCCTCAGACATAGTTGAAATTGCTCTCATTCTCTCCCCATGCTCCGCAATCAGGGTGATCTCCACCAACTCTTCGTCGCCGATGTCTTTGGACCACAGAGTAGATGCAGACATGTTGGCGGATCGGTGTCAGACGAGAGGATGGTAGTGAGGATCAGACAGACATGATTTTATTACTTGTTTATGCTTAGTCATCACGAAACACTGACAAGTAATTGGCTAAAAATTATCCAATTAAATGTAACCATTTTATAGAAAAAAACCTAGAGTCATTGTTACTCCCAAGTGGGTGGGTGGTTACGGACATGTAGAAACAAGTTCAAGGTCATCGAAAGTGGTTTTTAAAAAAAGATTTGATAATTTATTTGTCAAAAATTACAAAGATTTAATCAAGGTTCACATAACTTATCTTTACAGCAAACTAGGTATATTGTATTAAACATTATTTCCTTCTTTGTACTTTGGAGGTTCTTGTGGTTGGCTTTCTTCTTCGTACTTTGGAGGTTCTTGTAGTTTGGTTTCTTCTGTATTTTCGGATGTGGCATTCGGAGACCATTCAGTGGGTGATTCAGTCGTCTCCGAATCGCAGAAGGTTGTGCTGTCGAATTCAACAGTAATCTTCATTACCATCGGAGGATGTTCCGTCATCAAATGCAGGAGTGTTTCGTGAAGTATTCCCAAATCCACTTCGTCTTGCATCACCAGATGAAATTTCATTATGTTGATGGGTTAAGTTCGTTCTTGACGGTACGAGAGCTGATGGAGAAATGATAGCTGACCACTAGTACGGGTTCTATTTATGTCAGAATAAAATGGTGGGGGTAAGTCCGACACTTTCAAAACTATGTCAAGGTCACAGTGATGAGTTTTTTAAAAATATAATTACATAATACCTAAGTAAAAATAATACATAATTAAAAAGGTAAAATAATCAGAGATTACAATGGAATTTTACGCTATGTACAAAACTATTTTACAAAGTATTGTTAACATGGATTGTTATTTCTGTAGAGTTGTTTCCAGAAGGTCCATGGGAAACTAAATACAATACGCCGGGCTTGACAGAATCCAAATCTTCGTTCATAAGAACATTAACAAATCTTTTCGGGAGGTAAACTTGGAATTTAGGTTTATCTTCTTCTTTGTAGGGTGAATCTCCAAGAACAGCTATAACTGCTTCACCAACTGATGTATCCAACTTTTTCATCGAATGCACAGCATAATGTTTTTTCTCTTGAAGTTCGCTACATCTTTTTGTTGCTAGGAGATCGGATTTTGAATGTTGGTTGAATTTTTCTGCAAGAGATTGTAGTGGAGAAGGTGATGCCATTGTGGAGAAGCTGATATGATTCTTTTGCTAGGTGTTGTATTCTGTAAGAAATCTTGTGTCCAACTGATATTACGGAGGTACGTGCATGGGTATATGTGGATTTCCCCCTCCACCGGATATAAATCGGCCTACTCTGTATGCTCGTGACAATGCACAATTTGCAGTTTTATGCTGAGGGCTTTTTACTCCGATGCAAAGACCATTTAATTCCGTTGCAAATTCCTTATCCAACACAATATCCGTCACATTTGAAGTACTGTACATTCTGATCCACTTTGATTTTTCATCCCCAGTAGTGTAGATTTCGTCATACTGTTGACAATAATGGTACATTATGCTATCCAGCTCTTTGTATTGTGTAAATCCTTCGTCCCAGGTGATGTGATGAAGATACTTCATTAACCATTTATTGGTTCTAGAGCTTTTGTTATTTAACTTCTTAAAAGGAAAAGGCGGCTTAAAAAGAAAATAGTTAATGACATTAGTAGATATGTCAAAAAAAGCTAGTTCTTTTATGATATATTTGTCTTGGTTGTTCCTGAAAGCTTGAAATTCTACTACGCACTTTTTGGACATTCTAATATTATAATTAAAACAAATTGGTTTGTCCATTCCGTATCAATGTAATTTTGGTTCTATGAAACATTTCTCACTGCAGCAGTATGTATTTATTTTTGCAACTGTTAACTGATGGGAAGCTTGCAATCAACTGCACTCATATAGCCCCAATATTGTCATATATATATACGGTGAAAATAAGAATAACATGTGGAAACCTGAATTGTTTCAAGGTCACGTAAATTAGTTTTTAAAAATGTTTAAGTGCTCCCAGCATGAGCACTTTGTTGATGCAATCTACCGTATAAACAGTCAGAGTTTGCTAACATTCATTCGCATTTAGTGTATCTCTCTTCTACACATGTACCGTTACATTTCATACATTGATATTTCAATTGTAGCGTTGACGTGTTGACTTGAAAAGATTCATGTAGAACTTTTTGTTCGTAGTCCGCAAATTCATTTTTGTTATCCTCGTAACACTTTCGACAAATCCTAAGACTATCTTTTTCATAGAAACATATTAAAGCCGTCGCACAATTTTTATAATGTTCATTCATAATTTCTTCAGCTATACTTTTTGGTAGTTGGCTTACAATTTTTTTTAAATCATTCGTATCCTGATATTCTTTGAGTAACGCTTGTTTCCACAGGTTATACTCCTCCATTTTTTGTTGAATCTACGAGAGCGCATGAAGTTGGTTTTCACTGGGCAAGAGCTGGAGTTGTTCTGAGATGGGGTGGGTGGTGTGACAGCTATTTATACTAATGCAAACCTTCATTTCCTAAAAATTAACACTCTATTGCAGTAACCATAGCATTCACATATTCTACATGCTATTCCGTCTTGTTATTACTTTAGACTCTACTTCTATATCCACATCCCAACTCTTCCTGTTTGCACAATATTGTAGTAGACATTCACAAAGACCTTTGCGACATTTGTTACAATATTTTATTATATCGCTATACAGTCCAAATTTCACACACATTTTAGGACAACATGTATAACAGTGTTGGGATTTGTACAATGTGAAAGTTTCTCGTGTTGGAGTTGGAAGTTTATATGTTTTACATCGACATTTACAAATACCATAACTTTCACATATTTCACAGGCTAATCCGTCTACCTCTAGTTTCGGTCGCACAAAACACTTGTTTTCACAACAGTATCTTTCCATTTTATGAAGTTTACTTAAGCATGTAATAAACAAGACTGAGTAGGATAGGTACTGTTTGGAAGCTTGGAATCAACTGCACTCACACAGCGTGAGTATTTTCATATGTATATAATCAGCGAAAAGAAGAATAACATATGCAAACCTGAACTGTTTCAAGGTCACGTAAATCTTTTTTTAAAAAGTTTTAGTGCTCCCAACATGAGCACTTGCTTGACGCAATCATTCAAATAATTTTACACTTTTTGTTTATTTGAAATATTCTCCGGCAATTCCTTTGTTGGAGAAACTTTAATTTTGGTTCCTTCACTTCGAAGTTTATTAAAAAAGAATCCGGTCCTTCTGTAGAACGACACCTCTTGAGGCAATCTGTTGTATATAGAATGATCTATCGGGCCATAGATCAGTGGTAAAACTGGATGTGTGTTCACCGAACTGTTGAGGTAATCAAAAATAAGTGGAGCATATGTGACGAGTTGCTGAATGTATCTGATTATTACTGGTGTTAGATTCGACAGGACTTGAAATTCTTCCAAAGTTAAAAGGATTTTCTTATTGTGTTTAGAAAGATCTCTAAATCTCACAAATTGAGTACCTCGAAGTCTGATGTTGTCGATTTCTAAATCGGATTCGTTAAATCCAATTGCAGTTTTTCGTCCTGTCAAGTTGTTGTATAAGTAGGCTTCAATGATAGATACATGTTTAGTAAATTTATCCCACATGTCTATCGTAAGTAGCAATGAGGCTTTCCCGCAATGGTTAATTAGCACAGCAGGATTAAAGTTCAAAGATTTGAAAACACCAACAGTAACAGTTTTATCCATGTTTAAATTCAATGGATACATTGCGCGTAAAAATACATCAAATATCACATCCATATTTTGTTCATCATATTCATTTTCACATCTTTTCCTTTTCCTCTGATCATTTCCTTCGAAAGTTAGAAATCCTGAGAGTCCAGCCTTAATCTCCTCAGTAGTTGTTGTGTCCTTTTCTGCGGACTCTTCTACATTTTCAGCTGGTGTTGTATTAGTTTTAACATCATCATTATTATTATTATAAGGTGTAATTGTGTCTTTGACAATTGGAAAAGAAGTGGTTTCCGTAGTTTTTACAGAGTCCTCACTAGGATTACCAGGTGGAATTGTGTCTTTGTCAATTGGAAAAGAAGTAGTTTCCGTTGTTTTTGCAGAGTCCTCACTAGGTTTTGTGTTTTCAGGTAAGTCTTGATTCGACGTTTTAGATGCAGCTGTCACCTCTGTTGATGCAGACTCGAGCGTTACATCTTCAAGAAAATTAGATGGCATACTGTCCATTTTAACTATCAATGTTGTCTTGATGTCTGCAGGTGGTATACTGATGTCCTCTCGCAGAAGAATCTCCCTTTTATAAACTTGTGGCGGGGGTAAATATATGTAGGTGCTGAATAATGTGGTAAAAACATCTATATTATTCTTCTAACCACGCCTGTTAGAGGGGTGTACGTTACGATTGTATCATGTAGTATCAAACAATACGCTGTTGTTTGGTCTGGAATATTCTCTTCCAACTCAAACTCGATGCGAATATCTACTGTTGATGATTTAATTGATTCGTTTTGTTTTGAACAGTCTATGACTGCAATTGGTGCGAGACTCTTGAATGTTTCAGGGTTGAGGAGAGGCGAGTTCGTCCTTCCATAGTATGACGATTGAAACCTAGCATACATATCGTATAAAATACCATATCTGTCCTTAGAAAACATTACATTAAGACTGTCATAGGGAAAGAATTGTGAGTTTAAAAACAACTTAATATTTGAAAGTTTACAATGATCAAAGCTACTGGCATTAGCTGTAATATTAGATCTTTTATTTGTTTGCAGAGCAAAAATAACATATCTAGGCTTTTCTAAATTACTCGAAGTCTTCACAGCCCACGTTTGACGTTGAGTTTTAGGCAAGACAGGCCATTCATGCATTTCCCAGCTTCTAAAAGGAACCACAATATCCCTATCAGAGTCCAGAATCCGTAATAGACTTACTCGTCGTTCATCGGCCAACCGTACATGAGGTACTCTCCAAACTATTTTATCTAACTTCAATTTCCATTCAAGTGTTGTGGGAGTTGTTCCGCTATCAGCTTGTATAATATCCACATCAGAGGATGATCGCAGTAAAACCAATTCTTGTTTGACATTAATTATTATTCTTCTGTAGTCTTCAGCGAATCCTAGTAAGAGCCGCAACGGAACGCAAAAGTCGAAATAACCACTTGAATTAGGTACTATTTTGGTCGTAGTTGGTAATATCCATCCGGCTGTTTTTAAAGCGTTCGTTTCATTAGGTGATAAAGAAACCAACCCTTTAAGCGTACTGCTTATACCGACTTTTTTAGTCGAATCTACTACAATGCCAGATATTTCGTACCGGATTTCTTCAAACAAAAAGGCCATTGGATTATTTATGAATGGTACTTTTGATGTTGTATTTTCATCTTTTTTCAAAACCCTTCCTTCAATATAAATATAGCTTTCAGACGGTAAAGTATATGCATCTTGATGTTGTATTGGAATTCGGATCTCATCATTATTTCCTAATTTCGATGAAGCGTAAGGGTTGTGAGTGTGAAGCTCCTTCTCCCACAACGTTTCGTCGAAAACCGGTCCATGTTTTATATCCAGTATGTCCATTATCATTGACTCTGAAACCAAGTCCTTCTAAAAATTTAATGTTCTCTCTAGTTAACCTCTCTACGTTAGGAGATATACTAGAATTGTCTGATGTTTGTTTAGTGTTATATGTAAATTCAAGTCCCATCGTTCTTTTACGGTGCCTGTCTAATGTGTAAACGTACAGTAATAATTTCTCCTCTGAAATCCACGATGTCACCGTCTTGATCTAGTACGTTCAATACGATGTCTGAAATATGAGTGGAGTTTAATGGAAGATATATCAGATTATGAGGTTTTTCAATTATCTTAAATCCAGGTGGAACGGTTGGATAAAACGAATGTAAAATATGTTGGTTCGATCCATCTTTATAAGCCCCTTGAACTATGTTACACGTGATATTTATAGTATTAACTTTAATTATGTTCACAGTTTTTGGACTTGTATGGTAGATATTTGGTTCAAGAACCGACTTGTATAATGGGAAACCAAGTAAAGGACCAATCGATGCTGGTAGAGTGAAATCCATATAAAACTTGCATTTTATTTCACTTCTTAAATTGTTATTATTCGCTCTTAGTTCAATTACATCCTTTCCTAACTTATTTTGAAGTTCTCTGTTTATGTCAGCTATTTCATAAGCACCAGTTTTAATCTCAACAAATTCACGTACATCAGCCAGACCTTCAGTATTTTTCTTTCTCACGTAGTGAAATTTATTATTAACACCTTCTATTATGTTTGGGATTGAGTTGTAAGTAGTAAAATCCAAAAGTGCAATTTCCCACTGTCTATCATCTCTCAGGTGTAATGGTGGAAATAATGTACTTCGTAAAGTTGATGTTGAACCACTAACTGTTACAGTACAAGACGACATCTTACAGTTGACTGACACTTGTGGCTAGAAATTCCAAACATAAATGTCCACATACTGACGTGTCTTCTCTTTGTTTTCTATCATAATTGAAAACTACGTTAGGTACTGCACCGAAATACACTTGTAACTCTTTAGGAGGTGGAAGATTCCCAAAACTGTCGAAATAAAAAACAGAATCAAATATTTTCTTATAACAAACCCAATGTGTCCCAGCACCATTAGCATAATCAAGGTTTACAATTGCGGCTTCATTTTTCCAGATTTTTCTTGGCAATCCGTTTCGCATGAACACCCCTCTGAAAAAAGGGATTTTTAAACATGATGCATACCGTTCAAGTTCCTTGTTGTTCAAAGGTTTATTCGGGAAAATTAATTTGTTTTTATTTAATATGCACGGTATGGTCTTAGGTATAATCCTCTTCCGTTTACCTTTTTTTTGAACATTTTGAACTCTTATTAGTATTCCTTCTTTTACTAGTGCCCCCACCGGAAATATTTCTTCTGCGACGTGTGTTTGTTTTTCTTCTCCTCGATCCTCCTCCAACTGCTGTTTTGGCTTTCATGGCTGCAGTTACTGCTAATGCAGCTGCTCGTTCACCAACACTTGCGTCACTTGATTTTACTCTCTGCCAAGCTTTTTCAGCAAGAGCTCTATCTGCAATTGATCTTCTTTCCGAATCTGAGTAATTTGAATATGCAATATCGTGTGCTCTGCAAGCTTCGTCCAATTTGTTTATTCCAGGATCTCCTCGTACCAAACGCTTTCGCAATTTCGTACCTGGACCACAATACTGATAACCTCCAGGCAAATGTAGCTCAATTGGAAGTGCGTCAACAGCTGTGTTTATTAATGCACCTGTAGGTAAAGTGGAAAATGCTTTTTTAAAAAGAGACACTGCGCTACTAGTGAGTCCTCGTCCTCTTTTCATGAGTGATAGTTCACTACTGAACGTCTTCCTTCCATGTATGATAATTTATTTTTGTTTTAACACCTTACTTCATTAGATTACTCTAACGTCTGGCAGTGATAATGACTCTTCTGCATCACTGTTTGTATCATATATTGCGTTTACACTGTTTGAAGGTGTTCCCCGACTTTACTTCTTCGAAGAGGTGAAAAGAATCACCATAGACTGTAATTTGTCGATTTTTTGGTAAATATCTTGTTTTAATTGCTTTATTTCTTCCAAAACAAATCGCCTATTCACAGCATCTGTATCTTTTTCTGCAATTGCCACATGTATAATTCTTTTATATTTAGCATCAAACATGGTGTCATTTGTCTCGCAATTTAATGTAAATGTACGAATTGTTCCAAGGTTTACTGCTTCATCTTTGTTAATAGGATCTGCAATATTGCACAAATGTTTCCTTCTTAGATCATAGTTTCCGTCTCGAGTCAACTGAAAACCTTCTCCAGGTGGACCTCTCAAAACCTCTCGAACCAAAGAGCTCTCATGACGACCGAACTTATCAACACTCATCTTTAGACTGAATACTTAAGCTATGTATCCCCGACCTTTTAACTCTTCCGTTAAAGCAATCATTTCGTTATCCAATCCGTTATGCCCAGCCTGTATAGATTCATATATTAATCGCATTCTGTCAACCAGCTTATTCACATTATTATAGTATATAATATTTGTATCATACACCGATTTCATCGACATTCCTTTACCCTTAGCCTTCGGACGTTTTCCTCTAATACTAGAAAACAGCTTTGAAATAACTTCTCTATACTTCTCCGATCTATTTCTGTGAATAGGTGTATTATGTGAATAACCTTTTCTATGGGAGTTGGTTAAAATACATATGTTTTTAAAATCATTCAAATCCTTCTTAGTATATTTTTTTGGAGAGGGTTTAAAGATCAATTCAAACAGTCCAGCGGTACCCTTAAAAGTTTGGTCTTTAACTGTTATATTATCTTTGTCATCTATCTCTAGCATACTATCCCCCATACGAAGACCGTCTTTTTCCAAGCGTGCTCCATACACGTGGTATTTACTCGATTTATGTGCACCATGTAGCATTTTTAGTATATAATTTCGTGAAAGAGGTCCTTTTTTGCCAATTTCTTTACTTAAAATACTAATATTTGTGGGGGGATTCTGTTGGTTCTAAAGGATCTGTTTCACCTTCAATGTCGGATTTACTTTCTTCTTCATCTTCTTTATCTTCTTCTTCTTCTTCTTCTTCTTCTTCTCCTGAACGACTCGTTCTGCTAAATGATTCTGACCCAGATTCTGATCCGTATGTTCCTGAAGTTTCATCTTGTTTAACGATATTTTTATCTCGTTCTTTTACTTCTTGATCTAGTAGAGTCGATTTGGTCATTTTATCATTTATTTTATTCAGGGGTTCGACAATGGGCTTGAAGGTTTCCTCCAAATATTTATTTCTAGCCATCAATCCTTCTTTTAGTAGCAGGTTTTTCTTCCGTATTGAGTCACTTAGGACTTTTATTTCACTAAGCAACTCCTCCTGGTTCGACATTATTAGTTCCGACTGTTCTCAACGCCTTCACCACAAATACTGAATTTGTTATAGGCAGAAGTCAATGTAATAAAACAAATCCATCGAACCCTATTCTGTAACGACCATTTGTCATAGATCTTTCTTTATCTATAACTAAAAACCCATATTTTTCTTTCCAAGCTTTCCCACACACATCTCGAAATTTTTCAAATGACATATCTGCACCAACATGATCGTTGTATATATGTTTGAGATTTTTTTCATCCTGCTTGAAAACAATTAAAAAGTTTACGTTGTCTCTAATTAATTGTTTCGGGATTTTACTATATGTTTGACCTATGTAAATAGAGTCAATATGATTATGTCTACCCATAGAGAAGTATGTTCTTATCCTATCATGATTTTCAGAAGAAACATCGTCAAAAATAAAAACTGAATACGGTTCAGCATTGTTAGGCTCTATAATCTCACTACTTGCGTCAAATTTATGCAATGAAACATCGGGTACATCATGCAAAATCTTTTCCAATAATAAATATTTTGGTTGATTTAGAGATTTGGAAAAAATATAAACATTATTGAAGCTTAAGCCGTTTGGTTTTGTTATTAAATTAAAAACAACGTTGGTTTTTCCACAGTTTGAAGGCCCACTAATAATACACCTCATTGTGTTAGGCAATAAACAGCCATGTTTACTTACCTCATTATCAAAAATATCCGGTGTCAAACAATCAATATTGTTAATATCAAGTCTTTCATTCTGGCAGATAATTTCCATAATTTATTTACTGCATAAACAGTCTTCTCAAATGCTGTCCCGTTACTGATTTTTTATTTCAAAGTAGGTCCTTTTTGTCTATCCAAGTATCTTCGCTCTTGTCAAATCCCAACCATCTCACTAAAAGTTTATTACCTCTTTTTCTTAATATCTTTTCAACCAAATAAACATTGCCAGTCTTGGATTTTAACAACTCATGTCCGTAAAACCCTCCCTGCAGTATCTCTCCTTTAACATCCTTTAAAATATAAGTTTCAGGAATAGTAGGCTGTACTCGATGCACTGTGAAAACCTCGTTTGTCCAATTCGGAAGGTAACCTTTGGTAAAGATCTGTTTATATTTACATATCCTCACATTGTCTCCTATTGCAAATTTTTTGGGTGGTTTCTTATCTAATATTGGTTTGGTACTTTTCTTTATGCGTTTCAAAACTTTAGATTCATTTGCTTTATTCACCTGATTTGGTTTCATACCTATTGTACGATGTTTTTTATCATTGTAATCTTTTATTAAAGTAGGAAGAATATCATACCATACATAGGTGCCTCTTTCTGAAAATTTCTTGTACATTGAAGTTTTCAAAGTGCGATTGAAACGTTCTACAATAGCGGCTTTCTTTTCACTATAAGTTGAATAATGATTTATTTTATTTTTCCTCATTAGATCAGAAAAATCTTTGTTAAAAAATTCTGTACCATCGTCTGTCTGCAGATTTTTTATACGTTTCCCTATCGCCTGAAGTACTTCTTTCATTGCTTCTGTAATAGACGATCCACTTTTGTTTTTCAGTGGAATTGCACTGGCTACTTTTGTAAAACAATCAATAACCGTTAAAATGTACCTAAAACCTTTATTAATCCTACTGTACGGTTTCATTTCTACAAGGTCCGCTTGATATAGGTCATGAATGCCTTTCACGACCGTTGATCTTCTAGGAAAATTTCTTCGAACTGGTTTGTGAAGTTCTTCAACGATGGATTTTCTCTCGTCCATCGGTTCGCTTTATCCTCCAATCGTTTAGTAACTGAACTATAAAACTGTTTCATTTATTAAAAAAGGCTAAATGTTAAATAAGTAATGTAGTTTTTGCTAATTTAAAAAATTGCTTATTCTAAACACACGAAAACTGGGTCAAGGCCACTGAAGTGGCTTTTTAAAAACTTTATTTAACATATACTTAATTAATTAGCATTTTATAGATCTTCCACCAGTTTACTTCTCAGGATGATGATGCACTTAATCAATTTATGTTAATGAATAATGTCCATAAGGAAGTGTGTGGATGTTGTTTTGAAGGATCACACGTTTGTCGTCTTTGTCTGCCAATGACTTCTTTTTTTCACAGTTATACTATATAAATTATGATTGAAGCTCCGGATTGTGTTAAAAGATGCACTGTACCCAACTCTTCTGAATAAACAGTTGTAGTAATGTTCAAATTTCATTTTTTTCATTATGTACATCTTTTTTATTCCTTTTGCCTTCTTGATAATCCCTGCTTCATCCTCATCCGCTGCAACTGTTGATGTGACATTCGCTGTTCTATCTGTCATTAATTTTAACGCGTGCATCTTCGACATGAGGGCGACAATTTCTTCAAGTGGTACTCCGCAAGTTTCATCCTTGAACTTTCCTAAAACCTTCTTGTTAACAGAGTTGTCGTATGTCGGATGGTTGACTGGGTAGTCGGAGAAGTCAAAATCATTCCTGTGAGGAAACACTCTAAGGTCATCATACATGTCAAGTGTCTTGATCCAATATACGATCCCGTCAGTGTCCATGTAGCTAATTCCAATTCGATCTCGTCCATAAAAGGCAACCATCTTGTTGTAGTGGAAGTCGTACATATGGGTCTTTGAAATATCAAGTATACACATTCCTACATAAAGAGGTCGATCCATGACAACATTTGTTTTGTTCATGCATACAGCTACAAGATTTTCGTTTATTATGATAGATGTTTTGAAGTTAGGCTTTTGAACTAATTTTAACATTTTCTTTTCATCAGAAACAAGTTTCAAATTCATGTGATTCCTTTTGTTTTCAAGACATTTCCCATAGACGGCGTTATTCATCAGTTTGTAAAATTCTTTGTGAAAACTTGATGTTGGAAGCTGCTCTTCTTGAAGTATTCGATTCTATATACGGTTTTAGCCAGGTCTTTTGTGTAAATTGAAGCACTCGGTTGATTTTAACAATTTTGATTCCTAGATCAATTGCTTGCTGTACAATCCAATAATGTGCAATGTAATTAGATTTATTTTCAAGTGTTGTCATCAACTTTGAATATTTGCCTCCTGGAGGAACCTCGGACCTTGGTAATAGAGGAAGGTCATAATGATGGTCGTGAAGGTGCTGAGGATACTCGAAGTCAAAGTCCAATATGTATCCGATATCGCTGAACTTCGGGATGCTCATAATGTCTCCTAAAACATTAGAATCAACCCAGCAAAATCCGCCAAAAGGTAATGGCATTGACATGGCGTATCCATAAAGGTTATTGGCGTCGAAGTAGCCTAGGTAGACTGATTCTTTAGTGGAGTTATAATTTTGAAGATGTTTGTTATTGGCTTTGACATATCGTGTGACCGATTGTGTGAGCCCTCCTCTAACACCAGCTTCCCTTGCTCGATTTGACGAGACTGCGTCAAAAACATTTCTGACGCAGAAATCCGCCAAAAGGTAATGGCATTGACATGGCGTATCCATAAAGGTTATTGGCGTCGAAGTAGCCTAGGTAGACTGATTCTTTAGTGGAGTTATAATTTTGAAGATGTTTGTTATTGGCTTTGACATATCGTGTGACCGATTGTGTGAGCCCTCCTCTAACACCAGCTTCAACCATAAGAACCACTCCACAAAGTTTAGAGTGTTCCGTCAGCCAACTACGACCTCCTCTATTTATAGAGATATTTTTAAAACAGAAACATCTTTTACACACTGTTATTGGTGACTTTCTTTTGGTGAGCTGATAGTGAATGAGCTTAGTGAAATCTTTTATGTACACATAATGTGAAACAGTTTCATCTTTTAGTAACAGTAAATCAGTATGGTCAGTCAATTCACGTGGTACCACTTTTAACGGGTACACATTGTTTCTTCTGTCCAGTCCAAACACGTTAACAGATACACCTGCATTACGTTTTTCAAAACTTCCTATATCAGACAATGACACTGGGTAGTTTAATCCATTAAATTTATATCTACCATTTAGTTCTTGATATCTTCTATTCGGTCGTTCAGGATGTTGGACACCTTCATGAACAAGAAATTTCGCCAACATGGAATATCTGAAACATTCATTGTCATTGTTTTGAACATTAATACATGATTTATTATCTTTAATCTTTGCTGGCAATGGAATAAAACTGCTGCCACGTTCACCGTATCCACGTTTATGAACTCGTAAATCCAGGTTGTTTACATTGAGCAAGGACCATCCGGATCCACGAGCTTCATGTTCAGTTATTTTAAGCACCAATTCTTGTAAACATTCATCAACTATTTCATCTAAATTTGACGTCTCCATGATAGTTCGGTTTCTAGAAAGAAACCCTCTGTTGGATATTTCTCCTTCTACATTATTAAATGTTGTGTCCAATAGTAATCCAAATTTAATGAAATTCAAACGGTTAAGTTCATAATTTAATTTTGCAATTATAACATCTTTAACGAGGGTCAGAAATATTTGTAGTTCAAGTGTATTGATGTTATTTATTCTGTAATGTCGAACGACAGATCTGTCAAACGCCTCCACTAAAATGTTGACTCCCAACGTTGCATCTTCGTTCGCAGTCCCTCTAGAAGTAGAGGGTGAGGATTCATCTTCAGGATCCACTGAGTTTTGTTTGCTAGGAGGTGCATATGCAATTACGCTTGGTCTGCTCTGCCGTGTAGAGTGTTCAGTGTCAGCAAGGAAGTGTAAGAAATCGGGATGGTCTTCACAATCGGATAATGCATTATTAGTAGCATTATGGTAAATTTCACAGTGATATATATATAAATCCTCATTTATGAAATCTTCATTACAACGTTGACAATAGTACATTGTGATTGAATAAATTTCTCAGTGTGTTATAGACTGCTCCAAAAGTAGTATTGAGAGCCATTTTTCACATGTTCTAGTTTTATAGCAAATGCTGACCTCAGCATTGAATTACTATTGGTTTATATTTTTGCTAACATCATCACTTTCATTGCCATTGGTTCATTCATTTAAAAAGTAAACATAAATGAAATTATAAATTAGTATTGCTATAAGCTTACTAACCACAACATAATTATGGAGCAGCCTATACAGGTCCCAGATATATCCTCCACAACACCACCTTTTCAATTATCATTTACACCCACGGAAAGACAAGAAAGTGATGATCAACCAGTACAGGTTAACGTTGTATCAAGCAGAACAACTATCCAATCCAGAGAAGTAATGGCTGCATTAGAAAGATTAGTAGGGGCAGATTATCTATCAGATGATGACATCATTGTTGAACAATAAACCCTTTATACAGTTGAAAAACACATCCAAACAGCCGTTTTAACGGCTACCATTTTTTCATTCGTTTATTATACTCTGCTTGTGGCTTTTTTAGTTTAAGGAAAAAAAAACATTGCGAATTTGGCTGAGTTTTAAAACGATTGAAACAATTGGTGGCCTTGAAAAAGGCCGTTTGAAACAGACTTCTCTAATTAGTCGCTCAGGTATGCAACGCCATCATCGTCTTCCTCACCACTGGAACTATCGAATAGTCTCCGCCTTGCATCGGGAACATCACGTAGGACAGGAGTCCTGTTGTCATCCTCATCTTCGGACAGGAGATAACATTCAATACTGTCGGCGACTGACTCCGGATAATCCTCGTGAAGAACAAATGCTATTGCATCTTCTATGTCAGAGACATCTAGTGATGATGTGTTGTCATCGGAGTTGGTCAGGTCTTCGGAGTCGCTAGTATCTTCAATCTCCTCCACATCTTCCTGTAAGACATTTTCAATTATTTTTCCAATTTGCTTCCAGTGGTGAGGGATGTCTAGTGGTGCCATGATGGTAGATAGGATATGAATGACCGGTGACTACTATTTACCTTTATTTATAGGG
This sequence comes from Allygus modestus, assembly GCA_963675035.1. Taxonomy (NCBI): domain Eukaryota; kingdom Metazoa; phylum Arthropoda; class Insecta; order Hemiptera; family Cicadellidae; genus Allygus; species Allygus modestus. The sequence continues at coordinate 317,778,562 of OY776111.1, forward strand.
GAATTTTGTGATGAGCAAGCAAAAATAAACAACGAATAAGAGCATTAGGTTTTAGTCAGTAAAAAAAGTGCTAAGTTATGGTAGAAAAACCGTAAACATAGGTTTTGATCTCAAAAAAAAAAAATATATATATATATATATATATATATATAGAGAGAGAGAGAGAGAGAGAGAGAGAGAAAGAGATACACTTGTGCATACTTAATATCATAAATTTCAATTGTTAGTTGAGGTAAAATTAAGAAACCACCATGTGTTTTGTACAACTAAAAATTTTAAAAACCATGTGTTGCTAATTATTAATTTCATTATTAGTAGAAACATTAATAATCGAAAAGATAAATAATTGGTATGGTTCAAATAAGACGCTTAGCTTAGTTAAAACGAGTGAAATTCATGGTGGCCTTGAAAAAGGCCGTTTGTAGTTGCCCTCAGAAGGTGGAGTTTGAGATGGCGTTGTGGGTCTGCAGGATACGTCCTCAAGAAACGATGACGGTGAGAGTCACCCTTTGGCCAAGCCGCAGCAAACGCTTCAGGTCTTTGATGACGTTGGTCTTGAAGGGTAAGTCATCTTCCAGAGGAGTAGGCGCCATCCAGAACCCTACGTCGGACGTTGTCAATTTAATTGTAGTCGCTCGGCAGTCGGCCCTGATACTGTCTAGAGCCCCAGAAACTCTCCACAAGTCGCATTCTTGAGTTATCTCCGTCGTCCAATAAATCGGAACACGGAGGTAGAATGTTTTCAGCCACAGAGGAGAGCGTTTAACCCTTCTCGCTGTTTGGTGGTGAACAATTTCGTAGACCATGTTGTCAGGTAAACGTCGCAGATGGATGTGATCAACTCTACAGAACGCCTCTATTTATAGTAATAACTACTGCATATTCAGCAGTATCTTATCTTAACTGCTGACAATGCTTTTCAGCAGTCTCTTATCTTAACTGCTGACAATGCTTTTCAGCAGTCTCTTATCTTAACTGCTGACAATGCTTTTATTATTTTCAAGGTCAACCTAACAAACAAACAAACAAAATCTTGTTTTGAATGCAAAGAATCGATGAAACTAGAGTTGTAAATATTAATTCAGTCTGCAGCCTGCATTATCAGTTTATTTCATCTCATAATATACTTTGTTTGTGAAAAACAACAGAGTTAGCACACTGTGAGTACTATAACGAGTGAATCAATTGCTGGCCTTTAACAAGGCCGTATTTGAATTCTCCGCCAAGGTTTACGACTGGTCTCGACCGTTGTTGACTGTAAGAAAAGCTACGCAATGTAGGTTAATTATGCTGTAGGATTGTGCATAATATACTTTGTTTGTGAAATACAACAGAGTTAGCACACTGTGAGTACTATAACGAGTTAATCATTTGCTGGCCTTTAAAAAGGCCGTTTTTGAATTCTCCACCAAGGTTTACGACTGGTCTCGACCGTTGTTGACTGTAAGGAAAGCTACGCAATGTAGGTTAATTATGTTGTAGGATTGTGCATAATATACTATGTTTGTGAAATACAACAGAGTTAGCACACTGTGAGTACTATAACGAGTTAATCAATTTTTGGCCTTTAAAAAGGCCGTTTTGAATTCTCCACCAAGGTTTACGACTGGTCTCGACCATTGTTGACTGGAAGGAAAGCTACGCAATGTAGGTTAATTATGTTGTAGGATTTTACATAATATACTTTGTTTGTGAAAGACAACAGAGTTAGCACACTGTGAGTACTATAACGAGTGAAACAATTGGTGGCCTTGAAAAAGGCCGTTTCTGAGCTGCTGATCCAATCTAGACGCACTCCCACATCGCCTTTGCCAGTTCGCCTTTGCCCGCCCTTTGAAATACTAAGTATGACCCAGTCTTGGGTATTGGTTGCAAATATCCAGGCAGTCTTACCTTTAGGATTCTTCCGCTGTTTTCCAAAATTACTTTGCGCTCTTTAATTTGTAGGAGTTTATATTTTTTGGAAACTTTCAATCTTCGGAATTTTCCCTCCTGAGCTATAGTTTCAAAGTCAAAACTAGATGCTGGCGGCTTTTTCTCTGCAGGTTTGTGTTTAGCGCAGAACGTTTCTCCTATTTTGCAGAAGACTGCACACACTTCACCCTTCTTCGGCCCTCTCTTAAATTGGTGGGTACACTTGGGCGCACTTCTTACCCGTGGTGTCTTCTTCAATGATATTCTTGGTGTGCTGGAGGATGAAGTTGCCTTCGGTACGAAGGGGTCATGTTTTGAAATGAATTTCCTATTATCTTCATCCGATGACTCTACTGTCGGTGCTCCAAAGTGCAGGGGACTTGGCGGCGAAACCACGCTTGTGGATGTAGAAGGTGCGTCCGGCGGATCGAAGATAGACTTCACCTTGTTCTCAGCCAGGATGGATTCTACAGCTGCAGAAGTCTCAGAAGAGTCCATGACTTGGAGATCAGATCAGCAATCAGCTCAGTGGAGGAATGAGGAAACATCGCACTACTCTCTCATTATATAGGCGTTGCTGACACAGCACTCTTCTCCTATTGGTCAGTTGAATTTAAGTACTAAAAATGGTGGCCTTGATAAAGGCCGTTTTTATGTTCCAATCTTGGACCGACTGTGCCTCTACGTTAGAAACTTGCAAATGTTTGTGTTTGAAAGCAATTTTATGTTTTACTCAAAGCTATGACTCTTAAGCACCATAACATTTGTTTTTAGGTACATTAAACAAACTGTGTTGACTGAATAACGAACAAAATTCTCGGTCAAAATATATTATTTAGAGTCGGCAACTACGTATCTCCAATCTTAGCCCGACTGTAACTCTATGTTAGAAACGTGGAATTGTTTGTGTTTGCAAACACAACTCATTTTATTCTTTACTCCAAGCTATGGCTGTTAAGCCCCATAACATTTATTTTAAGCGCACTAAATAAACTGTGTTGACCGAATAATGAACAAAGTTCTCGGTCAAAATATATTATTTAGAGTCGGCAACTACGTACCGTACAGATTACTAACACCCAGTATGTCATGGGACTTATAATAAAACTTTGCAAATGCATGAGTTCAAAAACGATTGAAAAATCTGGTGGCCTTTAAAAAGGCCGTTTTTTGAGATGATCTAGCGACGGACCCATTCGGCCTTCCCTCTGGGATACGAAGGGTCCTCCCCCGGCCCGTGAATCTTCAGATGCGTCGACTTCCACGGCCACTCCATTCTCCTTGGCAGGCGAACTCTCGTCAGCTCCAAGGAACCAACCTCCCGCAGAGTAGCCTCACCATCCTGGCGTACGAAAAATAGCAATTCGTACAGGCCGGGTTTCATCCGCCACAACCGTCGATTCTGTTCGCCATGGCGTAGTTGCCCAAGTGGAGTGTAGAAGCGCCGCTCCAGCCTCTGAAGCTTTCGCCGTGGAGTAGCCGCAACACAATCCATTACAGTGACAGGATTGCTCCTTGCCACTGGTCTCGGAGCTGGACAGTCCAAAGCGAAGTGAACACGCCTCTGCGAGGCTCCTGGACGTTGACGAGGCGGCCGGAGTGAGGATATCGGTGCTAGTGGAGCCCGTCGCTCAATCATCTCAGCGAAGATTTCTTCCACCGTAGTTTCCATCTTCTCTCCTCAGCGCAAGCAGAATGTCCTGAGCCCCACTAATCATTGGTCTCTAAGGTGCGACGCTACGTACCGTATAGGATACGCTGCAGGTCTCCTGTTGGTGCGCACTAATAACACTGACTCAGCGTTTTATTTAGTGGCCTTGAGAAAGGCCATTTTAATTATTTAATGTCCCAGTCCAAGCGCTTACCCATTTGAACAAACTATGTTGACAGAGGAACGATTAAAATTCTCGGTCAAACCATATTTGTTGAAGTCGGTAACTAAGTACCGTACCGTACAAAATACCAACAAACTTTATTGAAACCTCATGGGACTTTATAATAAAACTTCATTACAGCAGGAGTAAGACTGGGGGTAAAACAAAATATATGTTTTACGCTACTGAGTGTCAAACGATTGAAATTTTTGGTGGCCTTTAAAAAGGCCGTTTTTATCAGTGTCATTGTTTACAGTGACACCCATTGGACGGTGACACGCCGACGTCGTTGCCCATCTTCCGGCTTCCCGACCTCCAAGTAGGTCTTTAATGTCTCGTACGGTGGCTCAATCACTCCATTCGGCAGGTAACTTCTAAAGACAAAGTTGCGGTGGCGCAACAAAAGCTCCCGCGAAGGCTTGTCCCATCCGAGCAGACAATAAAGTCCCGGCTGCAGTTTCCACAGGCGGTGGAGCTTGAACCCAGGGAATGCCGGTTCGAAGCTCGGCCGACGAATCTCCCTCGGCTCATCGATAACAGGGATCTGGGCCGTATAGTTCTTCTCAGGTTCCAGATCCCTCGTCTTGTCCGAGAGAATTTCTCTAAGTAAAGAGAACGGTTCCCGGGCACAAGTCGATATGTTTACCCTTCGAGGCATTACATCGACGGGTCTACTCTTTGACGCTGGTGTTGGAGCCGGGCGTTGACGAGGCTGCCCTGTCACGGACTCGCTCTTTGGGGCTGGGATTGGAGCTGGACGTTGACGAGGCTGCCGGAGTGATGACCGAGGTGTGACACTGTGGGGCCTGGAGCTGGAAAGCTGGAACGATGGTTCCCGACGAGGCATGTCAAACATCTTAGGCCGGGTCTGCTTCCTGAACATGATGCGTCCGTAACGAAAGGGTGAGCAAAAGTGATTCGCTTAAGAACAGCGGTATACTCACTAGCACAAGCCGGCTTCTCATTGGTCAAACAGTTCAACCAATGAGGTGAGGTTATTTTCTGCTGACTCAGCGGAAAAGTTCATAAAACCGGGACGCTCGTTCCACTCGAATCATTCGGCATGCAGACACGGGACCAGTCCAGAGCAGCTCCAGAGAAGCGGGGCACAGCGGAGATCATCGGAGAGAAGCTGAACATCCACGGAGGTCTCCTAGTACCGCAATCCCTGCAGTGGTACCCCGGGCTTGGAACTTCTGTGATATAGCGAGCACCACATATGTAGGTCTCACTTGCTATCGGCCGGCATCTCTACGCTGATCTCCGCCGGGTCCCGAGGCGGAGTCAACACCTTCTGCGTCACACAAGGCCTGAGACAAGTCCCCCTGTGTGGTCAGCACTGCTCCGGGCGTTGGGTGAACAGTGCAGTGGGCAATGGATCTGGATTTCGTTAAGCTCAGCGCCGATCTCTTATTCTTCTCTGTACAATCCTTTTCTGTCTTGCATGGCTTCGCTGGTTTCCCACTAACACTAACACAATTTGTTGATTTGTACAAGTTAAACTCTGTCCCTTACCCTATTCCCATCACAACCCCAAAAACAAACCCGGGTGGTTCGCGCAGTGTGGAGTTCTGCGGTCCACCCATACCCTAAGCAGTTCAATCGGTCGGCATGGGCAAACCGCCACGAATGAACTGACCCTTCTTGACTGGTCGGCAGGGCAATCCGCCACAGTCAAGATCCTTTTTTTTAAAGTATTAAAATGACCTTGAACACGTTTGAACATGTTTGGAGAATATAAATTATAATTATTTAAAGTCCCCCTAAAACATTCATAGCGACAACTGAATAACTATTCTTTGTTACCGCGAAAGTTGTAAAATTGAGACTTATTAAAACGGCCTTTATAAAGGCCACTAAACTGAAGTTGGATAAATGACAAAGTCCGTAAAATGTTGAATACTCCTCCTGTAAAAGAAGTAACAAGATGTGAGGCTGATACTTGTAAAGGAATCGTCTAAGACTGTGAAAGTAAAAATAATTGAGACTTGTAAAAATGGCCTTTGTAAAGGCCACCAAAATGATTGATGTTAAATGACTAAGTCCTGAGAATCTGGATTGAAATGTACTTAATGTAGGTTTAGTATGATGTATGGTTGCTAGGCTGATTGACAACGAATGATATAAGTGGTGGCCTTGATAAAGGCCGTTTGTAGAAGGAGTGGAGTCCTGGATTTAGTGTGGGGGGATGGAAGCGACGACCCGAATAATTTGTCGTAGTTGTAGTTGTCGGCGTAGGCTAGCGTCGACTGTGTCCAAGTGTTGATGTTGGAGGATGAGGTGGAAGTGATCTCCGCTACTAACTTCGATAATCATCTGATCGGCAAGGTGTCGGTAGCGGTCCAAGATGTCCATGAGTTGGTTGATCTGTCGGTAAGTGAAGATGTCTCGCTTTATTAGAATCGTCGCTCTCCCCACAGGAGTAGTTGCAGCCGTCGGTCTAGTTTGGCAGAACTTGAACTGTTTCCTGCGACGTCTGTGACCCTCTTCGTCTGAATAGTCCTCGTCAGAAGAGTCAGCAGGGCGTTTGATCGGTTGTAAGTTGCGAGCCATGGTTGCGTTGCGGCTAAGATCAGGAGTGTGAATGGATCGTAACGCGCGATTCTGTGCTAAGCTGTAAATGTGGTGGGGGTTAATATTGGAGGGGGACTCTATGGCGTGGGATTGGGAGCGAAGCAAGGGGGGGGTCTGGGGGCGCAGCCCCCAGCGGGGGTCTGGGGGCGGAGCCCCCAGAAAAAATTTGTATCTTATCTAAGATCTAGATCTAAGATAAGATAAGATAAGATAAGATAAGATAACACAAACCGACGTAAATGGATGGTTGGCCATTTCAAGTCGCAAACCGACGTAACTAAACCGTTTCTTAATATAAATCCACCCGCTTTCACATTACCTCACATCCAATGACGTATGTGTATCGTCACACCAATACCTCATCGCCGTGACGTCATCACACCCTCTCGTCACACATACGTCATCACCACGTCACTCAAACGTCACTTCTGATTTAAAAACAATTATTTTTCAGCTGTCCCAGACTCCCCATATTGCCTCTACTTTAGTGTGCATAACAAGTCATATGTAGAAGGTCCTATACTGTTGAGAAATATTTGAGCACAAACTTTTTTATCCAAAAACATTTTTGAGTCTTAAATAATTTTCAAATTTCTCCTTATACCGTTGAAAATTTTCTTTGGAACTGTCAAATGGTTCAAAGTTTTAAATAAAATGAATATTGTTTCTAGGCTGTAACATACCTTGAAATGCTGGGATAGTTTGTAAAAATTCCTGAAACTGATCTGGATCCAAGTTTATTTTACCTTTGCAACCCGTCGCCAATTAAAATATCCTTGATATTAGTGCATTATTTGAATCATAAAGAATAAATAGTAATTGAAAGGTACAGTAGAACTTCGATAGTTCGATAGTTTGTATACTTTGACACGGGCCGTGTCCGTGTATACTATGACATGACAGTAGCGGCGACCGATAGTATCCTTGACTGGTTCGCCGGTCAGTGATAGGAGCCCGCTTATCGTTTTTGCGAACATACGCTACCGCCTTTTCTATAAATAACTTATCCTTCCTACCCCATACCCCGTCCTATCTACCCCCTTCCCCACCCTTCCCAGTAAATAGGTCAAGTCAGTTCGCTCGAGACGCTGCAGGAGTTAAACACGTTTTTGATTCTTTCGTGATACGCTATTGTTTTTCTGATCATAATACTCCCTGTGTTAAAATTGTCCATATACTCCCTTTAGTTCGACATTTTGATAGTTCGACACCCCTTCAGTCCACAAAGTGTTGAACTGTCAAAGTTCTACTGTATAACCATTATAACTGTACAAATTTATATAAAGGAATGAATGTATACAAACAATAATAATATTTTAAACATATGATTGACATTGTAAACAGTTCCACAGAATAAAAGATATAACAGTAAATAAAGTAGACTCTTAATCACATGTTTTAATGTAAACTAAGCAGTTGTTTTTAAATCCCCGTGCTTTTCTTAAAAGGAATGTTTTACGTTATTTCTCGTTTGCTAATAACTTTTTATAAATGCAGCTATTTTTCCAGAGTCCATGGGATCAAGACCTTTAACCCTGGCAGTGGCCAATGGTGTAAGTGGGAAATGGCAGGCTAAATTTGGCGATTTTGCAGACCTTTTTTTGAAAATTCGTATAAATTCAACCGTACATGTGAACCTATTCAACCTCATATTCATTTTGATTGAAACAAACAGTAGAATCTGAAAATAGCAAAATAAAAAAGTTCTAAGAAGGTAAATTTTTTGGTAAAGTGAAAAGAATAAAAAATTGTGATTTTTTTTATTTCAAAAACAGCCTCGACAAATATATTTCCACAGATTTTTAATGGAAAATGCATTACATACATTTTGTAGACAATTCAATTCCCTATATAAAAATATATAATATGTTGGGGAAAGCATTTTTTTTATAAGTGTTAGGGGCATAATATAATAATAAACGGAAAACCGAAAAAAGTGTCAACTATACAGTGTTAGTTTGTGTAGTAAATAAGTAATATAATATATGTATATACTTATAATGATATGTACATATTTATAAAGCTAATGAAGTAAGGAATCCAAAAAAGTAATAAAGTTGATGGTAAAAATGTATTATCACTTATAAATATTTGTAAATAAAAGAATGTTTTGATATTTTTACGTATTTGGAAAAAATAAATTGCATAGTATTTAGTATATAACTTTTTCACCAAATATTTTCTCCCCAAACCAATACGTTGTAGTATATACCTACCTACCTACATACATATACCTACCTACATAAAAATGTATAATATCTTAGGTCAATTTTTTTTACATTTGTTATGTAGCAATATAAAAATATTCGCGCACTTGGTAAATTTGTAAAAGGTAGTATTTTTTTTTAGAGCTCTGTAACTTGTATAAACATAAATAATGTTGCGTTATATCTATAAATTATTATTACAGGTATTTATAAACAATAATATATATATATATATATATATATGTACATATACATAGGTTAGTGGCATATTATATACGAGATAACGTGCGATCGTAGTTGTGGTCAATATTACATTACTTATTTACAACACAAACTAACACTGTAAAAAAATGTGATTTTTGTTTTTGAAATTTCAAAAGCAGCCTCGGTAAAATTTTTTCTACAGATTTTTTATTGAAAATTCATTATATACATTTTGTAGACAATTCAATTCCCTACATCAAAATAACATGTTGGGGAAAGAATTTTTTTTATAAGTGTTAGGGGGATAATATAATCATAAACGGAAAACAAAAAAAAGTGCAAACTCTACAGTGTTAGTTTGTGTTGTAAATAAGTAATGTAATATATGTATATACTAATAATGATGTGTACATATTTATAAAGCTAATGAAGTAAGGAATCCAAAAAAGTAATAAAGTTGATGGTAAAAATTTATTATCACTTATAAATATTTGTAAATAAAAGAATGTTTTGATATTTTTGCGTATTTGGAAAAAATAAATTGCATAGTATTTAGTATATAACTTTTTCACCAAATATTTTCTCACCAAACCAATATGTTGTAGTATATTCAATTACCTACATAAAAATGTATAATACCTTTGGTAATTTTTTTTACATTTGTTATGTATCAATATAAAAATATTCGCGCACTTGGTAAATTTGTAAATACCCCCGTCGCAGCAAACCTGCATACTCAGCGAATTTCCAATGAATATATAACATAACACATTAAAACACTTAACAGGATTCATAAGAAATATATTCACAAAAAAGCGATATTTGAAATATTAATTATTCTCCATAAGAATAACATTGGGGATGAGTATGCAGGTTTGCTGCAACAAGGCACACAAAATAATGGGTTTTTATGCAAATATCAACAGAACTCATCCTAGTGAAGTCACGTACCAAGTTCCATCCATATACATTCATAAATAAGCTATATATAACATTTCAAGTATTTTCCATAAGAATAACATGGGGACCAAGTACCTAGGTTTGCTGCTACAGGAACCATAGGTGAAAAATTTTTTTTGTGCAAACAACAATAAACCAAAACCAGATCAAGCCATATACCAAATTTCACCAGTTTATGTTCATAAATAAGCGAGATATACAATTTTTCTTTTTCCCCATAAGAATAACATTAGACAACGTACTCTGTTTCGGTAAGCAGTTGACGTAGAGCAATGATCAAAATACCAAATTGTTTGTTTTTTAAACTGAATTCAATGGTATAAATTAAAATTACATGTGAAAACCCCAAAAAAACACATTTTTTGGGTACAAAACCCCCCTTCGGATGGTGCGATTCATCTGGTTTTCGAACTGGTTCAAATAAATGGTACTTTACACATTTGTACCAAATTTCATTAAGATCGGACCTTTTTTACGAGAGTTATCGTGCTTACGGACACATATATATATATATAAATATATAAATATATATATATATATATATATATAAATATATATATATATACATATATAAAAATTTGAACGAATGGTGTTTTTGGCATCTGGGGACCTCAAAATGAAAAGTTATCATGGTCTCAGGCTTAAGTCTTACCATGAGACCTAGGGCCTACGGTAATAGCTTCTTCCCTATAGGGGAAATTCGCTAAAAGTAGTATTTTTTTTGAGAGCTCTGTAACTTGTATAAACATAAATAATGTTGTGTTATATCTATAAATTATTATTACAGGTATTTATAAACAATAATATATATATATGTACATATACATAGGTTAGTGGCATATTATATACGAGATAACGTGCGATCGTAGTTGTGGTCAATATTATATTACTTATTTACAACACAAACTAACACTGTAAAAAATGTGATTTTTGTTTTTGAAATTTCAAAAGCAGCCTCGGTAAAATTTGTTCTACAGATTTTTTATTGAAAATTCATTATATACATTTTGTAGACAATTCAATTCCCTACATCAAAATATATAACATGTTGGGGAAAGAATTTTTTTATAAGTGTTGGGGGATAATATAATAATAAACGGAAAACCGAAAAAAAGTGTAAACTGTCAGTGTTAGTTTGTGTTGTAAATAAGTGTAATCCTCGTCATTTTGAGACATAGTTCTAAAGAAAATATAACACTATAAAAACACAAATTTCTCACACCTCAGTAATATTTATGTATAATATAATGCATAAAGATTACTGTTATATACACAAAACACTTCACTAACACTACAACTCTGAAATAATACCTAATTTACTGATACTTCACGGAAATACATTACCTAACGCGTTCAAAGTAAAAACCCAAGATAGCCTATAATGCGAAAGTCACAAAACAATATCACAAAATATATCGCAGCTGTTCAGCTGTTGCACCTTATGCTAGGAGCAGTGCTGCCAATGACAAAACTAAATTCTTCTACATTTCGTTCTCTTCAAAATAACATATTATTTGACTAGTAACTAGAACATATACTGGTTATAAATCAGATTTTTCATGAAGGACAGGAGCCGTCCTTTGGCCATCCACAAATAAACAAAAAACACCTGTTTTCATAAAATCATATTATCTGTCCAATCAATATTTTGATCTAAAAATCAATACCAAAATGAAAAACAACTATTTAGGAGTGCATTGGTACCAACCGCAACTTCCCGCGACAAAAATTACCCGAGCTGGGTAATTTCAAAAAAGCACTGTTTTGACATTTTCCTAGCGTCGGCTCAGGAATATCGTTGCGCCAAAAATTCATTTGATTCGTAATCGTCGTGATATTGTTATTTAGCTGCTACAGGGTTCGTTTATGTAATAAAATGACAGTTCAGAATATTATCTTTCGAACGATATATATACTGTTCATTTTTGAGTTGATTATTAGTGGTTTTTTTTACGTTACACAATTTTCGGTCCCTGAAGGACGGCTCCCGTTCTCTGCCACTTTAAGGCGATACAGCTAAAGTACGGGAGCTGTCCTTTGGCCACTGCTAGGGTTAATTTTTAAAAAAGCCGTCTCCCATCATGCTGTGATTTGCCAAACTCCCACCATTTTGACTTACAAATTCCGCTTACAGAATTATATATAAAGATGTAAAATATTACATCATAAGAAATACATTATAAATGTATTAACAAATTAATTATATTTTACAGTCAACCTTTGTCTTTGTTTTATCAGTTATGTCAACAAATTCCGCTTACAGAATTATATTTAAAGATGTAAAATATTACATCATAAGAAATACATTATAAATGTATTAACAAATTAATTATATTTTACAGTCAACCTTTGTCTTTGTTTTATCAGTTATGTCATCTAATGCTTTATATCGATTTGTAGGAAACTGCATAAGCTTAAAGAATATTACATTCATTGTGGTCGATCTGCCCCCCATTTTTTACTTATTATAGATCAAAAATCAAAACAACCTCTATCAAAAAATGTGTAATAACTTGGAATCAACTGACTGAACTCAAACAATGTGTATACATTAAAGTGTTTCTTACCTTAACAAAAGGTAATAATAATAATATTTTATTGATATAAAAAACCACAAAGTTTTGGTTAAATGTAATAAATACATACATTTTGATATTAACCAATGATTATAACTATGAAATATTTCCAATAGTTTCAACCTAACACATCCTAGATATATAAACAAATTAAGAAATACTGTAGTTTAAAACAAACCCAATTTTTAATATTAAAATAATTGGATTTTTTCCTAGGTGGTCCATAAACTCATCCACGTTATAAAATCCACTATGCAAAAAGAAGAATTTTTAAAATTGTGATTTGGATAAATTCCGATTGGTTTTGACTTTAATATAATTTGTTAGTTTTTATAAACCGATACCTGTATAGTGTAAGTAATATCGCTGCGATCTCGCCGAGAATGGATTGCGTGTTTGAATTGTGGGTCTGCGAGTATGCAGCGGGCTCTCCGCATTATCGCGGCGATCCCTCTCGCTCGTGTGAAGATTGAATGCAACACATCTTGTCGATATCTACAGAAACGATCTTCATAATGATTTGGTTGATGAGTTTAGCAATTTGTTGGTATACTGTGAAGCTACAGTTGAGAAATTTGAAGACTGTTCGTTGATAGGCATTTTAAATTACCTGACGTATCATTAGCTTCAGGGTGTATATCCAAATATATACATAGCACTTAGAGTTTGCTTATCAATTCCAGCTGCTAATTGCTCTGGTGAGAGGCGTTTTGCTGCCTGAAGAGGGTGAAAAATTAGTTAAAATTAACGCTAAGAGAAGATAAATAGCACTTATTACGGGCCTAGAACACTCTCTCTCAGCCACCGCTGACACGATCCCTTTGCAACAAATATACTACGACTTCTTTCCTTATCCCTAGTTGGGGGGGGACGGCAAGGCGACTTTCTAATGCCGGACTCGGACCGAGTCGACTCTATTATTGGGCATTTTTGATAACTGTTTACGTCTCTTCTCGGTCGCGCACGCTGTGTTTGGATTACTTAGATTTTAATAATTTGTCCGACTTTATTTTCAAAGCACATTTTTAACCCTTTCAATTGTGTAATATATCCAACGCGGCGTTGTTTTGCATATGTCTCCTGAAAAATTAAAAACATACAGACATGATTAATAAAACTACAAATTATGTAAAACAAGCTGATATTTAAAAACCTTTTTAGTGAAAAAAATCAAAGTATTATAGACAGGTAAGATAATTCTGTAAATATGTTCATAACTCAGGTTGAAAATATATGTTTGGGCAGTTTAGGTAAACAATAAAAAATAATAGTATACTAAAATTAAAGTAAATAGCTTTTATTTTACTAGTTAAAGATTAAATTGGAATGACTCTGTATAGTTTTTAAATATTCAAAATGTATATTTAATGATGCTGTTAATACTATCTTTGAAATTGTTACAAACTACAGCATACGTAAAGAGCGACAGGAGGCCTAGACAAATTATTAATATTTGAATGCAGAGTGTCAGATTTTATGAAGCATCCTTTATTTTCTTTTAGTCAAGCAAAATAAACTGATAGCTGTATACAAATTCACCAATGGTTGAAGGGTCAGTCAAAACATCTAAATTCACCAACCCCAAAACAGGTAGAAAAACCAGGCATGAATTAGCACCAATTCAACAATCCTTCCCTTCCTTTCTAATTTAATTTTGTGGTTTTATGATAAGAGTCTTGTCATGAATCCGCGTTTCTGTGTTTTAGTCAAACGTTTTGGCTTTTTGGTTTATTTAAAAGAGTAAACTTATGCCAACGTAAAAATATTATACCTATAACTATAAAAAATATAGTGTACCAAACATTCTGTTAAATTTATTTTTATCATATTTTTGATGACACATATTTTAGTAATGTCCTTTCAGACAAGTTCCTTTCACTTTATGTAAGTTGCGAAATTCATTAAAATAACTGCAAGGAATGAGACCAAAACGAAATATTCATTCCTTAACCTATTTCACCATTGAGTTTAGTTATGTATTTGGCAGCAAGCGGATTCCCGAAATTGATGAATTTAGATGTTTTGCCGGCCTAGATTTTTTACTTGTTTCGGGGTTGGTGAATTTGTTATAATGTTGTTATTGTTGTAATTTGATTGTTTGTGAATTTCCTATGGAAAAGTGAACTATTAGCATGACCCACACGGTGAAACTTAAGCCAGGGACAGAAGTTCCTAACGTGACCCCCCTGATCACGTTTTGGGGTGTCGCTAAAAACTTTATATATATATATATATGTGTGCGTGTGTTCGCACTCTCTAGCGGTCGCAACTTTGGTCTGATTTACTTGAATTTGGTAGGAACCTTCCCTCCTGTAAACAATTGGACAAGTTCGTTGGGCAAAACAATCGGACAACTCTAACCCCCTTTTTTGGGATTTAATTTTCCAAATTTTGAGTTTTTGGGCCCAAAAAGGGCCAGAAAAGCCCTGAATGTAACATTATTTTATATTAAATTATTGTACGTAAAATGCCAAAAATTTTAAGCCCTCCCTCATCATTCTAGCAAATGTATGTATCGAGTTATTAAAGAAAATTTTAATTGTCTTAAAACAGTACGTTGTCTTATGGCGATTTTAAACTGGGAAAGGCTGTTTTTCATTTCTTGATGTAGTTGTATCACCCTCAATACCCCTATACCAACTTATTATCCTAACTATACCTCCTTCTAACCCTATAATGTACAACATTGCCATCCTAAGAGTCAATTTAAATATAACCAGGAGCATCAGCAACCAAAAATTAAATTTTTTCATTTTCCAAAAAAATGTTATCAGTATTGTTTTAAACCATTTATTAGATTTTTTAAAGGTTTTAATGCGGGAATTCACTTTCCTCACGTCAGCGTGCTGCGTGCGATCTCGTTATGAAGTGTATAAGTGTTTTGTTGCTTTTTATATTGCGTTTCACTAAATCATATTTCTCCAAAAATATTATTATGTGTATTTATACCTATCATTTTGATAAATTTCATTGTGTATTTCTGAACATAAAACAGAGGGTGTAACCCAGGGCAAGAACGCAACTCCTGGGAAATTGTTTTCTCTAAAGGGCGTATCTCAGGAAAACCCGATTTTCCCGCTAACCTCTCCACAAAAAGTTAAAAATTACCAATTGGAAATGCAAGAGGCACTCTTTTAACTACACACCTACCAAAAACCAAGTAAATAGAGCGTTGTGTTTTCATCATAAATAGAACTACGATTTCTTTAATAGCTTCCCTGAAAAGTTAATCAAAATAAGATATGCCCTTTTGCAAAATCAGTAATGATATAATGATTATTTTACACTTTAAAGAGCTTTGATATATTAAACAATTATGTGGTGTGATTTTAAAGGAATAAATATTTTCTAACTAGAAACTCAGTTGTGGCATGGATGAAGTTTTCTTCAAGACAGCCTCGTATGTAGACGCGGAGGGATTAGCGGCTGGGGCTCGGTGCAGACTACGTCTATACGACTGAGCCGCTAATCAATTCGGCAACGTCGTGCTGTCGTAGCCCTGCAGATATGTTTATTGCCTCCCAGTAGGACCAGGTCGCATTCAGTCGTGTAGCCTCCCAGTGGGACCAGGTCGCATTCAGTCGTGTAGACATATAACCCCGTTTTTCACACCTAGGTTAGATGTCACAATAGTCGTGGTGACTCATTGTCTCACCCCCACCACTCATGAAAGTCTTAAGCCCCAACTCGCTCAGTGGTTGCTGTGAAAACTATCTCAACCATTTATAAAACGTTTTCTGAGTCTAGTGATTTATTATCATGACTATATAACAATTGCCCCAATTTTAAATTCTTTATAAATAATTGTTGTCATCAAATTAAGAATAATTTCCTTATGACTGACTCTCAGGCCAAATAATCCACTGTGTGCACAAGTGAAAGAAAGCCGTGCAGCCTTGGTATTGTGTAATAGGACTAATATTTTTTTGTTTAATTTATTTAAGTTTTTATGAGTTATGACCAATTTATTTTTTATAATTGGTCTATCATCTGTGGGGATTGTGATAAGCGAACACATAACACAGATCATATGGCGATTGGCCTGGAAAACGTTGAGCTAATGAGCCCCGTCCTCTTCTGGTGAACCTAATTTCTTAATTTATTTCTCAGGTTTCTACCTGTTTCTATTGTGGAAGTTGCGATGTATTTATTATTTTCCAAACAGCCAACAGGATAGGATCTAACCTTAAGGAAATACACCCGCGAAGTGTTATACATTGAATGGTGCAATTGCAATATATATGTCGAAGAATAACCCTGTATACCTAACTAAAATCAAAACAAAATCAACTTTATTTCCAGACAATTCACATGCGTTTATGAAATAGACACAAGTTGGCCTGTGTAAAGCACGAGTTCCATCAGAAATATAAAAAATTAACTTAATGTAAGAAAATAAATAGTTTTTCGTGAGGTAGAAACTTATTTTTTAAACTGGTACAGCATAATTAAGAGAGAAGGTTACGTAAGCCTAACATTTTATAGGATATTTTCTAGAATATTAGTTGGCACAACCATAGTAATAATAAAAAAATAAACAAGGAAATAAGATTTGCCTGTAGTTAGTTGATATACTGAAATGTGATGCACTAATATTTAAAATAGCTATACGTAATATAAGTAATATAATACTATAAACGGCTTAGTTAAATATCGAGTTAAATGCAATTCAGTTGGAAGTATTCGGAGCTGATAACAGATAACAGCTGATAAAGGCAGTCCCACAATTCTCGCGAACAGGCCCGAACATTCGGCTGAACTCCAAATGTTCGGAGTATTTGCGATAAGTGTGGGAGCTGCACAAACTTTTGGATACATACGGGAATATACGGGACGGAATGTTCAGTGAACACTCGGGAGAATGTTCGGCCGAATGTTACGACCTGTTCGCGAGAAGTGCGGGGCCGCCTTAAGATCGGGTAGGCCAAGCTCCAACAGCCAATCGTTGATGGCACGTTTTTACGGCTGTATCCAAATTCACCAATGGTTGTGAAGGGTCAGGCAAAACATTCAAATTCACCAATCCCAAAACAGGTAGAAAAACCAGGCCGTCAAGACATCCAAATTCACCAACTTTTGCCTGGTCGGGTTTCTGACCTCTGGACCTTGTGTTTGTTTATTCCCCGCATGAACTAGCACCAATTCAACAATCCTTCTAGACTAGTAGTGTGTTGAACTAAGTGTTTGGCATCTGGGGATCTCAAAACATAAAGTTAATATGGTCTCGGGCTTAACTCTTACCATGTCACCTACGGTAATAGCTTCTTCCTATAGGGGAAATCCGCTAAAAATAAGGGGCCTAATATTGATCCTTGTCGCATACCACTTAATATGCATTTCCAGTAAGAATAAATCTTTCTACCATTTTTACAGACAAATGTTCTCTGCATACATTCTCCCAGATAAGAGAAAAACCAACTGAGGTCATTGCCACCAATACCCATCTTCTCCATTTCCCCAATTAATAATTTATGATTAACACAGTGATCCAATAGATCACAGAACACACCAGTAGCATTCTGAAATCCATCCAAGGCCAATAGTGTTTATTGTACAATTGTAAAATTTGGTTGTTGTCTAAAATATTAGGTATGATTATCATTTGTTATTCTCACTTTCCTTGGAAGATTGACGTAGTTAAGTGTTTTAGAGTTTTGTTTTACACCAAGAAAAATAAAAATAATAATAATAACACTTGCTCTAGATTTTTTAGCCAAATAAGCTAGACTTTTAAGACTTTTGCTAATGCATGTATCATTTCAATGGCAAATAAACGATTCTTGATTTTTTATTCTGATTTATGAAATTGGATAGGGTGGTTTTAGTGCTATGTGTTTTCAAAAACCAAATTGAAAATGGTGGAAGAAATTATTTCTCTCAAGAAAATCTGAAAACTGATCACTATCTTCTCAAAAACATTGTAAATATTAGGTAAGAGGGAAATTGGACGATAATTGTGTCTAATTTAGGGGTTTTCTTATGAACAGGGATTATATCTGAACATTTAAATTTATGGGATAAACTGGTTATTGAAAGACTGAAGATGTGAGTCAAATAGGAGACAAAACAAGTGCATTTCATTTTAAAACTTCTATTGGTATTAGGTCTCAGCCAACTGATGTTTTGTTCTTTAACTTATGTAATGTTTTAAACATTAAAGATACTGATATTTGCTAATTTTTAATCCAAAATAATTGCTAACTGGATAATCATCAAGAGTTTCTTCAACATTTATATTAGGAATATTTAATTGGTCTAAAACGTTTGTAAAATAAAAGTTAAAAGCTTGTGATACTACTCTGGGCTTTACGATTTGTTTACTGTTCAAATTACACATAGAAAGAGGCCATGCGTTTTTCCTTGTTTACACTATAACAATTGCATTTATTGTCTGATTTACCTCAAATTCCTTTATCTGACATTCTCATTTTTATTGTCTGACATTCCTTTTTATAATCAGTTGGACAAGTTTGTTGGGCAAAACAATCGGAAAACTCTACTCATTTTGGGGATTTTAATTATTACAATTTTTGAGATTTTGGGCCCAAAATATTTAAAAAAAAGCCCCAGATGTAATGTTAATGCATAGTAAGCCCTATCTCATTATTATATCACAAATATTTACCGAGTTTTCATATGTGTGTGTGTGTGTTTGCATGTTTGGTATCAATAGCCAAGTTTGGCTCTTAAGTCTCCAGAAGTGCCTTTTGGGGTTTTGAAAAACCTCCACCTTCAGAGCTTCACCCCTTAGGCTTTCAAAGTTGCAATGTAAATCTTTTGGAGTTTTATTTTATTTATAGTCAGCTGTTTATAAAGTCTGCTAGATTCCCGAGTGTAGAACGGGACATCAGCTAGTGTTAGGTTTAAAATAAGTATTGTTTTCCTAAGATTAATTATAAAAGTTTCAAAATAATGGCGTGTCAGAAATCAAAAGAGAATCACTCTCATCCTATCCAGCACCTGGAATCAGGGCTGGGCAGCACAGGGCAATTCATTAGGCAAGGACCATAGGATTTATTTGGGGGGGCAGTTGCCCCCCCCCAATAATTTGTAAAATATTATTGTAATACATGAAAAGTCACAATAATCACGATCACAACCAATTTTGCCCCTCCAACCAAAATACTGAAATTACGTTTATGGCTCCCTGAAAGCCCTTTAGCACATCTGGCTTCCAGAATCCATCGCCGGGTATTTCCCCCAGGTGGTTCTTTCTCTAGCCTGACAAGACTTCCAGAGTTTGTCGGGTTAGAGTCTTTTATCCACCCCAAGTGGTATGGGAGAGGGTTACTACTCCCTCAAGTCCAAGCTTAGCCGGAAGTCTCAGACTTAAAGAACTAGCCCCTAGAGGAACAAAGAGATATCAAGGTAGGAATGAAGCTGGCCACACCGGATAGCCGCCAGAAAGGCTTACCAAGGTTGTGCCAACTTCTTTTTATTGTACCTAATGTCGACCTCAAAATTGGCATATATCGGTCCGAAAGCCGTCTAGGAATGTACCTATAATTATTTTTCTGTTGTAAAAGAAAAATTCTGATGTTTGTGAAAAATTTTCAGTTTCTTAAGCTTTTATTATTGAATAGTGAAATATAAAACACTTATTCTGTTTCTCTTAGCCAAGTGGACTACAACTCAGATTATGATGACTTAGAGGCGAGAGGACAAGATGAGGAGGAGAAATACTTCGATGAAGAGAGTCCACAGGACGCCATCTCCGGCAAAATGTCAGATGAAGAAGACTTGCTGGAGCAGTTCATGAACAATTTGCAACCTGAACCTACGACTCAACAATTGACCGACAAAATGAGCTCTCTGAGTCACAAAGAAACATGACTGAGGAATTTTACAGTAGTAAACAAGTTTTGTGTCCACCCCAAATCATAGGCCATAAAATTTAATTTAATTTGTTTTAGATTAGTAATTTTTATGGAGTTTTCTAATTACCTTTTATATTGCTATATTCAATATAAATTTTACATTCATCCCATTAAACCAAAATTTAATTTAATCAGTTTTGTAGTAATAGCCCCATTTTCTGGAGTTTTCTTTTATATTGCTATATAAAATGTAAATTTTACATATATCCCATAAAACTGAGTAAATGGAATAAAATAAGGATACATCACATAACCGTGTTTAAACATTGCAATTGTTTAGTTTTAAGCGATCACAGAAAAATCCCTTGCACAACCTTAGACATGTTAATGACTTAATTTAAACTAAATGTAAAATATAAATAAACAATTTGTTTCTAGGAGTAGGCCTACTTCTTAATTTTTAATTTTATATATTTATATTTTGCATATTAAATCTTAAATGTTCAGTCCAAAAAATTAAGAATCATTGTGTCATGTTGCCTATATAAATTGTATCTCTTAACTTACGTTTATTCTTACCAAAACTTACAAACACCTCATATATTGTTTATTTTTAACTACTAGGCTTGTGTAATTATTGTTGGTGTTTCTCTTTTTCAGTGTCTAGAGTGAAAAGTATTTTTAACTTTAAATTATAGCAGTACCAGTAGTATAAAAAATGCTACTTTGATTGTAAAACAGTTGTATAATAAAGTCTTATATCAAACATAGTTAACTCATTATCTCGTATCATCAGTCTTCTAAGTCAGGTTAATTTTAGAATGTGTATGAAAAAAGTCTGGTAAAATGTTTAGAGTAGGTCCACTTGTCACAAAACAATTTTGGGTCATTTTTTTTAATGGCAAAAACTTACTTGATTTCATTACTAGTTGTAGTAGGCTTCACAAAAAATGGGTTGTCAATTTTACTAGCAAATTGTTTTTTAATGGCGACATTTGAGGAATAGGAAAACTTATTATTTCTTAAAAACTTTATATCTTAAATAAAAACACAGGTAAAACTGTAGGCTAAACATAAGTTTAAAGGTCTTAACTAATAGACCACAATGCCACAAACCCAACCTTAATGGACCTGTGAGTCAGAAATGGCAGTCAATGTTTTCTTTAGATGCTAATTTAAAAACTAAAATGTGATTACATGTGTTACAATCGTCTTTTCGAGGTCCGGTTGGTGGCATTGTGTAGTGTCTTGTAAGAGCTTTAAAATTAAATATTGTATAACCTTAAGGTAGAAATGGATTCTTATAATGGATGACCCGTAATGTAGGCATATTATTTGCATTTTAAAGTATTATACAGCAGTACCATAGGCCAGACCTAAAAAGGACGATTGTAATGGATACAATCACATTTTCAAGTTTTGAAAATAGCATTAAAACAAAACTAAATAGCTGCCATTTCTGATGGATTGGTTCATTGGGAGGGTTGGGTTTGCGGCAAAGTTGTCTTTTAACTTGATCATAAAGGTCTATCAACTGTAGACTTTTGAATTGATTCTGGTACAGTTAAGCTATCTTTTTATTTAAGATTTTCTTATTCCTCGCAGTCCATCAACAAATTGAAATAAAAATTGACAACCTATTTTTTTTGTGAAGCTTACAATAGCTAGTATTTAAACCAGGTCAGTTTTGGCCATTGACAAAAATAGTTTATAAACTACAAATGGACCTACACTAATTATCTTTAAAGTCTATCTGAAAGCAACAAAATTAATAATTTTGTAAAAGATTCAAAAGTTTGGCTATCTTAGGTACTTGGCATGTTCGGCAAGGTCAAAATTCAGATATTTTCAGCTTACATGCTTAGATTCAACATTTGTTTAGTTGTGATACCTTTTGAAACTGCAGTCTATATGGTCTAGTAGTTTAAATTTTACTTGTCGATTAATTCATAACAATGCAATTTATGCAATGTTATCTATGTCTATAAATAAGAAAAACCGATCATCCCCCAGGTAACATCTCTTCACTTACACCACAAAATTTGGCACTTATACTCTTTCCATAATGTAGGTAACCACTAAGAAGTGATCTTATAACACGTTCGCAGCTGGTGGGTCAGTATGGACCCATGGCAATCGCATCGCTCATGCGACACGGACAGTACTGACCCACGATACAGTGCATTATTCCACCGCTCAGTGTGAGCCTAGCCTCAGTCAAAGGTAACCTATACTGCGTTAGCATGTAGTGAACGACCTGCTCTTTATTTTGGTGAAGGTTGGTAGTGAATTTCCCCCAATATCCCATCCGTCACGGGACTTCCCTGAATTCATTTTCGTTCAACTCAGTCCCTCTAGATGGCAACCTGGTTGACTACTGCCATATGGATTGTGCTGCTATCTGTTGGCGTTTTGAAGAAATACGTCCAGTTCGGTTGTAATGCAGTACAGAACCGTACAGTGTTTTTGTCATTCGTTAGCCGGGAATTCAAAATGTGCCTCGCCTATCGGAACAGTTGCTGCGTGGCTGGAACACGCCCTCGGGGGTGCCTGGCCGTGATGGTGTTAAGAATTTCCCATAGGGCTATGCCCATTGGGGAATCTTAAGTTCCAATCCCGTGTCATTCTTATGGACATTCTATAAATACGAAAAACTGATCATCCCCCAGACCAAACCTCTACACCTACAACCACGAAATTTGGCACGCACTCTTTCCATAACCTAGGTTTCCACTAAGAAAAGATTTTAAGAAATTCCTACATGGCTCCGCCCCACAGGCAGTCAAAGTTACAATCCAGTGTTATTCTTATGGGCATTCACTTTGGTGTTAGCCGATGAAAATTCAAACAGCTGGTCATGATTCGCAATAGTTCCACGGGTTAAGAACGCAGCACACCACAGGGTTTATTCCCAGGTGAAACGGGGTACGATGGCTGCTAATTAAACTTATATGTCCAACAGATTAATGATGGGATGAATGCTGGTTTTGTAAAACTGTACAAAACATTCCTATAATAGCAGAAAATAAATTGCCAGTTGAGGGCGTGGTTTGTCGGGTTATCAACCGAGATCAGCCAATAGTAGACTTGCTGCATTGCCAAATCTCCACACCAGCTGATCGGAATAACATTTGAGTGATATTTTTCTATTACCAAAATGGCAACAGTGACAGCCTACAAGCATGCCATTGGCTATAGCCCAACTGTAAATTTATTTGACCGCTATTGTAGGCATAATTTGATCCAACCAGATTTTTTATGCGGTTCTTGTGTTTAAATCTCAAAAGAAGGGGATTCTTAAAATGAGAGTTTTATTCTTATTTATAAAGGACAAGGTGTCAAAATATACGTAGAACCTTGATAAATCCAAGGGTGGACGGAAAAAGTTCAGACTATCAAATATTTTGAAATACCGAGGTTCGACCATTTTTAAGAAAAAACAAATTTCAACTGCCCGTTGCCAAAGGCCAATAAGCCAGTACCGCAATCTAAATACAGCGACGTACTGATAACGGAAGTAGTAACATGGGCAAGCCAGTTGTGACCTCTTGGGAAATTATTTCAGTATTCAGCCAGGTTCAAACCTACACCTGACCAGTTGCGAGGCAAGCATTCTACCTCTGAGCTACAGTGTAGTTATGGTAGGAAAATCACTTATCATGCTGATTTTCCACTGCCTTCAATTTATTAAGGTTCACAATAGTGATGTGTCAAAACCAAAACTTGAATCTCAAAACCACCAAAACTTTGGAAAAGTTTCGGTTTCGAGATTCGATCGGTGAGTTTCGTGAATCAAAACTCGAAACTGCTGAGATTTTTTGTGTCTTTATTTTTGTTTTTTAACAGAAATCACGCCCGTGTTTCGATCAATAATGCAAAGGTCAAAAGCCTACTGTCATCAGTCGTCTACCTTCACCTTTTTTGGATTATTGATTTTTTATTTCTGAAAGAACAACTCTAACCAAAATATATAATTAGTTTTAATTCATTTTTCTGGATTTATTTTTCATAACCATACCCAGGCAAGTAAATAGGGTTTCGCGATTTGAGTTTCGAGATTCGATTTTGTAAGTTTCGGTTTCGGTTTTGAGATTCAAAATTTCTGGTTTTGACCATCACTAGTTCACAACAATGCAATAGTCATGGAAGCATAGAATCCTGATTATGCTGTGTATAATACCCGATTTTAAATCCAACCATATCAAAATGCGTTGAGTGACATTCTAATAATAATTATTGTTAAAGTGGGCAAATTTATACAGCCCATTGTTGACTGAAGCCTGTGCCTGTAGAAATATATTGTAATCTATTGTGTCATCATGCATTTCCTGTATTAGGACTGTTCAGTTTTAAATACAAGAAGAAAGGTCAAGATACAAAAAAATATATATTCCTTGTACTCACTAGACATGGGTACATCACGTTTTCCTTTTCCCTATTTTTTCTGTTTCTCACTTTATTAGCTGCATACAGTTCTAACATTTTATATATTTTCCAGTAACCATCTGTTAATAACATATTTTTAAATATCATATGTTTTAATTTCCTTTGTTTTTATTCTGTTTTCATTGTTCATATAGTAACCCCAAAAACTTGTTTTTTTCATCTTTTTACAAAACCTTTCCACATTATTTAAAAACTACATTTTTGTTATCAATTCCTATAATTCTCTCAGTAAAGTATTTAGTATTTCCCTTCAATCATCTCCCTTTAATATTAATATTTGAATATGCATTATTAACTTATACAATCTGTGATTATTGTGTGTGAAACTTTCCTTGTATGAAACGAATGCAACAACCAACCATGGACCTACCTTGATGATCTACTGAGTGTGGAGTAAAAATGAACTTCATCCTTTCGTGAGTGACTTGAATTATCCATTAACAAACTTTTCAACCATAAACATTTTGTGACATTGAGACCTTTATGTAAAATTATTATTTCATACCTTTGTAAAATGGAATATTCAATTAATTGTTAACTCTAGTCTTTTCTTTTTTTTCAACTATTACTATTGGTTTCACAAGGTACCAAATTAACCTTGTGTGGTCCTTCAAACAGTCTAAGCTATAAACCCCCTCAATATACAATCTTTGCAAATTATAAGATCCCCTCATCCATTTGGTCGATTCGAACCGGATTAGGTGAATGGCCCATTGGACCATCATTCACTCTCTAATTCTGAGCTTTTATGTATCTCATATCACGTGTCTGGCCCATGTCTAGATTATGAACAACCCAGAGTTAGTATCAAGTGTTTTCTATGAATAATTATTATAAATTAATCAAGACTTGATTATGGCACCAACGCGAGGGACGGAATTGCGGTTTGAAACTTACGAGCGACTTAATGCTATTACAAAAGCAAGATTTTTGGTGATTAAGAAAACCGTGGATGAATTAACCGATCAGTTTGATCATTTGACTAAAATTCAAGAAAAATCATTATTTGCGTATCGTGCTGAATTAAATGCAAAAAAAGAAGACTTTGACGGCAACTTTAACCGTGTACTTAATTCTTCTGATCAAAGCATTGATATTAACGTATTAATTTCGGACCAGAATGACATCAACGAACTGTTCGTATACATTTCAAGTCGTATCGAGACGCTAATTGCTGACCCTATCGAAAGTGATAAACCTGGTTCGGATGAAATCTCCTCTCCTAGTCGTTTATCCGTGTTAAGTAGCGCTCAAGTACGGTTACCGAAAATTAACTTGCCTAAGTTCAATGGTGACTTAGCTACGTGGTCGTCCTTCATAAACCTCTATGATACAACCATACATAACAATAGCTCCTTGTCTGATGTAGTGCGTTTCCAATATTTGTTAGGATTACTGGAAAAGGAACCTTTAAGTCTCATACACAGTCTTAATATCACACCCGAAAATTATCGCATCGCGTATCAGTTGTTACGTGATAGATATCATAACGATCGGCGTCTTCAACTGTTGCATATCAACCAACTCTTAGATCTTCCTAACATTTCGGCGTCCAACATCACCGCAGTTAGACACTTCGTTAACCTATTCAACGAAAACACACAAGCTCTGTTAGCATTGAAATACGATGTTCAGAATATGAATCTACTTTTGTCTGTAGTTTTATTGCGAAAAATGGACCTCAATCTTCGTCATAAATTGGAATCAGTTCGCAACTCTTCTGATGTGTGTAATCAAACGTTGCCCACATCACAACAAATCATTGCTTTCCTTGATAATGAATGCACCCATTTAGAGGACGCAATGCTATCTCAAAAAATGCGAACCCATGACATCCAAACAACACAAGTCCGATCAAAATTCATTAGTCAACCAGTTCCTCTCAAGAAAAATGTTGCAATGTATGTCACTCAGTCCCCAGAGCATAAACTGACATCTGCGCCATCCATCTCATGTTTTTTATGTAACCAATCAAGTCATAAGGTGTATACATGCCCTTCATTCTTATCTCAATCACCCTCTGAACGATTTCAAGTAGTGAAGAAATCTCAAAAATGTGTTTCGTGTCTCGGCTCTCATGCTACCAAAGCATGTAAATCACTAGTGTCATGTAAGAAATGCAATAAACGACACCATACTCTGTTACATTTTGACCCAATTGAGGCTGGTAAGGTTGTACAAACATCAAATCAGCCAAACCATCAACCTGTACACGAAACCACTGTTTCGGGAAAACAGAACACAGCTGTGTCACTACATAATCAGCCTGTGTTACCTAGTATGAATACTACTGTATTACTCGCTACACTTTTAGTTCAAATCACATCTTCATGTGGCGAATGCCATACATTTCGTGCTCTCATTGATTCCGGCAGTATGTGTAACTTAATCACTGAACGTGCTGCAATGCTTTTGAATTTGAAACGCTGTAAGTCAACAGTTCAATTGTCAGGTATTGATCAACATGTCACCAGGAACAAAGGACAGATTTTTATTGATCTCAAAACAATGTCAGGGAAAACTGTAATTGAAGCATTACCTACCTTAGTTCTTGATAAACTAACAGTCGAATTGCCACGCACACCTATTTCTAATGACGTTTTACGTCTCACACGATCTCTTGAACTTGCTGACCCTTCATTCCATATACCAGGACGCATTGACATAGTCATTGGCAGTGCCATCTTTCCACATCTTCTGACCCAAACCCAGTTTTCACTTGGTCCTAATTTACCTTCTGCATTAGGAACAATCTTTGGTTTTGTACTCATGGGTACAGCTCCATGCATACCTCCCAGAGATGATTCTCACGAAAATAACTCTACATCCACCCTAAACGTATGTCTTCACACAACCAGTGAGGCTGATTTGCATTCTGCAATCAAGCGGTTCTGGACACAAGAAGAATTACCTTCAAAATCCATACGGTCACATGAAGAAACATTATGTGACAATCATTTTTCTGATACATATGCCCGTGATGAAAATGGACGTTATGTTGTGAGACTTCCTCTCAAAGAGTCTCATACTTGTCTTGGTGAATCTAAGCGTGCCGCTGAAACACGTTTATATGCCATGGAACGTAAGTTTTGTTCCAATGGTAAATTCTCACAACTTTATCATGAGTTCATGGATGAGTACCTGAGTCTAGGTCATATGTCCAAATCAACAAATGCGGATCTCACTCAACCACATTATTTTCTGCCGCACCATGGAGTGATTAAAGAGAATAGCAGTACCACGAAACTCCGCACAGTTTTCGACACCAGCTGTAAAACAAGCTCTGGTTTATCACTCAATGATATTCTCTTGACAGGTCCCAAGTTGCAAAACAACATTTGCGATTTACTCTTACAGTTCCGTTGTCACAATGTCGTCTTTTGCTGCGACATTAGGCAAATGTATCGCCAGATAACAATTCACCCTGACGACCGTCATCTTCAATTAATTCTTTGGCGTCAAAATTCCAAGCAACCTGTTGATATATTTCAATTAAATACCGTTACATACGGTATGAACAGTTCCCCATACTTAGCTATCCGCACACTCCATCAGCTTGCCATTGATGAAGGATACAAATACCCTTCTGCCGCTCATGCATTGCTACATCATACCTATGTTGACGACATAATTACAGGTGCGGAAACTACAGAAGAAGCGCTCTTACTTCAATCTGAACTCATTAAACTACTAAAAGCAGGTTGTTTTGAATTAAGAAAATGGGTTTCAAACTGTCCAGATGTGCTGATTACTGTTCCCCAATCTCATCTTGAAACTCCTAAGTTTCTTCAAAACTCTGATGTCCCTCACTTTAATGTTTTAGGACTTCAGTGGTCATCCACTTCAGACACATTTTCCTATAACTTTCAAACCTCACAGTCCAACAAATTACCGACCAAGCGGACATTTCTAAGCACTATTGCACAAATATTTGATCCTTGCGGTTTTCTAGTTCCATTTATCATGATGGCAAAATGTTTCATGCAGCTACTTTGGACAAAAGGCCTATCATGGGATTCCCCCCTACCTGCTGAACTTCACACCCGATGGAAATGGTTTTCTGATGACATGCAATACTTATCACAAATTTCTATACCTCGTTCTTTAAACTTATCATCAAATTGCAACTTTGAATTACATGGTTTTTGTGATGCATCTGAATTAGGATACGCAGCTACAACGTATGTAAGATGTGAATTCCCTGACAAATCTATATGTACGAAACTGTTGATGGCAGAGAGTCGTGTGGCACCATTGAAAAGGGTTACTATTCCAAGACTTGAACTATGTGCGGCATATTTACTGTCACAGCTGATTAACCACATTCAACTTTTATTTTCTGATATTTTTAATACACATAACATTCATTTATGGTGTGATTCAACGATAGTGTTGACATGGATACAGACTCCATCCTATCGATTGAAAACTTACGTTGCCAATCGTGTTTCACTGATTCAAGAACTAACACCAACAGAAGTCTGGAGACATATATCATCGGAACACAACCCTGCAGATTGTGCATCTCGCGGAATACGACTCTCATCTCTAATCAATCATAACTCTTGGTGGTTCGGCCCGAATTGGCTCTCTCTCCCTGCTTCACAATGGCCGTCTTCTAAGTTTAGCCTCATTCCTTCTAGTTTAGCCTTAGATACTTCTCATGAAATTAAACCAAATCATCTACCTTCTTTTATGGTTATTAACAAACCTTAGTGGTCCATTTTAACTAAATTCTCTTCATGGACTACCATTGTACGTGTCATGTCATACGTTTTAAGATTTGTACATAACTGTCGTAATCCTGACTCTAACCGCCATTTTAACTATTTAAGTACTCAAGAGTTGAACACCGCACGTAGCAAGATTTTTTATCTTGTTCAACAATCTGTCATGTCTGATGAATTTAAACATTTGTCTCAAGAACAGGCTTGCTCTAAATGTCTCCAACGTTTAAAACCATTTATAGATTCGGACAAACTAATACGAGTTGGCGGTCGCATCAGTCAAGCACCACTCCCTCACGATATTCGGCATCCAATTGTGTTACCTAAACACCACCACATAGTCAATGTTCTCATAGATTATTATCATAATCTTTATTTACACGCTGGACCTCAACTGATCCAATCATTGCTGTCAAAATTTGTTTGGATAATTTGTGCTCGGAACGTGATCAGGTCGCGTATTTTTAAATGTATCACTTGTTTCAAACTTCGTCCGAAAACAATGTCACCTCTTATGGGAGATCTACCACCATGCCGTATCACACCAGCTAAACCCTTCTTATCTACGGGAATCGATTATGGAGGACCGTTTAACATCAAAATCACAAACCTAAGATTTATCAAACAGATAAAGGTGTATATTTGTATTTTCATCTGCATGGTAACCAAAGCCGAACACATCGAAGTCGTGCATGATCTTTCTACCTCTGCCTTCATTGCTGCTCTTGTCAGATTTACAGCACGACGTGGCCAATGTAAGCACATTTATTCAGATTGTGGTACCAATTTTGTTGGAGCTAATACAGAGCTAAGAAAAATCATAAAAGAACTTAAAGTCAAAGAAACACGTGATATCGTCAATCATTTCGCCACCGAGCATGGAATTACTTTCCATTATAATCCACCAGCTGCGCCCCACCATGGTGGCTTATGGGAATCAGCGATCAAGAGTGCCAAACATCACTTGTACAGAGTTATCGGTTCAACAATACTAACATATCCAGAATTCACGACACTTACTACTCGTGTTGAAGCAATGCTAAATTCTAGACCGTTAACACCACTTTCATCTGACCCTTCCGACTTGTTCCCACTTACTCCAGGACATTTTTTAACCAGAACTCCTCTTGTTTCAATTCCGGAAACTGATTTGACTACTGTACCAACGAATCGGTTGAAACTTTGGAAACTTTCATCTGCATTTTTTCAACATATTTGGAAAAGATGGACTGCTGAATACTTTCACACGCTACAACAACGATCGAAGTGGACAATCTCAACCAAGCATTTACAAATCGGAGACTTAGTTTTAATCCAATCTCCAACCCCATCGTTGCAGTGGCCTCTTGCCAGAGTCACAGCTTTATTTCCTGGTCATGATGGTGTTGTTCGAGTAGCAAGTACGTACTGCAAACAGCTGTTTTCGTCGTCCCGTAACCAAACTGTGCGTTCTACCTTTGGATTGACATTTATGTTGAAGTAAGATACTTCAAGGCCGGGAGTATGTTCAGTTTTAAATATAAGAAGAAAGGTCAAGATACAAAAAAAATATATATTCCTTGTACTCACTAGACATGGGTACATCACGTTTTCCTTTTCCCTATTTTTTCTGTTTCTCACTTTATTAGCTGCATACAGTTCTAACATTTTATATATTTTCCAGTAACCATCTGTTAATAACATATTTTTAAATATCATATGTTTTAATTTCCTTTGTTTTTATTCTGTTTTCATTGTTCATATAGTAACCCCAAAAACTTGTTGTTTTTTTCATCTTTTTACAAAACCTTTCCACATTATTTAAAAACTACATTTTTTTTATCAATTCCTATAATTCTCTCAGTAAAGTATTTAGTATTTCCCTTCAATCATCTCCCTTTAATATTAATATTTGAATATGCATTATTAACTTATACAATCTGTGATTATTGTGTGTGAAACTTTCCTTGTATGAAACGAATGCAACAACCAACCATGGACCTACCTTGATGATCTACTGAGTGTGGAGTAAAAATGAACTTCATCCTTTCGTGAGTGACTTGAATTATCCATTAACAAACTTTTCAACCATAAACATTTTGTGACATTGAGACCTTTATGTAAAATTATTATTTCATACCTTTGTAAAATGCAATATTCAAATAATTGTTAACTCTAGTATTTTCTTTTTTTTTCAACTTTTACTATTGGTTTCACAAGGTACCAAATTAACCTTGTGTGGTCCTTCAAACAGTCTAAGCTATAAACCCCCTCAATATACAATCTTTGCAAATTATAAGATCCCCTCATCCAAGGACTAATGATTTAATAAACTATCTACCTATCTACCATATGACATTGAAAAGGAAAATAGAACAAGCTTCTTATAAGTTTGATAATAGATTAACTTCTGGATTGAGATGATCATTTAAACTAAAATGAAGAATTAACTCGGGAATTTCAAAAGCTTAATCAAAAATGACTAATTATTGTCATTTTAAAAACTTTAAGAACATGTATTTGGTCTGTGTGCATTCTCACATTTCCTATTTCATAGCTCTGTATGGTTCTACAAAAAATATAAATATTTTGAAGCGGAAAAAGATCTATTATATGCTTAAAGCACGATGAATCAGCCAAGGAATACTTTTAAAATGTTTACGGGGTCAATACATTATTGAGTGCATTCTCATTGCAGTCGAATACAAATGCTAGCCCATCAGGTTGATTGAGTGGTCTAAGGTGCTTTCCCCTGGCCTGGGAATAGTGTTTGGTTTGAGTTTGAATCCCATCAGTCAGTGGTTTTTATGAGAAACTCATGGAAAGTTCACCTGTCAGTGGCTGAGTTACAGGGGAGAGTGGATGGCACAGGTCCAAGCTGACGGGATGTAGACAATGCTGGGTGTTCACAAATTAAACAAGAGAAACAGTGATATATATGTATTTTTCAGTATAAAAAGGGTAATTTTAAGTTTCATAACAAATTGTATGTAATCACATCATAACATTCTCATTCTCAACCTTCGGCATCTTACAGCCTTTATTCTTCATGCTCTTTTGGACTGCAAACCCATAAGTTGTTAAAGTTAAAATATAAATCTATATACAATATACTACTATATAATTATTTACAGTGAACTCCCAATCAATTAAAATTTATTCAGCAGTGAAATTCCGACAAAATTTATTGTAATTTAAAATTGTTGCTGCAATCTGGCGATTTATTGACAATAGTGATGTCATAACTAATTTAGCAGTATGCAAATAAATGCTAAGACTGGCCTCCTAAGACTAAAGGGAACATGGAGAGTCAGAGAAGGCTTTACAAAGACTTATTTTTAAATTTATTTTGGGCCATGCTTTTAGCTATGTACAGTAGAACCTCGATAATTCGACACTTTGTGGACTAAAGGGGTGTCGAACTATCGAAATGTTGAACTATCGAAATGTTGAACTATCGAAATGTCGAACTATAGGGAGTGTATGGAACATTTTAATACAGGGAGTGTTATGATCAGAAAAACAATAGCGTATCACGAAAGTATCAAAATCATGTTTAACTCCTGCAGCGTCTCGAGCGAACTGACTTGACCTACTTACTGGAAAGGACGGGGAAGGGGGTGGATAGGACGGGGTAGGGGGTGGGAAGGAAGTTATTTATAGAAAAGGCGGTAGTGCACGTTCAAGAAAACAATAAGCGGGCTCCCATCACTGACCGGCGAACCCGTCAAGGACACTATCGGTCGCCGCTGCTGTCATGTCATGTCGTCACGGCTTGTGTCGAAGTATACAGACTGTCGAACTATCGAGGTTCTACTGTACTAAGTATGTTAAACATTTGCATGAACTATAATAATATCAAAATATTAAAACATTAATTTTTTACTGATGGCTGGGAGTCCATTTTACTAATCTTTATTTTGTATTAGTATTAATAAACCACAAAACTTAAAAATCTATAACTACGCCTATAGGCCTAATTAAGAAAATTAGAGCAGTTAATATAAGTTATTATCAAAATATCTTATACATTGCGAATGGGTTACAAATGTGAAGGTAAAATAATAATGGGGAAGATTATTAGAAAATGTTGTTAAAATTTACACAAAATGTTAACATTACTATTAGTCCTATTTTGTTCAACAAAATTAGTGTTTAGCAAGATATAAATGTAAAATACATTATCAAATATACAAAATGAATAAAGAATGTTCTGATTTTTAACATTCATAGGCTATTACTCTTCAAATAATTAATTATACTCATTGATTCAGAACCTATAAACACAAAAAACAAAATTTAAATAATTGTCTCTTAATGTTGACTTTTGTTTAACGATGAAATCTAAAGTAATTTTTCTTTTGGAAGTTGATGTTTAAAGAGATTTTCTAGATAAATTAACCAACAGGGGTACCTTACACTATCTTAGCCCCTTGTTTTAAGAACAAGTACATTTTCTAGCACTAAACCATTTAAATAAAAACATTAGGAATACAACTTTTTCATGAGATATCATATTTATATCAAATTACTATATGTATTTATTTTACTCACTCTCATGGAAAAAATATCCATATAAATGTATATACATATATATATATATATATATATATATATATATATATATATATATATATATACTAGCTGGACCTCAGAGCTTCGCTCATTCACCTAATGAGTTTTAATATAAAATAAAATATTAATCAAAGGTCATACAGGGTGTTTCCGAACTCTCTCCAGAAACTTGTTCTGTGGCCAAAAAAGGCTCTACATAACCATAGAGCAAATCTACCTGTGTCAACCAGTTAAGATATTGACTTGAAACTTGGGACCTGCATTGGCTAATTGTGGTATAGAATATTATGCTCCAACTTTTACCGTTTCAAAATGGCGTCCCCTTCAATTTTTTAAACTTGAAAGCAAAAGGGGTTTGAAGTATTTATTGAAAAAAGTTATGACTAAAGTATGGTACAGTCAACTCCCGATTATCCGGGGTAATGACCGGTTGGAGGGTCACGGATAACCCAAAACCACGGTTAAAGCAAAGGGATTCAATAAACTGAATATTAAGAATATAATAAAGGTTTATCAACACTTTTGTATACTACAATATTGTGTTTTAATGTTATTTAAGATATATTTATGTAGATTAAATACTTTTGAAAATCATTAAATTGTGATAACATCTACGAACAATCAAGATAATAATAGTTAATACTAGCAATGGTTGATAGCAGTAAATACTATCCAAAACACCGAATTATATTTAATAGGTTAAGAATCTCTTATTAACACCGAACTCTCTAAACTAAACCGAACAGTATGCTAATTAATTCCGCAATGGGGCAAAAACCCAATGAGGGTAAACAACGGCGGGAAGGGTGATTGATTTGAGATGTTACTATTTCTAGACGTCCGCGCCCGACCGTCCGTCTGTCTGTCCGTCCGTCACTGTGGGTGAACAGCAGCGGGAAGGGTGATTGTTTTGAGATGTTTCTATTTTTAGGCGTCCACGTCTGACCGTCCGTGCAGTGTCAAGGTCATCGCTCCCCATCAAAAGTGATATATATGATATAAGTGATATATTTAGTAGGGTTGCCCATGGCGTTTATTGTTTAAAATAATTTAAAATTGTTAATGGAATAAAATAAGGATACATCACGTAACCGTGTTTAAACATTGCAATTGTTTAGTTTTAAGCGATCACAGAAAAATCCCTTGCACAACCTTAGACATGTTAATGACTTAATTTAAACTAAAAGTAAAATATAAATAAACAATTTGTTTCTAGGAGTAGGCCTACTTCTTAATTTTTAATTTTATATATTTATATTTTGCATATTAAATCTTAAATGTTCAGTCCAAAAAATTAAGAATCATTGTGTCATGTTGCCTATATAAATTGTATCTCTTAACTTACGTTTATTCTTACCAAAACTTACAAACACCTCATATATTGTTTATTTTTAACTACTAGGCTTGTGTAATTATTGTTGGTGTTTCTCTTTTTCAGTGTCTAGAGTGAAAAGTATTTTTAACTTTAAATTATAGCAGTACCAGTAGTATAAAAAATACTACTTTGATTGTAAAACAGTTGTATAATAAAGTCTTATATCAAACATAGTTAACTCATTATCTCGTATCATCAGTCTTCTAAGTCAGGTTAATTTTAGAATGTGTATGAAAAAAGTCTGGTAAAATGTTTAGAGTAGGTCCACTTGTCACAAAAACAATTTTGTGTCATTTTTTTAATGGCAAAAACTTACTTGATTTCAGTACTAGTTGTAGTAGGCTTCACAAAAAATGGGTTGTCAATTTTACTAGCAAATTGTTTTTTAATGGCGACATTTGAGGAATAGGAAAACTTATTATTTCTTAAAAAAACTTTATATCTTAAATAAAAACACAGGTAAAACTGTAGCCTAAACATAAGTTTAAAGGTCTTAACTAATAGACCACAATGCCACAAACCCAACCTTAATGGACCTGTGAGTCAGAAATGGCAGTCAATGTTTTCTTTAGATGCTAATTTAAAAACTAAAATGTGATTACATGTGTTACAATCGTCTTTTCGAGGTCCGGTTGGTGGCATTGTGTTACAAGACACTACACAATGCCACCAACCGGACCTCGAAAAGACGATTGTAACACATGTACACATGAGCTTTAAAATTAAATATTGTATAACCTTAAGGTAGAAATGGATTCTTATAATGGATGACCCGTAATGTAGGCATATTATTTGCATTTTAAAGTATTATACAGCAGTACCATAGGCCAGACCTAAAAAGGACGATTGTAATGGATACAATCACATTTTCAAGTTTTGAAAATAGCATTAAAACAAAACTAAATAGCTGCCATTTCTGATGGATTGGTTCATTGGGAGGGTTGGGTTTGCGGCAAAGTTGTCTTTTAACTTGATCATAAAGGTCTATCAACTGTAGACTTTTGAATTGATTCTGGTACAGTTGAGCTATCTTTTTAAGATTTTCTTATTCCTCGCAGTCCATCAACAAATTGAAATAAAAATTGACAACCTATTTTTTTTGTGAAGCTTACAATAGCTAGTATTTAAACCAGGTCAGTTTTGGCCATTGACAAAAATAGTTTATAAACTACAAATGGACCTACACTAATTATCTTTAAAGTCTATCTGAAAGCAACAAAATTAATAATTTTGTAAGATTCAAAAGTTTGGCTATCTTAGGTACTTGGCATGTTCGGCAAGGTCAAAATTCAGATATTTTCAGCTTAGACTCTCTTTTCATCATTCAACATTTGTTTAGTTGTGATACCTTTTGAAACTGCAGTCTATATGGTCTAGTAGTTTAAATTTTACTTGTCGATTAATTCATAACAATGCAATTTATGCAATGTTATCTATGTCTATAAATAAGAAAAACCGATCATCCCCCAGGTAACATCTCTTCACTTACACCACAAAATTTGGCACTTATACTCTTTCCATAATGTAGGTAACCATTAAGAAGTGATCTTATAACACGTTCGCAGCTGGTGGGTCAGTATGGACCCATGGCAATCGCATCGCTCATGCGACACAGACAGTACTGACCCACGATACAGTGCATTATTCCACCGCTCAGTGTGAGCCTAGCCTCAGTCAAAGGTAACCTATACTGCGTTAGCATGTAGTGAACGACCTGCTCTTTATTTTGGTGAAGGTTGGTAGTGAATTTCCCCCAATATCCCATCCGTCACGGGACTTTCCTGAATTCATTTTGGTTCAACTCAGTCCCTCTAGATGGCAACCTGGTTGACTACTGCCATATGGATTGTGCTGCTATCTGTTGGCGTTTTGAAGAAATACGTCCAGTTCAGTTGTAATGCAGTACAGAACCGTACAGTGTTTTTGTCATTCGTTAGCCGGGAATTCAAAATGTGCCTCGCCTATCGGAACAGTTGCTGCGTGGCTGGAACACGCCCTCGGGGGTGCCTGGCCGTGATGGTGTTAAGAATTTCCCATAGGGCTATGCCCCATGGGGAATCTTAAGTTCCAATCCCGTGTCATTCTTATGGACATTCTATAAATACGAAAAACTGATCATCCCCCAGACCAAACCTCTACACCTACAACCACGAAATTTGGCACGCACTCTTTCCATAACCTAGGTTTCCACTAAGAAAAGATTTTAAGAAATTCCTACATGGCTCCGCCCCACAGGCAGTCAAAGTTACAATCCAGTGTTATTCTTATGGGCATTCACTTTGGTGTTAGCCGATGAAAATTCAAACAGCTGGTCATGATTCGCAGTAGTTCCACGGGTTAAGAACGCAGCACACCACAGGGTTTATTCCCAGGTGAAACGGGGTACGATGGCTGCTAATTAAACTTATATGTCCAACAGATTAATGATGGGATGAATGCTGGTTTTGTAAAACTGTACAAAACATTCCTATAATAGCAGAAAATAAATTGCCAGTTGAGGGCGTGGTTTGTCGGGTTATCAACCGAGATCAGCCAATAGTAGACTTGCTGCATTGCCAAATCTCCACACCAGCTGATCGGAATAACATTTGAGTGATATTTTTCTATTGCCAAAATGGCAACAGTGACAGCCTACAAGCATGCCATTGGCTATAGCCCAACTGTAAATTTATTTGACCGCTATTATAGACATAATTTGATCCAACCAGATTTTTTATGCGGTTCTTGTGTTTAAATCTCAAAAGAAGGGGATTCTTAAAATGAGAGTTTTATTCTTATTTATAAAGGACAAGGTGTCAAAATATACGTAGAACCTTGATAAATCCAAGGGTGGACGGAAAAAGTTCAGACTATCAAATATTTTGAAATACCGAGGTTCGACCATTTTTAAGAAAAAACAAATTTCAACTGCCCGTTGCCAAAGGCCAATAAGCCAGTACCGCAATCTAAATACAGCGACGTACTGATAACGGAAGTAGTAACATGGGCAAGCCAGTTGTGACCTCCTGGGAAATTATTTCAGTATTCAGCCAGGTTCAAACCTACACCTGACCAGTTGCGAGGCAAGCATTCTACCTCTGAGCTACAGTGTAGTTAAGGTAGGAAAATCACTTATCATGCTGATTTTCCACTGCCTTCAATTTATTAAGGTTCACAATAGTGATGTGTCAAAACCAAAACTTGAATCTCAAAACCACCAAAACTTTGGAAAAGTTTCGGTTTCGAGATTCGATCGGTGAGTTTTGAGAATTAAAACTCGAAACTGCTGAGATTTTTTGTGTCTTTATTTTTGTTTTTTAACAGAAATCACACCCGTGTTTCGATCAATAATGCAAAGGTCAAAAGCCTACTGTCATCAGTCGTCTACCTTCACCTTTTTTGGATTATTGATTTTTTATTTCTGAAAGAACAACTCTAACCAAAATATATAATTAGTTTTAATTCATTTTTCTGGATTTATTTTTCATAACCATACCCAGGCAAGTAAATAGGGTTTCGCGATTTGAGTTTCGAGATTCGATTTTGTAAGTTTCGGTTTCGGTTTCGAGATTCGAAATTTCTGGTTTTGACCATCACTAGTTCACAACAATGCAATAGTCATGGAAGCATAGAATCCTGATTATGCTGTGTATAATACCCAATTTTAAATCCAACCACATCAAAATGCATTGAGTGACATTCTAATAATAATTATTGTTAAAGTGGGCAAATTTATACAGCCCATTGTTGACTGAAGCCTGTGCCTGTAGAAATATATTGTAATCTATTGTGTCATCATGCATTTCCTGTATTAGGACTAATGATTTAATAAACTATCTACCTATTTACCATATGACATTGAAAAGGAAAATAGAACAAGCTTCTTATAAGTTTGATAATAGATTAACTTCTGGATTGAGATGATCATTTAAACTAAAATGAAGAATTAACTCGGGAATTTCAAAAGCTTTATCAAAAATGACTAATTATTGTCATTTTAAAAACTTTAAGAACATGTATTTGGTCTGTGTGCATTCTCACATTTCCTATTTCATAGCTCTGTATGGTTCTACAAAAAATATAAATATGGATAATATTTTGAAGCGGAAAAAGATCTATTATATGCTTAAAGCACGATGAATCAGCCAAGGAATACTTTTAAAATGTTTACGGGGTCAATACATTATTGAGTGCATTCTCATTGCAGTCGAATACAAATGCTAGCCCATCAGGTTGATTGAGTGGTCTAAGGTGCTTTCCCTTGGCCTGGGAATAGTGTTTGGTTTGAGTTTGAATCCCATCAGTCAGTGGTTTTTATGAGAAACTCATGGAAAGTTCACCTGTCAGTGGCTGAGTTACAGGGGAGAGTGGATGGCACAGGTCCAAGCTGACGGGATGTAGACAATGCTGGGTGTTCACAAATTAAACAAGAGAAACAGTGATATATATGTATTTTTCAGTATAAAAAGGGTAATTTTAAGTTTCATAACAAATTGTATGTAATCACATCATAACATTCTCATTCTCAACCTTCGGCATCTTACAGCCTTTCTATTCTTCATGCTCTTTTGGACTGCAAACCCATAAGTTGTTAAAGTTAAAATATAAATCTATATACAATATACTACTATATAATTATTTACAGTGAACTCCCAATCAATTAAAATTTATTCAGCAGTGAAATTCTGACAACATTTATTGTAATTTAAAATTGTTGCTACAATCTGGCGATTTATTGACAATAGTGATGTCATAACTAATTTAGCAGTATGCAAATAAATGCTAAGACTGGCCTCCTAAGACTAAAGGGAACATGGAGAGTCAGAGAAGGCTTTACAAAGACTTATTTTTAAATTTATTTTGGGCCATACTTTTAGCTATGTACAGTAGAACCTCGATAGTTCGACACTTTGTGGACTAAAGGGGTGTCGAACTATCGAAATGTTGAACTATCGAAATGTTGAACTATCGAAATGTCGAACTATAGGGAGTATATGGAACATTTTAATACAGGGAGTGTTATGATCAGAAAAACAATAGCGTATCACGAAAGTATCAAAATCATGTTTAACTCCTGCAGCGTCTCGAGCGAACTGACTTGACCTACTTACTGGAAAGGACGGGGAAGGGGGTGGATAGGACGGGGTAGGGGGTGGGAAGGAAGTTATTTATAGAAAAGGCGGTAGTGCACGTTCAAGAAAACAATAAGCGGGCTCCCATCACTGACCGGCGAACCCGTCAAGGACACTATCGGTCGCCGCTGCTGTCATGTCATGTCGTCACGGCTTGTGTCGAAGTATACAGACTGTCGAACTATCGAGGTTCTACTGTACTAAGTATGTTAAACATTTGCATGAACTATAATAATATCAAAATATTAAAACATTAATTTTTTACTGATGGCTGGGAGTCCATTTTACTAATCTTTATTTTGTATTAGTATTAATAAACCACAAAACTTAAAAATCTATAACTACGCCTATAGGCCTAATTAAGAAAATTAGAGCAGTTAATATAAGTTATTATCAAAATATCTTATACATTGCGAATGGGCTACAAATTGTGAAGGTAAAATAATAATGGGGAAGATTATTAGAAAATGTTGTTAACATTTACACAAAATGTTAACATTACTATTAGTCCTATTTTGTTCAACAAAATTAGTGTTTAGCAAGATATAAATGTAAAATACATTATCAAATATACAAAATGAATAAAGAATATTCTGATTTTTAACATTCATGGGCTATTACTCTTCAAATAATTAATTATACTCATTGATTCAGAACCTAAACACAAAAAACAAAATTTAAATAACTGTCTCTTAATGTTGACTTTTGTTTAACGATGAAATCTAAAGTAATTTTTCTTTTGGAAGTTGATGTTTCAAGAGATTTTCTAGATAAATTAACCAACAGGGGTACCTTACACTATCTTAGCCCCTTGTTTTAAGAACAAGTACATTTTCTAGCAATAAACCATTTAAATAAAAACATTAGGAATACAACTTTTTCATGAGATATCATATTTATATCAAAT
The DNA here is from genome assembly GCA_963675035.1 of Allygus modestus. Lineage (NCBI taxonomy): Eukaryota > Metazoa > Arthropoda > Insecta > Hemiptera > Cicadellidae > Allygus > Allygus modestus. Next base: position 317,819,808 of record OY776111.1, read on the forward strand.
TACTATATGTATTTATTTTACTCACTCTCATGGAAAAAATATCCATATAAATGTATATACATATATATATATATATATATATACTAGCTGGACCTGAGAGCTTCGCTCATTCACCTAATGAGTTTTAATATAAAATAAAATATTAATCAAAGGTCATACAGGGTGTTTCCGAACTCTCTCCAGAAACTTGTTCTGTGGCCAAAAAAGGCTCTACATAACCATAGAGCAAATCTACCTGTGTCAACCAGTTAAGATATTGACTTGAAACTTGGGACCTGCATTGGCTAATTGTGGTATAGAATATTATGCTCCAACTTTTACCGTTTCAAAATGGCGTCCCCTTCAATTTTTTAAACTTGAAAGCAAAAGGGGTTTGAAGTATTTATTGAAAAAAGTTATGACTAAAGTATGGTACAGTCAACTCCCGATTATCCGGGGTAATGACCGGTTGGAGGGTCACGGATAACCCAAAACCACGGTTAAAGCAAAGGGATTCAATAAACTGAATATTAAGAATATAATAAAGGTTTATCAACACTTTTGTATACTACAATATTGTGTTTTAATGTTATTTAAGATATATTTATGTAGATTAAATACTTTTGAAAATCATTAAATTGTGATAACATCTACGAACAATCAAGATAATAATAGTTAATACTAGCAATGGTTGATAGCAGTAAATACTATCCAAAACACCGAATTATATTTAATAGGTTAAGAATCTCTTATTAACACCGAACTCTCTAAACTAAACCGAACAGTATGCTAATTAATTCCGCAATGGGGCAAAAACCCAATGAGGGTAAACAACGGCGGGAAGGGTGATTGATTTGAGATGTTACTATTTCTAGACGTCCGCGCCCGACCGTCCGTCTGTCTGTCCGTCCGTCACTGTGGGTGAACAGCAGCGGGAAGGGTGATTGTTTTGAGATGTTTCTATTTTTAGGCGTCCACGTCTGACCGTCCGTGCAGTGTCAAGGTCATCGCTCCCCATCAAAAGTGATATATATGATATAAGTGATATATTTAGTAGGGTTGCCCATGGCGTTTATTGTTTAATTTAAACAAAGTAAATTAAATATGATTCTGGAGATAATTTAGCAAAATAAATTGTTACTATTGCTCTATTTATGTTTAGAAGGGGATAAATAAAAATGAACCTTTCGTGACCCCGGTTAAACCGCAACTCGATTAACCCGCTCCCGGATAATCGGGAGTTGACTGTATAAAGATTTCATCAATCACTCAACCCATAGTTGAGTAATTGCAATTTGTATAAATTACTATAAATGACCAAATCTTGATTTACAAATGTGTAATTACTCAGTGATGGGTTGAGCCCAGGCCCACTCAGAGAAATGTTGGGCCCCTGGGCAAATGAGAGTATGGGCACCCCCTTTACCCCTTCCAATATATAAGGTTCAATATTTTGAATTGTGTATGGTGTGTGTGTTTATATAGGTATGTTTGTTTCAATAGTAATTTTTTTTCATGTTCTTTGGGCCTCGCTGATAACCAAGAGTATAATAATCAGCCATCAGTCAGTTTTTAAAAATCAACCACCTGCTCAGGGGCCCAAAAGAGACCGGACCCTGGGCAATTGCCCCCCCCCTCTGGGCGGGCCTGGTTGAGCCCTAATTAAAATTGTATTCAATCCTTTTGGCTTATAATTTTAAGTTATTTTATGTCCACATAAGTATTTTAAAAATTTGCAGTTTTCAAGATATTAAACTTAAAAAAATTGAAATGCCACCATTTTGAAATGGTTTAAAATGGAAACATCAAGTTTAACCCAAATTAGCAAAGAATAAGTGTAACATACGTGCCTAGTTTCAAGGCAATACCTCAAGCAGTCTTTAGGTCGATGTATTGATTAAAAACACATACAGACGGAAATTGAGCAAGACAGGCCCTATGTTTAGATTTTTCATTTGTTTTGACCACAGGAAGAAGTTTCCACAGAGAGTTCGGAAATATTAAGTTACTTGGGTTAGGTTAGGTTAGGTAAAACACTATGGTCCGGTGGGTTTATACCCCTAATTAAGATAATTTTGGTTGGATTATCCAACCATATTGTTCTATTTCTGATTGAGTTAGCTACTCTGGTGAGCAATTCAGCAACTACTGTGAATAGTATGTCTCATCTGCCAACCACATGCTTGTGAGGGGTGTGACCTTGAACAGTATGAGTGATTGATTTGTTGTGATTGTAAATGGAAAGTTGAAAACTTTAGTATTAATAAAAAGCGGGGTTTTTGAATTTTAGTACTTGTTTTATACTCTATGGTAACAAATAAGAATACTTAAAAAGATAAAACCAAATTCACACACATATTACTATAAAAATTAACATTACGAGTCTTTTTTTGTGCTTCTTTGTTTCCTTTTGTTTTATCTGATTAATTGATTTATTTTACCTTTTTACGACTTGAGCACATTTTTCATTAAAAATGTTGGTCAATAAAAAGTTACATATAGTCAACATACAAAGTGGAAGAATAAAAAAACTAACAAAACCACCCCCTGTTTTTGTTTTTGTTTATGGTTTAAATTATATTAACTTAGCAAAGGATGCATCAATATTTTATGTTTAAGTTTTACCAACTAAAATTTAAAAACAAGTTTTTTTATAATTTTTTCCGTGGGCCACAAAACATTGAAAAATATGTGAATCCACTTAATGGTTAATTTTGTTTCTTACCAAAAAGTATAAGTGAAAAAGGCCACAAAAATAAGCTAATCCGCACAATGCTCAATGTAGGTTATCTGGGACTTATTTGATGACAATTTGCTTTTAATTTAAAGTAACTCAAGATTTTCTTATAACTTTCATTATTTTTGTAAATTTTGTATTCATAAACCACTAAAATTACTGTTTATATATTTTATTCATCAATCACTAAAACTACTCATGTGGGATTAGAGCCTAAGCATAGACTCGCTTAAACATGGAGATGTTTCTTTTAAATGTGGCCTTAATTCAGAATTACAAATTACTATAAACAAAATTAGTAGATCAATTACTAAATACAATCACAATTTAAGTATTTAAAACCATCAATCAGTAATACGACATTTGTATTTGAGTGACCAAATGACATTTTAAGGCTTATTTAGAAAATAAAATTAAAGGAACGGACACTAAATAGTTATGTGGATTCTTCACTTCAAAAAATATCTGGAAAATATTCCCTACATGAACTCCTTCAAGTGTTATATTACACTGACAGTCAATTGGCAGAATCTTCAAAAGATTTACTTAATACTACAAAACTGAAAGCAGGATCAACATTCTAAAATTTAGCAGTTTTTTCCAAACGGGTTTTTACCTGGAGATTCCGCTGGTGATTTTGAATCAAAGCAAACAAATGGAGAGCTTTGTTTGGCATCAACACACTTATTTTCAATAAAATTTGTCTTAAACTGTTGAAAAGAATCATCTCTAGAGGGTGTTTCAGTTTTGTTTTCTTGACTTTCAACCGATTTATTTTCATCACCAGGACTTCCTCCTGACTCAAGTAAGTATTCGGGTTTAGCTTCAAACCCAAATTCGTACACCAAGTTTTTCTTTTTCCCCAAGTTTATTTCTAAATATTCAGTTATGTCACTATACATCTTGACCTCACTATTAAAAGACGCTTCATCTGAATGATCCTTTGAATCCATTGTTTTTGTCTCTTCTAAAGATTCTTCAACATCTGATTTTTCGACAATCACAAATTCGCTGTCAGCATCATTTTCATTATCTTTCATTAATAAATCATCCGGATTAGTAGATGAAGAATATTTTTGTTCAGTTACACCATGAGGGTAATTTGATTTTTGTTCATTCTTACTGTCTTTACCAAAAGAGTTTATTTGTAGTTCAGGCTTTTGAACCAACTTGGCCTCTTCTTCAAGAATGCCTGTAATTTCATTACACATCACCACACTGTTTGCTGGTGTCTCTCCATTATTATTTACCCTTTCTTTATTAATATCATCAATGTTTGCAGAAGCGTATGGCACTAATCCTGAGTACCTGATTATCGATTCATTTTCTTGGGGACTTGAATTTGCAATCAAACCAGAGTCTAAGGGCAGTGAGTTCGATTTCATATCTGCCATTTCTACAGATGCAATTTCAAGCTTTATGTTTGACGAAGAATCAGTCCCAGTGCTGTGATTTGATAAGCTAGAAGTGTATAAACTCTTACTTCCCATGGTGATATCCGTGCAAGAAATACTTCTTACAAAATCTGAAAGATTCATGTCTGATGTATCCATAGCAGATAACGATTCCGCCTCATTCTTGATGGTGGTTTTGGGTGTGCTAGAACCAGATTTTCCAAACTCGGATATTTGTGGGCTATTATATTTTCCATTACCAAAAGTAATATTGCACATTTTCTTATTTTGCAAGATGCTTTTTCCCAGTGTGGTTTCTTTGCTCAAGGGATGGGTATCTTCACTCATATTTTCATCAATTGGCAAAGTTTTAGCTTTAGAAAGTGACGGAGTTTCAAGGCTAGCTAATCTAGTTTCCAATCCTTGCCATTTTTTATCAAATCTTTGCATGGTTATAAACATGTCCACAGCCGACAATCGAGAATCCATGACACTCACTCGGGAGCTGATATCAGAAATATTTGAGTCCATCTTTGCCAATCTATCATTTATTGATGACATGTTCTCTCCCATCTTCCTGAGCTCCAAAACTATTTGGTTTGACAAATTTGTATCTTTAGTTACAATATTGACATCAGAATAATTCTTTGTTTCTGAGTTACTTTGAAAGTTAAAAATGGTTTCAGATCTGTTTTGCTCAGCTTCCACATTGGACTCAATACTCACATCTAATGCACCAGATGCCATCTGAAACAAAATTGTTGGATGTGTAATAGAAATTATTAGACTTACCACCGTTTGAAAAAGGTCTCATTATATGACCTTAAAATGTTAGAATTGTGTTTTAACCAACTTAATTTAACCTGAAATTTACATAGCAAGCATATTATTGTGCAAAAATGAATCCTCCCATAAATTTTAAAATAAATTACAAAAGGATGAAGATAGATAGGGATTGTGAACTTAATTTTGCATTCAATTACAATTTTATTGAAGAGGCAAACCCACAAAAAAAGTCGTATTCAATTTTTTAATTATAGTAACTAAAAAATGATAGTTTGTCTAACCAGACAATCTACCACAATCTAGGCATATTGTTAGCTTCTTATGAAAGCTTGTAAAAGCTTTGACAAAGGAAAGTCTAGGTTTTGCTAAGCTGTAACTACTAGCATTTGCTGACCTAGGAACCTAGGAAAAGTGAGGATATTGTGGATGTTATCAATTACTAGGCAATTTGTATGAATTTTTTAACTGCTTTTAGGGTTTTTAAAATAAGCTCCCGATTTTTAGTTACCATTGGGGAATGCTAGTTAATTTACTACTACTAGGCTAATAAAAGGTCATAAAATGATGATATCTATCTATAATATTATAAAGAAGAGATGGTTTCTGTCTGCCTGTGTGCCTATGTTCCGGGTAAATGCAAAAACTACTGAACCAACTGGGCTGAAACTTTACACAAAGATAGATATTGACCGTGTGCAACACATAGGCCTATTCACTTCCTTAAAATCCCCTCGGGCTACGCGCCCCGTAAACGTCCTAAGTTTCAATATTTACATTTCAGAAGAAAGTAAACATTCAGAAACTGTAAGGTGAACAGCTGTGGATACTTCCATTCGACAGCTTAAAGAGCAGAAGCAAGAACAGCTGTTTCAAGCTAAATTATAACACAGTTATTTTGTATTATTTCATCGAAATGTTTTTGTATATTTTTCCTAATAGTTTATAATGAGCCATAGGTAAAGGTTTAAAAATATTAGTATTTGTTCTTTTGCCTATGGTATCATTTATGATCTAGATAATAAGATAATAATTTATCTGTCAGTACATATCTCAACCTTTCTAACCCGTGCGAAGAACGGGTACATCAGCTAGTTACTAATAATGGTCCGTTATTTTGATTAGACTGGCTGTTCTACTGTGTTTAGGTACAAAGACAAATGCTAATTTAATTAAATTCATATTTTGTATTCCTTAAACAAGATGTGAGATGTACATAGTAGGTTCAGAAATGAACCCGATTTGCGAAGATGGATAAGAAATCACAGAATGTTCTAAAATGTTCATATGAATTACAATATTGTACATTATGTGTTAGTACAGAGGATTAGCTAACCTAATGTGCACTTTTTGATAAAAGCACCAACAATGTAATATGATCCAATTTGGATGTGGAGCCATCGGCCACAACAGCCCCCTAGCGGCCGTGGCAGCCATTTTCCAAAATTTTCAAAGCGTGGTTCGAATCACAAAATTTTCTTACGTAAACAGGCAAGTTATACATCAATTTAAAGGTCTCGTTAAGAGAAACATGTTGGAACAAACAGAATTCACTTTCCTTTATCAGTTTCAAAATGGCGGCCATTCTTGTGTAAAATATTGACAGTTACGGAATACCCTGTATTTTCTATTCTATACCATAACGCGTATCTTTTTTTCAATTCAAATGTCTTACTTGTGATAAATTCAGATTTACTGTGGTAAATGACAGGCTTCCTTGAAAAAATCAAAATTTAAATGAAATAGTTTTTTTGAAAATGCCTATGTGCCCAAAATACCAAATATTCAAATGGTAGTGTATGTCAAAAAGCATACCATTGAAAAGGTCTTGTAAAACCTAGCAACTTTCTAATTGACACCAACCTTGTATCTCTTTTTTTTGGTAAATAGAAAAACAGATGATTTTCCTGTATGAAATGTATGTTAATTTGCATCATACTTGTAAATATTCCGTGGCCACATTAAGTTAATGTGTTGTCTATAATTAACATTGCTGTTAAAAAAAAAAAATAAAAGAGATTCAAGGTTGGTGTAAATTAGGAAGTTGCTTCACCCCCAGCTTCATCAGGGTTTTACAATTTTTACTTTCTCCCTCTATACGGAGAAAGTATTGTTTTCGTCAAAATTCCCGAATTTGAGTTGTTAGTGGAAATATTTGTTTTGGTGCTCCCTGAACCCAAAAAAGTGGTTTTTACGTGTGTGTGTGTGTGTGTGTGTGTGTGTGTGTGTGTGTGTGTGTGCGCGCGTGCGCATGCGTGAGTGCGTGTGTGGATGTGTACAGAGCTAGAGACCTAACCTATGGACCAATTTTTATGAAATTTGGTATGTAGGTACTAATCCACGATATCTCCAGGCGTTTTTTCATTTTTTGGAATTTTTGATTTTTTTTTTTTAATTATCCCCCCAAAACCACCAAAAAACATGAAAAATAAACATTTCTCAAAAGCAGCTCTAACGATTTAGATTAAACTTTAGTCGTTTGTAGCACTTTAGTTTTCCAACAAAATGACACCACCCGCATTTCTGTAAACATGCGGGTTCAGAAATTTAAGGACTTGCGACATCAAAAATTCAATTTTTTGGATTTGTCATAAAAAAATAAATATTAAAGAATATTACTATTCACCATTAAAAGGAGCTCAAAAAACTAAATAATTTAGTATTTTGAATTACTATTCTATGATTGCTGGTTGCGGAGAAAATTGAAATTTTCATTTTGCGGTAAACGCAGTACGTTGCCCAATGTTATTCTTATGGGGAATACAAAAATTACTATTTCTCTCTTATTTACTGATCAATTTCATTTAAACTTGATATGCTTGTCAAGTTAGCATTGACCAACATAGTAAATTCGAAATATGTTACCCCTTAATAACCCTGGGGGGGAACAGGGGGCATTTCCCCTCTTAAAACCACGAGTGTAGCAATGGATTCTGTAGTACCTCCATTTGGGTTGATGTGGTTGAAAACAACTTGTTTACAAGATTTTCTGTACATTTGACCGTGCTTTGTATTCTATATTTAGTAAATAAAAAGTAATTTATTCATTAAAGTTGGGCTAAAAGGGAGAAAGTATGTGTCAGTTTCCTGATACCGTTTATTATCTTTTCAGTTGGGATTGTTCAGTCAGAACAAAATTGTTTAAGTTCCAAAAATAAAAGTTTGCTTGCTTTTAATCCAAATAATTAAACAACTAGATTTATCCCCAATGTTTTGTTGTTTTTTTTGGTCGGTTTGGTATTCTAGATTATGTTTTCCTCAAGGACAAATGGAACCAAGAACTGGCACCAACTAATCACTAATTGTAATAGATATTCAAAGACTTACATTATCTGATGCAGGTGAGTTTGAAGATTCATTATTTTTGGGAGAAGGACCAAAAGGCCAGGGAGCCTTGGGTTGCTTCGGTGTCAAATACCAGGGTACCATGAAAGTCGTGCCGTGGTTCTTTACTCCTTCTGAAAAATACATTTATTATATGGAAAGAAAACAATACTGCATTATTCTTTTGCAGTAAGTGCCAATGCACCCTGGCAGTTTGTGAAATGCTCAGCTTTGTTAATCACATAGTGCAGTTTTAATCAATGGTACAGAGACAAAACCGATGTGGCCAGACGCATGACACCTTATGAAGTGTCTGGACACATTTTACTGTGAGCACTTGACAATCAAATTTAATAGACATTAATCTACAAAGTAGAGTGCAGATATGGAACGATAAATGCACAGATGGAATGAATTAATGTGCCTGTTCATATCAAAATAGTAAAACAGCTTACTGAAAGGCACATTAGACACTAAATTTGGTTGGAGTGATTTAGAATAACCGGCAATAACGATGAATAAAAGTACCCACCATTGTCTAAGCACAAAGATGCTGACACCTATTCCCAGGGCTGTACTCAGGGGGGGCAGGGGGGGACAACTGCCCTGGGACCCGGGTCCGGGCTTGCCCGGCGGTGTCTTATTTAGGACACTGTTGTCTAAAAAAAGGTCGCCAACTTGGAGGCCGTCAACAAGGGCCCACACCACCAGGCCTGCCCAGGGGCCCGTGAAAGCTGAGTACGACCCTGCCTATTTCCAGATAATTTTTCACAGAATTAAAAAGAAAATTATAATTGTCAGAAGCTTAAAACAGAGTAGTTTAGACCAATAGTAATATCCTAACTTATTTTTAATATTAACTTTTTTAATGCATACTTAATACACTCTAACATACTTCTTTCTTCATTCTTTCAAGCTGGAATACACTCTTTCTAATGTAGTATATAACTAATGTCATCTAAGGAGTACATGTGAAATACATTCAACCTTAAAAACTAAGAAACAATAGATATTTATAAAAACAGAACTAAAATTATACGTGTTTATATTTGTTTAACATTATTTCATCTGGCCCTTTTGTTTCTATGCCTCTGTTGGATATATTTTTCATTATTATACTTGTAACTTACAAGTAGAAAAATATGTCCACACACACGTTTTGCTCTAAACATGATGGAAAATTAGTTATTTGAGCTAAAATGATACTTTTAACAGTTTAAAATAAAATTATTTTTAAATTTCTTTAGTGATTTAAGACCGAATAAACAGGTACGTTACTTCCGTCAATAGACCAATAAACAAGACGGATCTTTATGCTGACATGTTTTGTTATGATTACCAGGGGTAGACTGACAGTTTGAAAAGGGCGGCGGAATAGGCCCTATGAGTGCACCAGTGTACTAGAAGAAATGTTGGCCGCAGTGGGGGGGGAGAGGAGAGAAACGCTGCAGTTCAAGGGGACAGCATGGTACAAGCTACTGCAACTTTGTTCATGGCAATTCTCACTTCACAACCCTATTTAAAACATTGAGAGATCAAATACTAAATTTATTTACATCCGACTGACACTACAACGAGACTGTCAGAAAACATGGTCCATAGAAAATGAAAAACCGTAAGGCAAAAGGAAGAGATCTCTGACCGATAATGTCCGTGGGTCATTTACACTAATCACAGAATAACTTAATTGTCTGAAAGTACTTAGAGATATATCTATTTATATATTTATTTATAACTATTTATACGTTATATTTTGGAGAGTCTATATTAGTACTCAACAATACCACCTTGCTTATTCACCATATTTATCATTGCATAAAGCCTGGTTTCCACGGAGTAACGTAACTCGCGTGACAGTTGTTAGGAAGCTGGCCCTTTTTCTACTGTCAAACTGACTACTGGCTTGCACTTGTCTAGGTCTAAGACCATAAGTCTTCTTTTCTACTGTCTGTCAGTTGCCTACAGTTTTGTATTGGTCAGTGTCAAAAACCGACAGTAACCAGCTACTTCCTACAGGGGTCAGCTACTGTCACCCTGCATCACCCTGTGTCGCATCAGTAACTCGCACGTTCCGATTACTTGGCACCGTGGAAACAAGGCCTATCACAGTAGCCCACAGTAGACCAAAAATTAACATTGGGCTTATGGAGTTTACAACCAAAACAAAAGAACGGTAACAGCTGTTCATAATCAACCAGGGGACTGTCAAATTAATACGCTCACGTTATTTATAATTGTTAACATGTGGTTTCCTGAGAGCAGTGAATAAAACTGTTGAGTGAAGATTGCACATATAGAGTGGTCACATCTGAAATAGAGCAAAGGGTAATTGAGCTATAAATAACAACTGGAGTGATCTTAAAAATGCATCAAAGAGGCAAATGAGCTATAAAAATCTTATTATCAGTTGGGGAAAGTGGTGAAATATTACTCTAAGTCATCTTAAACAAACAACTGGCCTTCCCCGAGCAAAGCTCGGCTCCCCAGGTACTAATAATTAATACAACAACCGTACTGCCCCAGAAAGAGTACGGTACCCCAGCAAAAAAACTAAAATCCATGAAAACACATGTTCTATCTGTCAACAGTTTGAAACTGTCTAACTTACAATTTTGTACATTACACATTAATAATTTCCTGGCGTCTGCAATTAAGTCTGGAAACACTGTTGGCGTATCCACTTTGTGAACTGTCTTAAGATGTTGAATGAAGATGGTTATAATGTAATAATAATTTAGCGTGACCAATAGCTAGGGACCAGGGACAAGGATGTAGGTGATGAACGCTAAATCATGACGGCGTTTTGGTGTGCAGCCGAAATAGTACTCTCCAAAAATTGTCTGGTTAAAAAATCTTAAATTAACTGACAGTAGAATCTTAAGTTCTTAAAGAGTTTAAGCGAATAGAAATGTACAACTATAATTATATTGTAGTTGTTAAAGTTAACATTTGGCATTGTTGTAATACTTTACAATTCAAAATCAAAAATTAAGCCATCTTTGCCCGAATCACAAAATAGTTACGAAAATTATTAAACGGTTGTTTGGGATAAGAGCTGTGCCCGGGAACTAATATTTACTATAATAGCGTGCAACTCTTCAAAAGAGACGTGCCAGTAACAGGACAATAAGATTTACCAAGATTGTCATGGATGTAATATTGGACGGGTAAAACGCTGTTTTTAATATTTAACTTTTAACAAAAATACTGTAGGTATTTTTACTTTCATTGATTTGACAAAGTTTTTCAAAATTATTTCAAAACTGATATTTAAATGTGACGTAACTTCCTCCCCCTCCCCCCTTAACGCCATACACCGACACTTTGAATCCGGCAAACTTCCCCCTACTTTAATCTGGTGTAATTTATGTACGTCCCTTTACACTTCTTATTTTACAATAATAGTAAGCATCAAATGTTATAAAAGGAACCAAAACCTTTTCATTAAGTAAATGCATAATATTAGATAACTTGCAAATGCGGCTAGTTTTTTATTGTTCTAACTGCTTCACATTATTAAGCATATTATTAAACTTTGCTTTTATTAAGCTTTAAAACTCAAAAAAGATTCATATTTACTACTTAAAAAATCATTTTTTAGCGAATTTCCCCTATAAGGAAGAAGCTATTACCGTAGGTCTCATGGTAAGACTTAAGCCCGAGACCATGACAACTTTTTTTTTTTGAGGTCCCAGATGACAAACACTATTCGTTCAAATTTACATATATGTGTCCTTGAATGTGATAACTTGAGTAAAAAACGCCCGATTTCGATGAAATTTGGCTCAAATGTGTAAAGTGACATTTATGACTTTAAGTTCAAAAACCACAAAAATTGGACTATGGGAAGGGGGGTTTATGGGGGTTTTAAATTTTCCAAAAATCAGTTTTTGCATTTTTTACCCTAAAATTTTTAACACTTAATTTTGGTTTGGATCATGTTATAGAGCTTAAAAAAACAAATAATATAGTATTTTGAATTATTAACCTAGGTTAAGTGGTTGCGGAGAAAATAAAAAAACCTGCTCATAAAATCTCCAATGTTAATCTTATGGGAAAAATGTTTTTGACTTTTCCTAAGTTAATTTTAACCCTAGCAGTGGCCTTATGTTGAAGTGGGAAATGGCCAAGCAAATTTGGTGATTTTGCAGACTTTTTTTGAAAATTCGTATAAATTCAACCGTAGATGTAAACCTAGCCAACCTTATATTCATTTTGATTGGAAAGAACAGGAAAATCTAGAAATACTAAAATCAAAAGATCTAGAAAAATATTTTTCAGTAAAGTGAAAAAAAAAATTTTATAAATTTTGAAAACAGCCTCGGTAAAATTTTTTCTACAGATTTTTTATGGAAAATTCATTATATACATTTTGTAAACAATCTAATTCCCTACATAGAACTATATAACATGTTGTGGAAAGAATTTTTTTTGTAAGTTTTAGGGGCGTAATATAATAATAAATGGAAACCCGAAATATATGTAAACTGTACAGTGTTAGTTTGTGTTGTAAATAAGTCATGTGATATATGTATATACTAATAATGATATAAACATATTTGTAAAGCTAATGAAGTAAGGAATCAAAAAATCCACAAAGTTTATGGTAAAAAATGTTTATCACTTATAAATAAATGTAAATAAAAGAATGTTTTGCTATTTTTGTGTATTTGAAAAAAAACATTTTACAGTATTTAGTATATAACTTTTTTGCCAAATGTTTTACTCCCAAATCAATATAAACATTTTGTAGTACATTCAATTCCATACGTAGAAATATACAACATGTTATATATAGACTACATAGAAATATAAATATATAGTGTAAATCACCACTAGGCCTACCAGATAAATAATCCCATTAGCCTATGACACATCATCAGGAAAGTCGTTCACCTCAATATAACTGCCTATATCACCCTCTAAATCGTCATCAATGTCACTAATACTTTCTTCTAGAGCACCCTGAATGTCACACTACAATCCATTTTTGCGTAAATTTGGCTAATAATTAACTAAAACACTCTTACACAACTGACAGCGGTTAAACAATAACATAGAGCGCCATAACTGACACCGGTCAAACAATAACATAGAGCGCCATTTTGGACTGGGACTTGACATTGCATATTTCAGATGTCATGTCATATTGCCAACAAAAACACAACACATTGAAACAGATATAGGAATAAAGCCTGAAATCTGCTGTTTACAGTGATACCAAATACAATACAGTTTGGAGCGAGCCAAACAAACTGACTGAGACTTTGTAAACAGCTGCGCAGTTGCCGAGTAGGCAAAAATGTGACATAATGAAACAATTGGTGATGAAGCCAAAAAACAAACAGTGCTGCCAACGGCAAAACTAAATTACTCTATATTTTTTCCCCTTCAAACTAACATATTATCTGACTAGTAACTATAACATACACTGCACAGAAACGTGATTTTCTGATCCGACCAATTTGGTCGGATAGGCCATTATACAAAAAAACCAAAAACACCTGTTTTTAGAAAATCATATAACCTGTCCAATCAATATTTCATTCTAAAAATCAATACCATAAAGCGCTACTCTTTAGCTGTGCATTGGTACCAACCGCATCTTCCTGCGAGAAAAATTACACGATCTGGGTCAGATCTGGGATGCCATTGTCAGAGCGTCGGCTGCAGCAATTGCGTTGCGCCAAAACTTCATTCGATTTCTAATCATCGTAACATTGTTATACAGCTGCTAGACGGTTCATTTATGTAATAAAATGAAAGTTCAGATTGTGATCTTTCGAATGTATTGATCACTTTTGAGTTTATTATTATTGGTTTATTAACGTTACAACATTTTTAGTAAAATCCGACCAAATTGGTCGGAGGGCCACTGCTAGGGTTAATGTAAACTTCACATTTGCTTTTACCAATCAGTTCAGCTCCAAAAAACAATCATTTTGGTGTTTAAATTGTGATTCTACGTCCAACCGTTGCAGAGATACTCAAAGTGCTAAACACAGTACGTTGTCCAATGTTATCCTTATGGGGAATAAATAAAATTTGATATCTCCATTATTAATGAATGTATATTGATGAAATTTGGCATGTGGCGTCACGTAATACTGATATTGATATTTACACAAAAAATTGATTTTTTGTTGATTATCCCCGTAGCAGCGAACCTGCGTACTCAGCCCCCATGTTATTCTTATGGAGAATAAGTAAAATGTAATGACTCCCTTAATTATGAACATAAATTAATAAAACTTGGTATGTGGCTTCACCTTGATGAGTTATATTGATATTTGCATAAAAACCCATTTTTTTGTTCCTTGTTGCAGCAAACCTGCTTACTCAGCTCCCATGTTATTTTTATGGATAACAATTCAAATGTTATATAGTGCTTATTAGAGATGTGCGAGTACAGGTTTTTTAAGTCGAGTCGAGTAAATGGCAAAAGATTCAAATCTCGAGTTTGGGTCGAGTATACAAATAAAAAAACACATAGGTCGAGTTAAATTGGATCAAAACAGTGTATAGGGTTCCATTTATAAATGTTGTTATTAAAATATACTTTTCTAGTCACTATGCCCTGAAAATAACAATAGTAAGTCAAATAAATGGATTCCTGCTTCATTGGAAAAAGATAAGTACATTTATATGAAAATAAATCATACCAAAGTTATTGCCTAACATTTTGCCATGAAGGTCAAATACTTTTAATATTTTGGTATTAAGGTTTTTATAGCCTATATGGTATTAACAGTTTCATTAAAAAGTTATTTAAGTTTTTTATTTTATTTCCTATTTTTTATTTATCCTACGTTTTATTGTATATTATGTTTAGGCCTAAGATCTTTCTACGAATGGAGGAAATAAAATTAAATTTAGGCCTAAAAGTTAAAATAAACTTTATGTTAATATTTAAAAGGCCTATTACATGGTAAAGCATTAACCTACTTACTTACCACACAAAATATATTTACTAACATATCTTAGCATTAATCTTAACACTAATAGTCCTAATAAGAACAATCAGTTAATAAAAACATGAAGATACTATGTTTGAAAGTGCCCGGCAAATCAATTGATAAAATTGAAGCCATGTCTTAGAGTTTCAAAATATCAAGAATGATTTAAAAAATCATTAATGAAACTTAAACAAAGCCTAAACAAATCACTTGTCTTTAAAATCAGCTCAATGCCAAAGGACAATAGTTGAGCCTAAAATTAATGGATGGAATTTTGTTGAGTCTCTTTTTGACTCAATTTCAATTACTATGGAACAAAAAACAAGCACAAACTTCTTATACTTACCTATTAGATTTCATTACAGATTTGTTTTTGATATTTTATTTTTTTTTACAAAGTTAGGTTAACCTAAAAGTGGACTATGACTATACAGGCAGTGTTCATACAACTCAATCTGAAGGTCCTGGTAAATCTTCCTTTTTGGTGTATAGAGTACGCTAACACAAATTTATAAGCCACAACTTACTTATTTATTAATAAAACACTAAAATTCACATCACAACTAACTCTTAACACCTCAAATGTGTTGACACTGAATTTGAATTTACAAACGACGCGCGGCCGCGGACGACCCGTGGTAGCGCGGGTAAACGGCGGGAGTAAACTCTCTCAAAATCTTCGAGTTTCAGAGCCGAAATCGGCTCAAACTCGAAATTTCGAGTACTCGCACATCTCTAGTGCTTATTTATGATTGAATATTGATGAAACTTGGTATGTGGCTTCACCTAGTTAAATTCTATTTATATTTGCATAAAAACCAATTGTTTGTGTTCCTTGTTTCAGAAAACCTACGTACTCATCAGTTATTCTTATGAAGAATTTTTAAAATTGTATATATCGTTCATATGGGAATATATTTTTATGAAACTTGGTATGCGGCTTTAGATGGTGTTAAGACATATATTATGAATTGGAAATTCGCTGAGTACGCAGGTTTGCTGCGGCGGGGGTATTTTTATTTTCTCGGGAGGCTTCTCCTCATTTTGTAAAAACCTGCTGTATTCCTAGTTTTGTAAACAGTGAAATAAATTGGCAACATATTTTGTTCAAATCCGAACACCTCCCATTATGATGATCTACTTGATTATGATTATGATGTTACAACTTGTAAAAGCGATTTGCTATTATTTTAAAAATACTATGCCATGGTTTCACCTGGACTCAATCCATGGATCAAAATAAAGCATCAATGAGCCTAAGGCAGAAATTAAATAAGTTATTTAATAACATTTAAGAAGTCTAAGAACAACTTTATAATCTTATATTGTAATCAAATATCATTTAAAATTGGATTTCAAATTCATTTTGAGTAATAACCTGTTCCCTGTGTCATTTTACATGGTACCGTATATGTTGGTTCCACTTGTGATTCAGTTTATTTAATACAAAACAGCGGCAATGAAACAAACATCTATTTCCAAAATAAAAACGAGTAGCTACCATAGACCACTTACTGCCTGTAAAATAATAAAATAAATAAAATAAGGATAATTGAGGTTTTTCTTTCTAAATTTTGTTATCCTACAGATTTTGGGTTTTTACATAAATAATCATAATCGAATGCATACATAAATTGTTATTATTTTGTTCTCCATTAAATTCTACAACTTTTTACAAAGTTGCAGCCCAAATACTTTAACGGTTATGATATTATTAGCCAGTCAAAAACAAAAAATATTTTTGAGGCCTTGAATTTTTTGGAAGAATTTAATTTTTCAACTATTTTTTCTCAGCGTTACTCAACTTTACAGTATAAAACATAAATAATATCTCTTTGGAATTTCATAATCTATCTAACTGTGGAAATTTAATCAAATTATCTTTAGAATTTTTCAATCTAGAGGCCAAAAGGTGCAATAACTACACTTGAAATTGAAAAAATCAATTTTTGGCTGTAACTCGACAACGACTGGTTTACGAACCCATGTTCATATAAGATTTTTTTCTTGTTTTGATGTAAGGAATCTCCTGGTAAAGTTGTTTACACTTATCCCGAAACACCCTATATTATAGAATTTGAATTTGACAGTTTCCACAGTTACAATACAGTGAAAAGTAAAAAATAATTTTGAAATGTTATAACTTTCTTCATTCTACAACCAGAAACAAAGGAAAAACTTGGTAAGTCCACATAAATTGTTATTTTATGGGTAAAGTTTTTTTTTTCTGAAAAAAGATGTGTAACAGTTTGCATTAGCTCATTATTTGTATTTTTCATGATTTTTTTAAAGAAAAATTACAAAATGGGTAAAAAGAGTGTATCATTTCACAGACGACACACTATCAGTTGTAGGGTTAAAACACTAAATAGTTGTCATTACTACAAATAACATAAATTACCAAACTACAAGAAGTTTATACTGTTAGATTCCGTAGTTCTTGCAGATAAATAATATATAAACTTTATTGTAATTACATGAATCACAAGGCGCAAAAGCGTGTAAACGATAGGGCACACAATGCTGAAATCCACTGAGCAGCCGTGAGTGCCATTGAAAGGGTTGGGGGTGAAGACCGATTTCTTGACACAGCCTGAGCGTTCCAGGTGTATTAATAGAATTCTATGGGCTGAGTACATGGCAATGTCTGCGGCAACCCAAGAAGCTCTGTGGCTGAGGGGGTTGGAGAGCAAGATCACTCCACATTCAGATCCAATCTCAGTATTCATGGACAATCAGGGTGCTAAAAATCTTGCACTAAATGGCGCATACCAACCAGGTATGCTGGAGGTACCACGGATGTTGAAGATACCATTTGACTTTCATATATATTGCTATGGTACTTGTATTTCTATAAATCAGGTGTTACATATGACGGGTCATATGACCAAGTGTTTGTGTTTATGTTTTGTTGAGATAAAATGTAGTTAATTATTGTGTTCTATCAGTATCATGTCGTTCTTATTACCCGTCCAAACTCTTGCATTTCCATCAGTTTTCATCCAATAATACCCTTGAAATTCACCCTTGAAATTTTGTTTCTTTTGATTGTGATATTTGTGCGATTTCTTTTGTCAACATTTTGTAACAAATTTTTACTGCTGAATAGTTATTAACCCTCCTAGTGGCAATCCTCGCAAAGTGAGGTTTTCAAAAGTATATCTGAAAGTGACAACCCTCACAATGCGAGAAGTTATTTGTTAAAATTGAGCTCTTATTGAACAAGAATTTGTTAATGATGTAAACGTAGTTTTAAAATAATGAATTGTATTAAGTGACTATGCCATGCTTGTAAACATTGTAACGGCAATAAAATATTCTTATTCTTAATTGTTATCAAATGCAGAAATAGCATTGAAAAAGCGCTTGGAATCGGATAATTTGTATACCAATCGAAAGATAACATTCTAAACTTTCATTTTATTACATGAATAAACCTTATAGCAGCAGCAGATCGATGAAATTAAAAGTTATATTTGAATGAAAATTTCGCGCGAAGTTGCCTATGCCTTGTATGTGTTCCGAAATGGCTGAAAAGTGTAGGGATGAGTCAATACCAGTATTTATGGATTCTCGATACCAATACCAATACCAGAAAAATTGATTCTCGATTCTTGATACCGATATCGATACCTACGATTTTTCAGTACCTATAGTTGTTAAAACTATTGTTAAAAACAGTTACTACTTTATGTTAGTCTACCATTTAAAATTATTTAGTAGTATTTTGTAGTTAATTATCAAACAATTTTTTTAAGCAATTTTTTACATAACTTAATGTTAGTTTCATTAGTATGCTATAGTAATATAGAAAAACAAATCTATTTATCATAAATTCATAATGGGGAAAAACTTGGTTGTAAGATAATGACTCAAAGAAATAATATTAACTGGACCCCTCCCCTCCCCTCCATCACTCTTCCTTCCTTATTTCTAAGGTAAGAGTTTTTGCCACCGACCCAAACACTCCACGTGGCTTTTGTAGCGCGGGTACGCGGGTAAACGACGGGAGTATATATTATTCGTATGGCGGGTAAACGGCGGTAGTATCGATGGTATCAAACCTGCGTACTCAGCGAATTTCCAATGCATATATATGGGTATCACTACTACCTAGAGACACTTACCAAGTTTGACAAAAATACATTCATTAATAAGGGATATATAGCATGTTATTTATTCTCTATAAGAATAACATTATAAATGAGTAGGCAGGTTTGCTGCAACAAGGAAGATTTATTTTTTTTTTGCAATTATCAATATAACTCAACCAGGTGAAGCTACATACCAAGTTTTATTAATTTAGGTTCATAACTAAGGGAGATATAAAACTTTACTTATTCTCCATATGAATAACATGGGGGCCGAGTATGCAGGTTTGCTGCTACCGGGAAAATCAACAAAAAACTTTTGTTGTGCTATTATCAATATACCACAACCAGTTGAAGCCACATACCAAGTTTCATCAATATACATAATAAATAATCATAATAAAACATTTTATTTATTCTCCATAAGGATAACGTTGGACAACATACTGTGTTTAGCACTTAGAATATCACTGCAACGGTTGGACGTAAAACAACAATTAAAACGCCAAAATGATTGTTTTGTAGAGCTAAACTGATTGGTAGAAAGAAATGTGGAGTTTTTAGTGAAATTATCTGAGGAAAATCTAAAAACCGTATTCCCTTAAGATTAACATGAGAAATTTTATGGACACATTTTTTGACTTTTCTCCACAACCACTTAACCTAGCTTAATGATTCAAAATACTAAATTGTTTGTTTTTTTAAGCTCTACAAAATGGCTATAACCAAAATCTAGTGTTTTTAAAATTTTAGGGTATAAAGTTCAAAAAACTGATTTTGGAAAATTTTAAACCCCCATAAAATCCCCTTCCCATAAACCGATCGATCTGGTTTTCAAACTTAAAGTCATAAATGTAACTCTCCACATTTGTGCCAAATTTAATAAAAATCGGGCGCTTCTTTCAAAAGTTATTGCGGTAACAGAAACACACATATATATATATATATATGTGTGTTTCTGTGTTTCTGTTATGTAATACATATTACATATTTCTCATGTTAATCTTAAGGGAATACGGTTTTTAGATTTTCCTCAGATAATTTTACTAAAAACTCCACATTTCTTTCTACCAATCAGTTTAGCTCTACAAAACAATCATTTTGGCGTTTTAATTGTTGTTTTACGTCCAACCGTTGCAGTGATATTCTAAGTGCTAAACACAGTATGTTGTCCAACGTTATCCTTATGGAGAATAAATAAAATGTTTTATTATGATTATTTATTATGTATATTGATGAAACTTGGTATGTGGCTTCAACTGGTTGTGGTATATTGATAATAGCACAACAAAAGTTTTTTGTTGATTTTCCCGGTAGCAGCAAACCTGCATACTCGGCCCCCATGTTATTCATATGGAGAATAAGTAAAGTTTTATATCTCCCTTAGTTATGAACCTAAATTAATAAAACTTGGTATGTAGCTTCACCTGGTTGAGTTATATTGATAATTGCAAAAAAAAAATAAATCTTCCTTGTTGCAGCAAACCTGCCTACTCATTTATAATGTTATTCTTATAGAGAATAAATAACATGCTATATATCCCTTATTAATGAATGTATTTTTGTCAAACTTGGTAAGTGTCTCTAGGTAGTAGTGATACCCATATATATGCATTGGAAATTCGCTGAGTACGCAGGTTTGATACCATCGATACTACCGCCGTTTACCCGCCATACGAATAATATATACTCCCGTCGTTTACCCGCGTACCCGCGCTACAAAAGCCACGTGGAGTGTTTGGGTCGGTGGCAAAAACTCTTACCTTAGAAATAAGGAAGGAAGAGTGATGGAGGGGAGGGGAGGGGTCCAGTTAATATTATTTCTTTGAGTCATTATCTTACAACCAAGTTTTTCCCCATTATGAATTTATGATAAATAGATTTGTTTTTCTATATTACTATAGCATACTAATGAAACTAACATTAAGTTATGTAAAAAATTGCTTAAAAAATTGTTTGATAATTAACTACAAAATACTACTAAATAATTTTAAATGGTAGACTAACATAAAGTAGTAACTGTTTTTAACAATAGTTTTAACAACTATAGGTACTGAAAAATCGTAGGTATCGATGGTAACGGTATCAAGAATCGAGAATCAATTTTTCTGGTATTGGTATTGGTATCGAGAATCCATAAATACTGGTATTGACTCATCCCTACACTTTTCAGCCATTTCGGAACACATACAAGGCATAGGCAACTTCGCGCGAAATTTTCATTCAAATATAACTTTTAATTTCATCGATCTGCTGCTGCTATAAGGTTTATTCATGTAATAAAATGAAAGTTTAGAATGTTATCTTTCGATTGGTATACAAATTATCCGATTCCAAGCGCTTTTTCAATGCTATTTCTGCATTTGATAACAATTAAGAATAAGAATATTTTATTGCCGTTACAATGTTTACAAGCATGGCATAGTCACTTAATACAATTCATTTTAAAACTACGTTTACATCATTAACAAATTCTTGTTCAATAAGAGCTCAATTTTAACAAATAACTTCTCGCATTGTGAGGGTTGTCACTTTCAGATATACTTTTGAAAACCTCACTTTGCGAGGATTGCCACTAGGAGGGTTAATAACTATTCAGCAGTAAAAATTTGTTACAAAATGTTGACAAAAGAAATCGCACAAATATCACAATCAAAAGAAACAAAATTTCAAGGGTGAATTTCAAGGGTATTATTGGATGAAAACTGATGGAAATGCAAGAGTTTGGACGGGTAATAAGAACGACATGATACTGATAGAACACAATAATTAACTACATTTTATCTCAACAAAACATAAACACAAACACTTGGTCATATGACCCGTCATATGTAACACCTGATTTATAGAAATACAAGTACCATAGCAATATATATGAAAGTCAAATGGTATCTTCAACATCCGTGGTACCTCCAGCATACCTGGTTGGTATGCGCCATTTAGTGCAAGATTTTTAGCACCCTTATTGTCCATGAATACTGAGATTGGATCTGAATGTGGAGTGATCTTGCTCTCCAACCCCCTCAGCCACAGAGCTTCTTGGGTTGCCGCAGACATTGCCATGTACTCAGCCCATAGAATTCTATTAATACACCTGGAACGCTCAGGCTGTGTCAAGAAATCGGTCTTCACCCCCAACCCTTTCAATGGCACTCACGGCTGCTCAGTGGATTTCAGCATTGTGTGCCCTATCGTTTACACGCTTTTGCGCCTTGTGATTCATGTAATTACAATAAAGTTTATATATTATTTATCTGCAAGAACTACGGAATCTAACACTACGGAACTTTATATATATACAGGGTGGTCATTAAAGAATGTCACAAACTTCGTGGGCCAATAGTACTCATCAATTTGAACAAAAAATGTCCTCTTAACATATGTCGAAAAATCCTTCGTTTAGCCGCTAGCCGCCATTTTGTATTTTTTACAAAAAAAATTATATCTAAAAAACTACTTTAGCTAAAATAACCAAACCTTGCGCGGACGTTTATTAAACATCAAAGGAAATTTAGAAAATTGTTTGTTTGATTTGCATTTTTATTTTCACAATGGCGGCCATTTAAAGTTTTTAAAGTCAAATAATAAAAAACTGTACATTTTTCAAAACTTTACCTTATAACAAAAAAAGAAAACATTTTAATACTAAATCCAACGGTATTTTGTTTATCAAAATCGGACCACAAATAAGCGAGAAAATTCACTTTTTCGGTTAGCCCGAAGAAGCTCCGGTCCCACCAGCAGCCCCAAGTAGCGTGGGCGGCGGCGCGCGGTCCGGCACAACAATGAAAATCGTATTAAGAGAAACGCACTACTGTCCGCGAGAGGAAAGAGCTTCTGCGGGCTAAATGAAAAAGTGAATTTTCTCGCTTATTTGTGGTCCGATTTTGATAAACAAAATACTGTTGGATTTAGTATTAAAATGTTTTCTTTTTTTGTTATAAGGTAAAGTTTTGAAAAATGTACAGTTTTTTTATTATTTGACTTTAAAAACTTTTAATGGTCACCATTGTGGAAATAAAAATGCAATTCAAACAAAAATATTTCTAAATTTTCTTTGATGTTTAATAAACGTCCGTGCAAGGTTTGGTTATTTTAGCTAAAGTAGTTTTTTAGATATAATTTTTTTTGTAAAAAATACAAAATGGCGGCTAGCGGCTAAACGAAGGATTTTTTGACATACGTTAGGAGGACATTTTTTGTTCAAATTGATGAGTACTATTGGCCCACGAAGTTTGTGACATTCTTTAATGACCACCCTGTATACATACTATATATAAATTTGAACGAATAGTTTTTGGCATCTGGGGACCTCAAAACAAAAAGTTATCATGGTCTCGGGCTTAAGTCTTACCATGCCACCTACGGTAAGGTAATAGCTTCTTCCCTATAGGGGAAATTCGCTAAAATGATAAATTTTAGTGTGAATTATAGGCCTAGGCCTCATGATAGTTAAATCTGTCTCAAGAAAATGTGATAACAATTATATTTTTATACAAGGTGTACATAAAGTCCTGCACGGGTTTAATATTTTTTGAATGATAAGAGATAAATCAATAAGATTTGGTACATCAACACTACACCTAACAATCTACTTTTTGAAGGAACTATCAGTTTTCTGTCATATCATGGGGACGTCCCGCAAGGAGTCAGAAGGAAATCTTAAATAGGAGCATAGGTCACGTCACTTTAAAGGGCTTATCTAGCAGAGTTGAATGCCGCAAACCGCACTAAAAAAGGTTGATCCAGTAAAAATTGGCAGCTGTTCAAAGGTTTTACTTGGTTACATGTTATTAGTAGCCACAACCCCATTAAAGCAAAACTGCAACTAAATGAATACTGCAGCTAAATACTACATTATGCCTGTCAATACAGAAGTGAATTATGACGTTAGTTATCCTCAAGGGTTACAAATTTGGTCCTAATCTATTGATAACGGGGAAAACCTGGTAGCAGTAACAATTAGAAAGATCTTATCTTTTTTTAATAAAACATTTGAACAGCCGCCATTTTGTACTGGATCAACTTTTTTTAGAGCGGTTTGCTGCATTCAACTCTGCTAGATAAGCCCTTTAAAGTGATGTGCATATTGACCTATGCTCCTATTTAAGATTTCGTTCTGACTCCTTGCGGGACGTCCCCATGATATTACAGAAAACTGATAGTTCCTTCAAAAAGTAGATTTTTAGGTGTAGTGTTGATGTACCAAATCTTATTGATTTATCTGTTATCGTTCAGAAAATATTAAACCCGTGCGGGACTTTATGTACACCTTGTATATTTATACACATAACTATAAATTTTCTTGTAGGGAAATAACTAGTGAATCATATTCCATACCTTATTTGCATTAGGTGTTATAAAAAAATTCTCTCTCTTCGAATAACAAAAGATTTTTTTTTTCAAAAAGTAAGTTTCAAATTTCACGTCTAATAACGTTTTGAATTTTTTTTGACTATTCATCCTTATAACACTGCCTATATATCTTTACAACCTTCAAATAAAACAATATTTTGTTGTATTTATATATTTTTAGGGGAAATTTTTTGATATATCAAACTGATAGCGTACATATAGCCGTTTTGAACTTTTTTCAAATTATTCAATGTATATATTTTTTTTATATGACTTATTTATATTTCTACGTAGGTAATTAGATAAGCAACATTTGGTACCTTTATCATTTTTACTTTCTCCCCTGTACATAGTATATGGAGAAAGTATTGTTTTCGTCAACATTTTCGAATTTGAGATGTTAGTGGAAATATTCGTTTTGGTGCTCCCTGAACCCAAAAAAGTGGTTTTTACGTGGTGTGTGTGTGTGTGTGTGTGTGTGTGTGTGTGTGTGTGTATGTGTGTGTGTGTGTCTGTGTGGATGTGTACAGAGCTAGAGCCCTAACCAATGGGCTGATTTTTATGAAATTTGGTATGTAGGTACTAATCTACGATATCTCCAGGCGTTTTTTTCATTTTTTGGAATTTTTTATTTTTAAGGGTAATTATCCCCCAAAAACCAGGGAAAATCAAAATTTCTCAAAAACGGCTCTAAGGATTTTGATTAAACTTTAGTCGTTTGAAGAACTTTAGTTTTCCAACAAAATGACACCACCCGCATTTCTGTAAAAATTCGGGTTCAGAAATTACAGGACTTAAAACATCAAAAATTCAGTTTTTTTGATTTTTCATAGAAAATCATAAATATAAAAAATATTAATATTCACAATTAAAAAGAGCTCAAAAAACTAAATAATTTAGTATTTTTAATTACTATGCTACGATTGCTGGTTGCGGAGAAAATTAAAATTAAAATTTTGCGGTAAACGCAGTACGCTGTCCAATGTTATTCTTATGGGGAATAGAACAATTACTATTTCTCTCTTATTTACTAATCAATTTCGTTCAAACTTTATATGCTTGTCAAGTTAGCATTGACAAACAGAGGAAATTCGAAATATGTTGCCCCTTAATAACCCTGGGGGGGGGAATAGGGGGAATTTCCCCTCTTAAAACCACGAGTGTAGTAGCAATGGATTCTGTAGGGCCTCCAAAGCAGGGATTTGGGTGGATGTTTTTTAAAACAACTTGTTTACGAGATTTTCTGTACATTCGACCGTGCTTTGTATTCTATATTTAGTAAATAAAAAGTAATTTATTCATTAAAGTTGGGCTAAAAGGGAGAAAGTATGTGTCAGTTTCCTGATACCGTTTATTACTTTAAAAAATTGGTTTGCTTACAGTAAGGTTTTACTTTCAAAATTTATAAAAGAAGTTTCCAATTTTTTTCAAATTGTTCATTTTATCTGGAAAACTACCTTTTGAATTTCACTTAATTTATCATTGTCAAATTATCCTGTTTTTTATGAACAAAAAAATATGCATTTTGATATATTTATTTCAAAATTGGATTTTTTACGAATTTCTAAAGAATAGTATGCAAAATTGCCAAAATGGGTGCCACTTCAGGCAACACAGTCAAAATCGTTCATGCCACTGGGAGGGTTAATTAACACAAGATCGTTGTTAGCTGCAATCTCAACTTCATTCACAGATTTACCTTAATGCCTTAATGTTTGTAATGTTTGATTATAATTACAGAATAGGATAGGAAAAAATTCACCAATACAAAAACGTACCTGAATGTTTTCTTTCAAAAGGTTTCCACATTTTGTGTGTAAAAGAGAAATTGGGTTTGTCTGTTCTTGAAGATCTTAATTTAGAATCCTTGTATCTCTGAATCTAAAAAGAAAACAAAAAACATGAAAATGTCATTTTTCAAAATACTATAGTGAAAAGTATTACCTAAATTTGTTTCAAATAGGATAAAAACAATATATAAAATTCCACCGTTGCAACAAAAAGCATAGTAACTAGTGGAGGCACAGCAAGAACGCAACCATTTTATTGAAACTGTTTCGGAACCTTAATTGTTTCAAAATAAAACAGTTTCAGGAAACAACCTGTTGCAAGTAGCTGCACAACTGACACACAACACAACGTCAAATAACAACGCTTCGTCGTGGAACGGCCAACTTCCCGCCATCGTCGTCTATTTTGATAGCAACACTGTACAGACAGACATATTCTTCCGCACATTCGCGCAATAAAAATAATTCCTGCGATTTCCGCTGTCAGATTGTCTATTAGTAGCCTTTTTGTAATCAATAAGTAAGTTTTAAAGACAAAAAGTTGTATTTTACAGAACTTGTACAATTTAATAAGTAGATGTAATGAGTTGAATGCTTGTTCAATGACTTGAGCAGGCGAAACCGAAACTGACACGCCTGCAAGCCACTGCCACCTCTATGTTGCAACTGCGACAGTGAGAACGACAACAGTGAGTGAAACGTGAGGAGGGGAAGAACCAAATCAGTTTACCGCAACAGCTAAAATCGAAACCGAAACAGTCTTCGCTTGGCAGCTGCAGCTGAATCAAGCGCTTCGTCGCAGACGTTTTAAAAACGAACTATCCTGTTGTCTGCAACCGTTTACTTAAACTGTTGTCGTACTGAGACTGTTGCAGTTGCAGCCGTTTCGCTTGGACAACAACTTATTCCACCACTAAACTAACTGAATTTCTTGTAACCGGGATTCTCTTGCTATAACATGATACTTCATTTCACCACAGTTCAAATATTACAAATGTAATAAAAAACAAATACCCCCGTCGCAGCAAACCTGCGTACTCAGCGAATTTTCAATGCATAATATATGACTTAATACCACATAAAGCCGCATACCAAGTTTCATAAAAATATATTCACAAATAAGCGATATATACTATTATAATTATTCTCCATAAGAATAACATTGGGAATGAGTACATAGGTTTGCTGAAACAAGGAATATAAACAATTGGTTTCTATGCAAATATCAATATAACTCAACTAGATGAAGCTACATACAGTTTCATCAATATTAATTCATAAATAAGCGATATATTCCATTTTGATTAATCTCCATAAGAATAACATGGGGGATGAGTACGCAGGTTTGCTACAATAAGGAACGAAAAAAGTGGGTATTTAGGCAAATATCAATATAACTCAACTAGGTGACTCATGTAAGAGATTTTATTAATTTATGTTCATAATTAAGTGAGACATAGCATTTTAATTTTTCTCCATAAGAATAACATAGGGGCTGAGTACGCAAGTTTGCTGCTACGGGAACCTTTAGAAAAAAATTGTTTTTTTGAGCAAATAACAATAGGCCACAACCAGATAAAGCCGTATACCAATTTTTGTCAGTATACGTTCATAAATAAGCGAGATATAACATTTTTCTATTCCTCCATAAGAATAACATTAGACAACATACTGTGTTTAGCACTTTCAATATCTCGGTAACCGATTGACGTAGAGGAATGATCAAAATACCAAATTGTGTGTTTTTTTAATTTGAATCCAATGGTAAAAACTAAAATTTGACTATTTCAAAAATTATATGTAAAAAGCTCAAAAAACCCATTTTTGGGGTACAAAACCCCCCCAAAATACCCCTTAAGGTAGAGCGATATGGCTGGTTTTCAAACTGAAAGTCATAAATGCTGCTTTACACGTTTATACCAAATTTCATCAAAATCGGACCTTTTTTACGAGAGTTATCGCACCCACGGACACACACATATATATATATATATATATATATATATATATATATATGGATATATATATATATATATATATATATATATATATATATATACAGTTTCAAACGAATGGTGTTTTTGGGGTCTGGGGACCTCAAAACGAAAAGTTATCATGGTCCCGGGCCTAGGTCTTACCATACCGACTACGGTAATAGCTTCTTCCCTATAGGGGAAATTCGCTAAAAGTAACAAAAATTACTTTCAAAATTATTTTCAAATGTAAGAAAAAAGTTATTTGGGAGATTCTTTTTGACATGAGATCCATGTTAGGGCCCTAGTCCCCAGTTGAGAGTCAAATCAAGAGCTATGCCCAAGCCATTCACAGTGTTTTTTTTGTTAGCGAATTTCCCCTGTTTAGGGAAGAAGCTATTACCGTAGTCGGCATGGTTAGACCTAGGCCCGGGACCATGATAACTTCTCGTTTTAAGGTCTCCAGAACCCAAAAACACCATTCATTCAAAACCGTGTATATATATATTATATATGTGTCCGTGGGTGCGATAACTTTCGTAAAAAAGGTCCATTTTTGATGAAATTTGGTGCAAACGTGTAAAACAACATTTATGACTTTAGTTCGAAAACCAGACAGATCGATCCATCTGAAGGGGTATTGGGGGGTGGGGGGGTTTGCACCCCAAAAATACGTTTTTGAAGTTTTTACATGTAATATTTAGAAAATACCCCCGTCGCAGCAAACCTGCATACTCAGCGAATTTCCAATGAATTTGCATGTCTTAGTAACACATTAATCCACTTACCAGCAGGATTCATAAGAAATATATTCTCAAATAAGCGAAATTTTAAATATTAAATATTTTCCATAAGAATAACATTGGGGATGAGTATGCAGGTTTGCTGCCGCAATTAACCCTAGTAGTGGCCACCCAAAACTGTAGAATGGCCAACCAATTTTGGCGATTTTGCAGACCTTTTTTTGAAAATTCGTATAAATTTGAAATGAGAACTAAACATAGCCAACCACATATTCATTTTATTCAGAAAGAACAGGGGAATCTGAAAATAGTAAAATAAAAAAGATCTAAGAGGTAGTTTTTTCAGCAAAGTAAAAAAAATACAAAAGCAGTCTCGGTAAAACGTTTTTGTCAGATTTTTTATGGAAAATTCATTATATACTTTTTGTAGACAATTTAATTCCCTACATAGAAATGTATAATATGTTGGGGAAAAAATTTTATTTGTAAGTATTATGTAAGTATATACGGAAAACCGCAAAATGTGAAAATTGTACAGTGTTAGTTAGTACTTTAAAAAGGTAATGTAAATATGTATATGCTAATAATAATATGTATATATTTGTAAAGGTAATGAAATAAGAAATGTAAAAAAGTCATAAAGTTGATCACTTATGATTAGATGAATTTTGGAAATTTTAGGGTATTCGGAAAAAACAAAATTCTACGGTATTTAGTATATAACTTTTTTTAGAAATTTATTCCTCCAAATACTATATATACATTTAGTAGGACATTCAATTCCCTACATAGAAATGTATAATATGTTGGGGAAAAAATTGTATTTGTAAGTATTATGTAAGTATATACGGAAAACCGCAAAATTTGAAAATTGTACAATGTTAGTTAGTACTGTAAAAAGGTAATATAAATATGTATATTCTAATAATAATATGTATATATTTGTAAAAATAATGAAGTAGGGAATGTACACAAGTCATAAAGTTGATGGTAAAACTTGTTATCACTTATGAGTAGAAGACTTTCTGAAATTTTTGGTATTCGGAAAAAAATATTTTTACAGTATTTAGTATATAACTTTTTTAGAAATTTTTTCCCCCCAAAACAATATAAACATGTTGTAGAATGTTCAATTACCTACAAAAATATACATAACATTCATAATAAATTATATGTTTTTATATGTGTTGTGTAATAATAAAAATAATCGGTGAACTTATGAAATGATGTAAATCGCGGTATATTCTAATACATGTAAATAATGCCATATTATATATATATATTTTTCCTGCGGGTATTTAGAAACAATAAAATATATAAATATACATATACACAGGGTAGTGGCATATTATATAAGAGATAACGTGCGATTGTCACCATGTAGGAAAAATTACAAAATTATTATTTTTTATATTAGGCCTACTCAATAATGAAATACATCCTACCTTACAATTGTACAAAACCCCCCGGCGTTGCATAAAGATTACTGTTATATACACACACACACTTCACTAACACTAACACTCCGAAATAATAAAGGATTTAGCAATAATTCGCGGAAAACATGAGAGCGCGAACTCAACGACACCAACACGAAATGGCTGACACGTCGCAACTAACTACGCATTAGATGTCAGATGAGTGACGCATTTCCTTCGTCTTCGAGAGAGCAGCCGGAAATAACGATGCGCAAGGCTGCCAATGTCAAAAGCTAAATTTCTTCCTCTTCAAAATGAAATATTATATGACTAGTATTTATAACTTGCACTGGATGTAATTCGTATTTTCCACACTAGCGCATTGCGCCGGTTGGCCATTTGTTAGAAATTCAGAAAACAGCTGTGTTCATAAAATCGTAACTGTTGTGCAATCAATATTTCGTTCTAAAAATCAATACCACAGTGAAACTAAACTCTTTGGCTATGCAGTGGTACCACCCGCAACATCCTAAGACAAAAATTACCCGAGCAGGGTAATTCCAAAGTAGTCGTGTTTTTACATTTTCCGAGCGTCGACTGCAGGAATGGCGTAGCGGCAAAATTTCATTGTAATTATAATCGTCGTGACATTGTTATACAACTTGTAAACGGTTCATTTATGTAATAAAATGAAAGTTCAGAATGTGATCTTTCGAATGGTATAAATATTGTTCACTTCTGAGTTGACTATTAATGTTTTTTTTACCGTTACAAAAATTTCGACCCGTACTATCGTATTGCGCTGGTGGCCATTTCAGGCATCACGTGAACCCAGCGCATTGCGCTGGATGGCCACGGCTAGGGTTAAGGAACACAAAATAATGGGGTTTTATGCAAATATTGATAGAGCTTATATAAGTGAAGGTCACATACTAAGTTTCATCCATATAATTCATAAATAAGCAATATATAACACTTTAATTATTCTTCATAAGAATAACATGGGGACCGAGGTTTGCTGCTATGGGAACCATAAGCGAAAATTTTTCAACCAGATGAAGTCATATGCCAAGTTTGTTCAGCTGATGTTCATAAATAAGCGAGATATAAATTTGTCTTTTTCTCCATAACAATAACATTAGCCAACGTACTGTGTTTAGCACTTTCAATATCTCAGTAACCAAATGACGTAGAGCAATGATCAAAATACCAAATTGTTTGATTTAAATAAAAATTACCTATTTGGGTGAATACCCAAATAACGTATTTTTGGGGTACAAAAGCCCCCCCGAAAACCCCCCTTCCGAGGGTACGATTCGTCTGGTTTTCGAACTCGTTCTATAAGTAGTACTTTACACATTTGTACCAAATTTCATTAATATCGGACTTTTTTACGAGAGTTATCGTGCTTACGGACACACACACACACACACACACACACACACACACACACACACACACACACACACACACACATATATATATGTATATATATATATATAAAAATTTTAACAAATGGTGTTTTTGGCATCTGGGGACCTCAAAATGAAAAGTTATCATGGTCTCGGGCTTAAGTCTTACCATGAGACCTACAGTAATAGCTTCTTCCCTATAGGGGAACTTCGCTAAAAATCAAATTTTAGCGAATTTCCCCTATAGGGAAGAAGCTAACACCCTAGGTGGCATGATAAGACTTAAGCCCGAGACCATGATAACTTTTCGATTTGAGGCCCCCAGATGCCAAAAACACCATTAGTTCAAATGTTGTATATATATATATATATATATATATATATATATATACATACATACATATATATATATATATATATGTATGCCATAAGCACGATAACTCTCGTAAAAAAGGTCCGATCTTGATGAAATTTGGTACAGACGTGTAAGGTAGCATTTATTTGAACGGGTTTGAAATCGAGACGGATCGGACCATCCGAAGGGGTCTTTTGGGGGGGTTTTGCACCCCAAAAATGTTTTTTTTTTAATTTCACATGTAATTTTTAATTAAACAAATTTTAATGGGGGTATTAGTTTTCACCATTGGATTCACCTAAAAAAAAAACGAATAATTTGGTGTTTTTATCTTTGCTCTACGTCAATTGGATACCGAGATATTTAACGTGATAAACACAGTACAATGTCTAATGTTATTCTTATGGAAAAAAATAAAAATTTATATCTCGCTTAGTTATGAACATAAACTGACGAAACTTGGTAAATGGCTTCATCTGGTTGTGATTTATTGTTGTTTGCACAGATAACCAAATTTTTGCCGATAAACCCTGTAGCAGCAAACCTGGGTACTCAGCCCCCATGTTATTCTTATGGAGAATAATTAAAATGTTATAAATTGCTTATTTATGAATGTATATGGATGAAACTTGGTATGTGACTTCACTTAATTGAGTTCTATTGATATTTGCATAAAAACACATTATTTTTTGTTCCTTATAGCAGCAAACCTGCGTACTCATCCCCAATGTTATTCTTATAAAGAATAATTAATAATTTAAATATCGCTTATTTGTGAATATATTCCTTATGAATCCTGGTAAGTGGCTTAATGTGTTATTAAGACATACTATATAATATTCATTGGAAATTCGCTGAGTACGCAGGTTTGCTGCGACGGGGGTATTAGTTTTCACCATTGGATTCAGATTTAAAAAACACACAATTTGGTGTTTTGATTATTTGTCTACGTCAATTGGTTTCAGAGATACTGAAGGTACTAAACACGGTACGTTGTCCTTTAAGAAAAATGTTATATCTCTCTTATTTATGAACGTATACCAGCGAAACTTGGTATATGGCTTCATTTGGTTGTGATCAATTGTTATTTGCACAAAAAAAGCTATTTTACTGATGATCCCGAAGCAGCAAACCTGCGAACACACAAATATATCTTAACGAATGGTGTTTTTGGCATCTGGAAACCTCAAAACCTAAAGCTAACATAAGCCCGGGTTCAGGCCTTACCATTCTATGGTAATAATTGTCTCCCCTGTAGGGGAAATTCGCTAAAAATATGATGGTGTGATAGCCTAATAGGTAAAAAAAAAACATTCTGTACAGCTATTGTAAAGTAAGTATACAAGTTTCATAAAAGTTGGTTTTCCTGTGTTAGAACCAGAACGTAAGGCTTGGATTGTAGAAAAGATTCTAGTTTAATTAAAACACAAATCTCTGTAATAATACCTGGTTCGAAAATCCAATTCCTTTTAAAACATAATCTTCATACCGCAGTTCTTCAAATGATTTATCATCCTTATAACTTGGCATACATGTGATGCTGTGAAACCTTACAGCTTTTCTTGTCATCGTGTCATAATCCCAAGTGCTTTGGTAACGGGGTCGCTCTGTACCTGAAATTGTATATAACTGAAGTAAACTTAAACTCTATCAAACAAGGTGACCTCAAAGTATTTATCTTACACTAGCTGGTGA
The DNA here is from genome assembly GCA_963675035.1 of Allygus modestus. Lineage (NCBI taxonomy): Eukaryota > Metazoa > Arthropoda > Insecta > Hemiptera > Cicadellidae > Allygus > Allygus modestus. The sequence continues at coordinate 317,853,813 of OY776111.1, forward strand.
TGCTGTGAAACCTTACAGCTTTTCTTGTCATCGTGTCATAATCCCAAGTGCTTTGGTAACGGGGTCGTTCTGTACCTGAAATTGTATATAACTGAAATAAACTTAAACTCTATCAAACAAGGTGACCTCAAAGTATTTATCTTACACTAGCTGATGATGCTGTGAAACCTTAAAGCTTTTCTTGTTATCGTGTCATAATCCCAAGTGCTTTGGTAACGGGGTCGCTCTGTACCTGAAATTGTATATAACTGAAATAAACTTAAACTCTATCAAACAAGGTGACCTCAAAGTAGTTGAAATTGTATATAACTGAAGTAAACTTAAACTCTATCAAACAAGGTGACCTCAAAGTAGTTATCTTACACTAGCTGATGTACCCGTTCTTCGCACAGGTTTTTGCTTTACCCTCTATGGTCAATGCAATTTTCATTTTAGTTAGCTTGAAACAGCTGCTCTTTAAGCTATCAAATGAAAGTATTCACAGCTGGTCACAAGTTTCTGAATGTTTACTTTCTTCTGAAATGTAAACATTGAAACTTAGGATGTTCACACGGCGTAGCCCAAGGGGATTTTAAGGAAGTGAATAGGCCTATGTGTTCCATGGGTTCAAGATCTACCTTTAAGTTTCAGCCCAGTCGGTTCAGTAGTTTTTGCGTTTACCCGGAACAGCAGACAGACAGACAGAAACCACCTCTTCTTTATAATATTATAGATATCCTCCACTTCCTGAGATTGTTCTGGTTCATATAACAATTGCAGAAAATGAATTTTAGCCACATTATAGCATAAGTTCTATAATGAATCCTATGTTTGCGGGGTGTAAATAATCTGAAAGGAAATCTAATATAATACTTATTTCTAATCTTAACAAAGAAAACAAGTTCGCACGCAGCACGCTGACGTGAGGGAAGTGAATTTCCACATAACAACTTTTAAAACTCAAAATCAGTGTAAAAACATACATTTGTCCAATTCTTATTGAAATCTGAAAACATTGATTTTTTGGCTGTTCTGATACTCCTGGTTTCATTTACTTGCAAAGCTGGGAATACAATTTTGCGCATTATAAGGTTAGGAGAAGGTCCAGACAGGCTTAAAAGTAGGCCTGAGGTTGCAGGGGATGATAAAAGTACTCTAACAAAGGAATAACAGGCTTTTCCCCCGTAAGACAACGTACTGTGTTTAGTCGATACACATTTTCTTTAATAACTCGGTAAATATTTATGCTAGAATGATGAGAGAGGGCTTAAAACTTTCGCCTTTTTAATTCCCATCTTTTAACATGCATTGATTTTACATCTGGGGCCTTTCTGACCCTTTTTGGGCCCAACAACTCGAAATTTGAAAGATTAATCCCCAAAAAAAGGGTTTAGAGTTTTCCGATTGTTTGGGCCAACGAACTTGTCCAACTGATTACAGAAAGGAACGTCCCTACCAAATGTGAAGTAAATCGGACAAAAAATGTGACCGCTAGAGTGCAAAGACATATATATATATGTCTATATATATATAAAATTTTGAACGACCCCCAAAAACGTGTTCAGGGGGTCACGTTAGGAACTTCTATGGTGGTCCCGGGCTTAAGTTTCTCCGTGCCGGTCATGGTAATAGTTCACTTTCCAAAGGAAATTCACTAATAATTATGTAAGTCAGAGCCTTCCTATAAAACATGTATCTCAAAGTAAATAATATCCATTGTTTCAATAACTGCTAATAAAGTGATTTTAAACTTTACTACAATAACACAATTAACTTATAAATTAACATAAATATTATTTTAATTTGTTTGACAAGGTATTTCATTAGCTATCTCCAAAAGGTCTATTAAACATCAAATCAAATTATACATTGGTATTACAATATTAAATATGGCATTTCAATTAATAATATTGATGATACCCCTAGCTGGACACTCTCAAACATTAAACCAAATATTTTAGATATCACTTTCAATGATGCTGAATCTGCTGTGAAATGTTATATACAGAGGAACCTCTCATACCCCACGGTCCAATGTACTTGCACTGCTGTCTGGCGAACGCTGAGGCCGGGCCAAGCCTGGCTGGGATTGAAAGTGAAAGTCACTAAAAACAACTAGTGATCATGGATGCATACATATTTTTGTTCTAGTTGAATTTGTTCCAGTGTAAAGCATTATTATTTGCTTCTCTGACCCTCATGTCTTGCTCCTCTGATTATCTGACCTTTTTTGTGTCTCGGCCATGGTTTGGTCCCATAGGCAACAAATATGAGAGGATCTTCTGTATAACACAAAACAATCTTAAAATGAGTTTCATTTACTGAATGTTGTCTTAAGCAGCCTTTTCATCAATTGATTGTAAAATGATATTTAAACATACTACTAATAAGAAAATGACCTGGCGAATAGTGTGTTGCAAGATTGTAATCTTCAAAGCGAAGCTCTTCTAGAGATTTACTTTCATATTCAGGCATAGCTGTGATAGACACAATCTGCGACCCATATTCTCTACCAAACGTAATTGTTGTTGACTGATATAGATAAGGAGTAGTGCCTTGTCCATTACCTATACCACCACCCAAATTGGAGTTTAAGTATTTTAAAACGGAACAAAGGTAAAAAAGTTCAAACATTGTTATAAGAATCCATGAAAAAACTTCACTTAACCAAAATAAACTAGGAGTATGCCTTTTACAGGTTATGGGGATGGGCTCACAGTTCTCATTGCAAACAAAACAAAACTAAGTAAATAATAACTTAAAGATAATTGGCTACTTCATAATTTACCATCATGAGCATGGATTTGTTTTGAACAAACAAAGATTACAAGTGGAAATGAAATTATATATAATAGTAGCTTTAATTCAATTTTAAACACTTAATGAATTTTTATTGTTGTTTGCTTTTGTGTCAGTTGTTTATTCACTTTACAACTTTGTTGTCTGGTAGTCCAGCACCTCGAATGTACTGCTTTGTTGTTATGTTGAAGACAGTTGACAAAGGGGTTTACGGGATGCTAATAGAAAAGTTGTTTAAAGGGGTTTACGCAGAGTACAAAAAATGTATTTACTGTAATAAGATTTAATAATATACATATATATACAGATTGAGTCAGACCACCCGTCCTGCATGTATAATGGGAGAACGGTTTGGTCCAAATTAAAATACAAAAATACTAATTGAAATAGACTGAGCAGACTCATTCAACATACTGAAAAAAGTAGTATAGTTATCTTTACGTTAATATCCAAACTTAGTCAGCATGTGCTGAGAAATATTGAGCTTGGACTTACTCCTTTTTTCCCCTATAGGGAAGAAGCTATTACCGTAGTAGGCATGGTAAGACCTAGGCCCAGGACCATGATAACTTTTCGTTTTGAGGTCCCCAGATGCCAAAAACACCATTCGTTCAATACTGTGTGTATATATATATATATACGGACACATATACATGTGTGTCCGTAGGCACGATAACTTTCGTAAAAATGGTCCGATTTTGCTTAAATTTGGTAGAAACGTGTAAAGCAACATTTATGACTTTAAGTTCAAAAACTAGATACATCGCTTTAACCAAAGGGGTATTTGGGGGGGGGTTGTACCCTAAAAGTGGGTTTTTTGAGTTTTCTACATATAATATTTTAAGAAATCTAATTTTAGTTTACACTATTGGATTTGGCTTAAAAAAACAAACAATTTGGTGTTTTGATCATTTCTCTACGTCAAGTGGTTACCGAGGTATTGAAAGTGCTAAACACAGTACGTTGTCCAATGTTATTCTTATAGATTAATAAGAAAAAACCTATATCTCAGTTATTTATAAACGTATCCGGACGAAACATGGTATATGGCTTCATTTCGTTGTGGTCTATTGGTAATTGTTCATAAAAAAAATTTGCCGATGGTTCCCGTAGCAGCAAACCTGCGTACTCAGCGCCCATGTTATTCTTATAGAGAATAAGAAAAATGTTACGCCTCATTTAATTATGAACATAAAATAATATAACTTGGCATGTAGCTTCACCTACGTTACATTGACATTTGTATAAAAAGCCATAATTTGTGTTCCTTGTTGCAGCAAACCTGCGTACTCAGCCCCCATGTTATTCTTATGGAGAATAATTAAAATTGTATAAATTGCTTATTTATTAATGGATACGGATGAAACTTGGTATGTGGCTTCACCTGGTTGTGGTCTGTTGATATTTGCATTAAAACTTAATATTTTCTATTCCTAGCTGCAGCAAACCTGAGTACTCAATCCCCATGTTGTTCTTTTTGGGAAAACTAAAATTTAACATCGGCTCATTTTTTAATATGTATCTATGAAACTTGGCTGTATATAGTATATATATATATATATATATATATATATATATATATAAGCATTGGAAATTTGCTGAGTATGCAGGTTTGCTGCAACGGGGGTATTTCCTTGTTACTGTGTATGGATGTCTATCTGGTGGTAAATAAACAAAGTTTAGTTTTCATGTAAACCACTACGTGTAAAATGTATGGGAACAGTATATTAAAACAGTCAGAATTTTATGAATAAATAAGGGTCGACAGTGATCTAAGGACCGACTTTGCATATAGTGTGCATGACTTTCTTTTGGACCAACAAAATATCTCTCACCGATAGTGAATGACCCCAAAAAATCAAACCATAAGCCATATGGGAGTGAAAAAACCAAGATAAACCATTTTAGCGAATTTCCCCTATAGGGAAGAAGCTATTACTGTAGTCGGCATGGTAAGACCTAGGCCCAGTACCTAGGTAAAGCGATCGTTAAATGATAAATTTTCGTTTTGAGGTCCCCAGATGCCAAAAACACTATTCGTTCAATACTGTATATATATATATATATATATATATTGTAAGGTGCTTACAGTTTTAGAGGTAAAGATGATTAAAAAGTAGGAAATTTCACTTTGCCAGGTTGGCTCACTTGCGGTCAGCTGTGTTAAGTAGTTAGTAGGCTCGCCACGCACGGCGCTAGCGTCGTGGCGGTAGTGGGGGTAACTTGATCTCTCTTCTCGAACGGCCGAGGCAGTCAGTCTGCGGCCCGGCGAAGAGCTGGAAACATCTAGAGCTCCGAATACGAATGCGAGAAGGAACTTACGATTTACTCGAGGTTAATACTTTAAAAAATAAAACTGTAAGTGCGAAGCCTCTCCATTTTGATAACTTCTAAATTCGATAAAGTAAGAACATTAAGTAAATTAGGACGATTTTATGTTGTGAAGATAACGTTGTACGATTCGTTTAAAACTTAATTTAAATCTTTTGGTTTTAAGATTGCTTTTGGTTTTTAAATTGCCCTAGACATGCAAGTAAAATACAAGTCGGTGGCGAAATAGCTCCGAGGTTAGGAGTTTTGAGTAATCGTAATTCTTGCTGTGATTTTATTGAATAAATTCATTTCACTCGGGTGTAAAACCCTAGAGAACTTAGAACAAATAAAAAGAAAGCTAAATCAAAAATAGACATTTGTAGTTTTATTAATTAATCTGGGCCAGGGCGTAATAGCTCTGTGAATTATAGGTTTTAACCAAGTTTGATAAAAGAATGATAGGATTTTGTAAATTTTAAAATAGCTAAAGACTTTAAAAGTGACTACAAGGTTCAGGGCGGAACAGCTCTGCAAACAATTAGGCCTAGGCGAGATATTATTAGATAAAATATAATAAACTTATTTTGGGTTTTAAACATTTAAATAAGCAAAAGTGAATCCATCTGGGCCAGGGCGTAATAGCTCTGTGAATTATAGGTTTTTAACCAAATTTGATAAAACAATTGAGGTTTCGCACAGTGTTAAAGAGATAACTTTTTATACGTCATTAAGGAACTAATTGGTGAAATAGGGTTAGAAGAGGGTTTTATTTTAAATTGCGAATTGCGTAATTAGGAATTTTCCTGGTTAATTTTAGTTGATTTATACGGCCAACATTTTACCAATTAGGGACTTTTATCTAATTTATTCAATGTGCTTTCACATGGGCGATGATGAGCGATTAAAGGCAGAATAAAAGAAAAACCTGTTGTTTGTAGTCTTTGCTGAGCCCATCCAAAATTTAATTATGTTAATTTAATCGACCTTAGGACATAAAAGATAGACGACTGAGCGAATTCGTGGCACAAACGTGCTAAGAAATACTGAGACGGATCTAGCACGTTACATTTGGCGTTCCCCAACAGGGACCGAGTTAATTAAATAATTAAAGGCGCCCGAAGGGTATTGGCGATTATTAAAGCGATTTTTGTCGAATTTTCGAGAAAATTAAAATTTTAAAATGGGGCTTTGGCGTTTGTTTGTGCACGTTTGGTCCCAACTTTTTTGGAACAGTTTCTACATTCTTTCCCCGGCGAAAACAAAAGCGAGTGATAGGCGTGATAAAACAGAAGCAACTAGTGTGACTACGCGAACCACAACGAGCACTGGTGCAATTCCAAAGACTATTGTAGCGACTACAACAGTTGTTACGGGGGAAAGTATCACTACGGTGCCATCGACATCTACGTTGAGTCTTCCACTCACTAGTACACAAACAATTAGTTCTAAATCGCCCTCAGAGGATGACCCTAGGACTAGTTGGATTAGAACATTAACTAAAGAGGAATTAATATTTGAAATGGGAAAATACGGTCTTGACACGTCGGGAGTGATGGATGAGTTGAGAAGGCGGTTCGCTAAGTTTTGGAAGGAGGGAATTCCCCGCGAGGGAAACAAGACAACGCAACCGAGCGAGACTGAAATGTTGTCCTTCGCCGGAAATCTATTGTCTCGCGCTCAAAGCATTAGTGACGCGGAGCACAATGCTTATTCACGAAGTAGGAATTATCAGGCGGGGGAGAGTGAATTAAATAAAATTAGCCAGATGTTAGGAATGCCACCAGAGGCTAAATTGGAAGATATTTGTAGATCGGTGTCTGAGCTAATTAATAAATCGAGCTCATCAGTAAGTAGGCTGTCGCAAGGCTTTAATAGGCCGACTTATGAGTTTTTAAATAATGATGGGTTACCGAGTTTACCTCAGCATAGCGGCGGCGGTTTCGTATCTTCACACTATACTAGGCCGATTACATCAGTGCTTCCGCCCAGCACATACAACCAACCTGCGGTAAAATTAGAAGATTCATCTGCTTTATGTAACTTAGTAAGAAAATGGAATGTTAAGTTTGATGGATTCAAAGATCCGATTTCGTTCTTAGAGCGATTAGACGAATTAAAAGAGTCGTACGGTATCGACAACAATTGCATTCTTAAAGTTTTACCGGAATTGTTGCACGGCACGGCTCTACTGTGGTATCGAAATAACAAGGACAATTGGCGTTGTTACGAGGATTTTCGCCGCAGTTTTGACTTGCAGTTTTTGCCCCCGGGATATTTAAGGGATTTGGACCGTGAGATCAGATCTCGTTCTCAAGGTGAACACGAACAATTTCGAAATTTTGTGATAGCCATAAGCACTTTGATGAGGAGGCGTGGCGGCCTTTCGTTACGAGAGCAGTTGGACATTATTTTCACTAACATGAAACCGGACTATAAATTAACGATGAGGCGGCATGAGATAACTTCGTATGAGGATATGCTTATACAAGCTGAATATGTTGAGAGTTATTTACGGGAAAAGGCATTGTATCGACCACCCCCGCCACCTTCAATGGCGTTAGTACCGGAAACAGCTTATCAACCGCGAAGAAAACATGATAAACCATACGGGAACTGCGGAGTTGACTTCGTGAATTCTGGAATTTCACCTGGCGGTATAGAAAACGAAATCGAGAGGCAAGCTAACCCCTCAAACGGCTCGCGGAACGATTCCTTCAGACGGAGAGGCGATTATAGTCAGAGGTGGAATAACCGAGCGGCTTATCAGCGACCTGATAACTGGAGCGATAGAAGAGCGCCAGCTGAACAAAGCCTGTCAAATTCCAGGAACAATAGGGAGCAGGTGAATCAAACTGCTCGTTCGCCGGTACTGTGTTGGAATTGCGATAGGACCGGTCACTTTTATCGCGACTGCAGGTTACCAAAAAAGTTAAAATGTTTTTATTGTAAGACTGAAGGAGTTAGGACTAGCGATTGCGGATGCCGGTCGGGAAACGAATCTCGGGCTCAGGTGGAGAGAGGTCAACCGGGGCCCAAGAGAGCCTTATATCCTCCGAGGGAATCCAGCGGCGAGAACAAATACATCTACTTCCAAGAAGAGTAGAATACTATCCAAAAGAAAAATTGAACCGCCCGGAGTGGGCCACGTCAGGCAGGAAACGTGGGCCCAACAAATACTGCAAAGTTCGAAGATGGAGGGAGGATGGCTCCTTCTACAGAGAAAAGTTCCTAAAACCCCAATATAGACGGCAGATGCCGTACTGCTGGCGGTAAAGAAAAAAAAGAAAGGATTTTAGTTTTCCAAAAAGGGAGTTTTGTTTTCATTTCTTTTAGTTGCGGGAGAAAAAGCTTTAGTTTCTAAAAGAAACAACAAGAAGCATTTGTTGGAAGTAGAAGAAGCGAAAGATGTAAATAAGATTCGGTTAATTGATGACCGAAGATGGGACAACGAAGAGTAGTTGTTGCTGAAGTAGAAGTGGTACATAGGCTAGTTTAGATCATTAAGAAGAACATTTTATTTGTAGGAAGATCCTAGACGGAGGAGCAGAAAGGTGAGAACCTTTTTTTTTTTGTTGTTTTTTGTTTTGCGGTAAGTAAGAGGGGAGTGTAAGGTGCTTACAGTTTTAGAGGTAAAGATGATTAAAAAGTAGGAAATTTCACTTTGCCAGATTGGCTCACTTGCGGTCAGCTGTATTAAGTAGTTAGTAGGCTCGCCACGCACGGCGCTAGCGTCGTGGCGGTAGTGGGGGTAACTTGATCTCTCTTCTCGAACGGCCGAGGCAGTCAGTCTGCGGCCCGGCGAAGAGCTGGAAACATCTAGAGCTCCGAATACGAATGCGAGAAGGAACTTACGATTTACTCGAGGTTAATACTTTAAAAAATAAAACTGTAAGTGCGAAGCCTCTCCATTTTGATAACTTCTAAATTCGATAAAGTAAGAACATTAAGTAAATTAGGACGATTTTATGTTGTGAAGATAACGTTGTACGATTCGTTTAAAACTTAATTTAAATCTTTTGGTTTTAAGATTGCTTTTGGTTTTTAAATTGCCCTAGACATGCAAGTAAAATACAAGTCGGTGGCGAAATAGCTCCGAGGTTAGGAGTTTTGAGTAATCGTAATTCTTGCTGTGATTTTATTGAATAAATTCATTTCACTCGGGTGTAAAACCCTAGAGAACTTAGAACAAATAAAAAGAAAGCTAAATCAAAAATAGACATTTGTAGTTTTATTAATTAATCTGGGCCAGGGCGTAATAGCTCTGTGAATTATAGGTTTTAACCAAATTTGATAAAAGAATGATAGGATTTTGAAAATTTTAAAATAGCTAAAGACTTTAAAAGTGACTACAAGGTTCAGGGCGGAACAGCTCTGCAAACAATTAGGCCTAGGCGAGATATTATTAGATAAAATATAATAAACTTATTTTGGGTTTTAAACATTTAAATAAGCAAAAGTGAATCCATCTGGGCCAGGGCGTAATAGCTCTGTGAATTATAGGTTTTTAACCAAATTTGATAAAACAATTGAGGTTTCGCACAGTGTTAAAGAGATAACTTTTTATACGTCATTAAGGAACTAATTGGTGAAATAGGGTTAGAAGATGGTTTTATTTTAAATTGCGAATTGCGTAATTAGGAATTTTCCTGGTTAATTTTAGTTGATTTATACGGCCAACATTTTACCAATTAGGGACTTTTATCTAATTTATTCAATGTGCTTTCACATGGGCGATGATGAGCGATTAAAGGCAGAATAAAAGAAAAACCTGTTGTTTGTAGTCTTTGCTGAGCCCATCCAAAATTTAATTATGTTAATTTAATCGACCTTAGGACATAAAAGATAGACGACTGAGCGAATTTGTGGCACAAACGTGCTAAGAAATACTGAGACGGATCTAGCACGTTACAATATGTGGTGTGTGTGTGTGTGTGTGTGTGTGTGTGTGTGTGTGTGGGTTTGTAAAGGGGTCGGGGTGAGATCCGTTGTATGTTAACACACGCACACCGCGAGATCCGTTTTGCGCCGTGAGATCCACCCCCTGGATCTCAGAACGCGAAAGCCTGTGATTCGTCCTCATGATGACGAGAGGATCACGGAAATGCCCGAAACCACCCGAAATCAAGTGGATCTCACAGAGCTGGATGTTTCCAAAGTGTGCGTGTGCATGAGCTTTCGTAAAACGCCACCACGTCGCGCTAGCGTCGGTTATGCACACTATACTGTTGATGGCGGGAAATCCTTCTTCGTGGACATGGACTGACGACTTCTTCGACATAGTGATGCGCGATTGCGAGAGGTTAAAACAATCAAAATGTTCCTTCTGGAGAGGTTCCGCTTATCGATTGTTTCGAGTGCTTAGCGAGAGGTTTGTACAATCGAGATGTTTTCTCTCGATTGTTGCATTCGTTGCAAAGTCGTCTGCTGCCGGCGCGTGGTGAGAGGATAACCCCGTTATAGATGTGGATCGCATTTTAATCAGGCTCTAAAAACATTTTTTGCAAATAAGCCACCCGTAATTTAGTTGTTTTTAGATATTCCATTATTATTTTACCCCGCGACAATATAAACACATATTGACTATGTGTTTTCAGGCCTCACAAATGTACATAAAAAAATAAAAATTAAATGGATTAATTTTGAATAATAGTTTTATTTTATTAAACAGCTGCTGTGTCCTTTTGGCTCAATTTTTAATTTTTGTCTCATATTTGTTTATATGTATAATAATATTAAACTCTATATAGGATTAAACTAACAAAAAAGTATTTAAATGTTGTAAAATATAGGCTCTTGATACTGGCTTTATTGGGAGTTCAATTTCAATAGGCAAATGTTTCCCTTATATCCTATATCGTGTGTAAACAAATTAAGTTAATTATTATTAAGTTTAAATCAATTAAGGATTCGTTCAAAAATTTGTTTTTATTTGATTTTTAATCGTGTGTTATAATTTTGGCAACGTCTTATATTTTATCTCTACATAATAAATCTAAAAACATTATTTCATTGACAATTTTCTAAGTAATAAAAAATGTTGAAATGAAAGTATAGTGTGAAGCGTGGGAAAGGAGCAGAATTACTGCTGCCTAAAACGTTCACTAATTCTTTGAGCATTAAAAGTATAAGTATGTTCGTCTATATTTAATAATGATAAACATTTGTTTCTACTCTCCGTTAATAATTTAATGTATAAGATGTTATATATTTTATTTTTTAAGAGCAAAAGAGCAATGTTAAATTTCAAATTCAACGGATAATAAGATTTTTTGGTATATGACTTATTTGAAAGAGAATACCCCAGTCGCAGCAAACCTGCATCCTCAGCGAATTTCCAGTGCAAAATATTTGTCTTAATACCCCATAAAGCCGCATACCAAGTTTCATAAAAATATATACACATATAAGCGATTTTAATTATTATCCATAAGAATAGCATTGTAATGAGTACGTAGGTTTGCTGAAACAAGGAACATAAACAATTGGTTTTTATGCAAATATAAATATAATTTAACTAGGCGAAGCCACATACCAAGTTTCATCAATATTCAATCATAAAGTGCCATATAACATTTTAGTTATTCTTCATAAGAATAACATGGGGGCTGTGTATGCAGGTTTGCTGCTACGGGAATAATCAACAAAAAATCAATTTTTTGTGCAAATATTGTGCACCAGTACTACGTGAAGCCACATACCAAGTTTCATCAACATACATTCATAAATAATCGAGATATCAAATTTTATTTATCTATCTATAATATTATAAAGAAGAGGTGGTTTCTGTCTGTCTGTCTGTCTGTCTGTCTGTCTATGTTCCGGGTGAACGCAAAAACTACTTAACCGACTGGGCTGAAACTTTACACAAAGGTAGATCTTGAACCCATGCAACACATAGGCCTATTCACTTCCTTAAAATCCCCTCGGGCTACGCCCCGTGAACGTTCTAAGTTTCAATGTTTACATTTCATAAGAAAGTAAACATTCAGAAACTGTAATGCGAACAGCTGAGGGCACTTACATTTGACAGCTTAAAGAGCAGAAGCAAGAACAACAGCTGTTTCAAGCTAACTAGAATGCAATTTGCATTGACTATAGAACGGGTAAGGAAAACCCCTGTGCGAAGAACGTGTACATCAAAGTATATATATATATATAAAATATATTTATTTCAATATACCGTATAGTTAATCTATATAAATAAAATTAGAGTTTTGTCTGTACATTGCTTGGAATTATGAAACTGTTGCATATTTCCACGTTTTACACCCTAGGGAAACCAAAACAAATCTTATCTCAATTTATGTCCGTCCGTCTGTCTGCCGGTAACGCTCAAGGACGGGTTTTGTTCGCTTTTCACTGAAAAAACGGGTGCACTGACATTAATGAAACTTTGTTTCTTTGTTCTATATATGCGTGAGAAGGTTTTAGGGCACTATAAACTGGCATACGCCTTTAAAAAAAACGAGTTCGCACGCAGCACGCTGACGTGAGGGAAGTGAATTTCCACTTAAAAACTTTTAAAACTCAAAATCAGTGTAAAAATATACATTTATTCAAATTTGTATTAAAATCTGAAAACAGTGATTTTTTGGCTGTTCTGATGCTCCTGGTTTCATTTACCTGCAAAGCTGGGAATACAATTTTGCGCATTATAATGTTAGGAGAAGGTCCAGGCAGGCTTGAAAGTAGGCGTGAGGTTGCTGGGGATGATGAAAGTACTCTAACAAAGGAATAACAGGCTTTTATAGTGTAAAACCCCCATAAGACAACGTACTGTGTTTAGTCGAAACACATTTTCTTTAATAACTCGATAAATATTTATGCTAGAATGACGAGAGAGGGCTTAAAACTTTTGCCTTACTAATTCCCATCTTTTTACATGAATTAATTTTACATACGGGGCTTTTCTGACCCTTTTTGGGCCCAAAAACTCAAAATTTGAAAAATTAATCCCCAAAAAAGGGGTTTAGAGTTTTCCGATTGTTTTGCCCAACGAACTTGTCCAACTGATTACAGAAAGGAACGTCCCTACCAAATTTGAAGTAAATCGGACATAAAATGTGACCGCTAGAGTGCAAACACACACATATATATATATATATATATTAAATTAAATGTCTATATATATATATATATATATATATATATATATATATATATATATATAAAATTTTGAACGACCCCCCAAAACGTGTTCAGGGGGTCACGTTAGGAACTTCTATGGTGTTCCCGGGCTTAAGTTTCACCGTGCGGGTCATGCTAATAGTTAACTTTCCAAAGGAAATTCACTAATAATGGCGGCCGCTTAAAAACATGATTTTGTGCGGTTTTGGTCATTTTTTGTTCGCTTTTCACAGGAAAACGGGTGCACCGATTATTATGCAACTTTTTTCTATGTTCTATATGTGCGTTAGAAGGTTTTAGACTAATTTGATTGTTTTAAATTACCTTAGGACACTGCTCTATAAGGGTTTAAAGGTCCTATGCTATTCTTATGGACAAAGCATTTATTTATATTGAACCAGATGATGGAATAGTTATTCTAAAAATTGTTTTTTTAGTTATTTTTTAAAACGTTGAGTGAAGATTGGTAATAAATAACATAAGTGGATATATGATCTAAATCTATATTTGTCAGACTCATGCACTCACTGACATAGTGATCACCTTATCTAAGAAACGACAATGTCTATTGAAGATACAATTTTGGATGGTGGTTCGCCTTATGCTGCAGATTCACAATAAGAATACGTTTAAAAAAGTCCTATAGGGTTCTTCGCTAATTTACTTTTATGGCAATTTTATGAGTATTAGTATTTACTGGACCTTTGTAAGTTACATTTCGGTAGGAACTTAACTAATTCATCAGAAAAAAACGCAAGCCTATTCCTGTTACGAAGTTGTTTAAGGGCTTCGCCCCCCGGAATTTCAAAATACAATATTTTAACAATCTTGCACATACTCTTGGACTGATGGATCTGAAATTTGGTAGGAATGTAGCTGATAGCTCAGTGCAGACATTACCTACTCCAGACACAAATATACTCAAGGACTCTGGCCCAATGACCTTTAATATAAGCGTGTTTGTCATAACACACCAACTACTCAACCAGTAGAGCTGAAATTTGATGCCTTAAAGGAAATAAGAAACAACATCATGTGGAGTCACGGTGTTGTTCTCTGGAGATTTCACACAGACCCTTTGTCATAAGTGAGACATGAGTGGACGAGTCTACGCCTCTCTAAAAATATATTTTATGTAGCCGACCACTGAGCGTCTGAACTTAACAGTAAATATGAAAATGTATTTTTGAGAAGATTAAGGGGTTGAGCAGTTTTCTTACGCGCTTTTAAAAGTTGAGATTGGGACATTGAAAAACAAATTAAGTCTCAGAAACATCTATCCTTCACTCGGCACTATCGATGAATCACAGGATTTATTGACTGACAGTTTGTTACACCGAGGTTCATAAACAGTTTAATCTGGAAAGTGCCTGGCTCTGTGATTGTGCCATCCTCACGCCCACCAATGAACAAGCAACGGAGATCAACACAAATGTAGGTCTATTCCAAAGGGAGGAACGAACATATACATTATTTAATACCGTTCATTTAACCATGACCACTGTTAGAACAGTTCGTATATTGATTTACATTTATTTAAATCAAATCAAGTAGTCATATGTTTTTAAAACATATGATTTTTCCAAGTTTAAATTGTTTAATTACAATTATAATGAAAACAGGACCTGGCAAGAATGGTGATTTTAAAAGTGGTTTGTCAATGTATTTAAAGTTTAATGTTTCGTTAAATTACTATTAATTTATTTGAATGTAAAGATTAATGTATCAAAGTATTTAAAATGTTAAATTAAACAGGGTTAATATTTTGTTGTACTTGAGTTCTTTTATTTCTAAAATCGAATCCAAAGTGTTACGTGTACCGATTTGGAGTCGCAAAAACCACACCGTTCACTACCCGACAGAGTTCCTCGACTTGGCAACAGTACCCGAACTATCTGCCATAGTATATTTCGTTAACTTTAATTTAATTCTACTTTAAAAGTGTTAAATGTAATTTTAATATTGTAAAATTATATGGGTTGTTATTTTTTTTAGATAATCTACCATTTATATACAACCCGTACGAAGGACGGGTACACAGCTAGTTCTCCATAAGGATAACATTGGACAACGTACTGTGTTTAGCACTTTGAATATATCAGCAACGGTTGAGCGTAGAATCACAATTTAAACACCAAAATTATTGTTTTGTGGAACTGAACAGATTGGTAAAAGTAAATGTGAAGTTTACATTAAAATAAACTGAGGAAAAGCCAAAAACCTTTTTCCCATAAGATTAACATTGGAGATTTTATAAGTAGGTTTTTTTTATTTTCTCCGCAACCACTTAACCTAGGTTAGTAATTCAAAATACGATTTTAATGTTTTTAAGCACTATAACATGGTCAATACCAAAATTAAGTTGTTCAAAAATTTTAGGGTGAAAAATGCAAAAAAATGATTTTTGAACAATTTAAAACCCCTATAAACCCCCCTTTCCATGGCCCGATTTTTCTGGTTTTCGAACTTAAAGTCACGAATGTCATTTTACACATTTGAGCCAAATTTCATCGAAATCGGAAGTTTTTTACTCAAGTTATCGCATTCACGGACACACACACACACACACACACACACACACACACACACATATATATATATAAATTTGAATGAATAGTGTTTTTGTCATCTGGGGACCTCAAAACAAAAAATTATTATGGTCTCGGGCTTAAGTCTTACTATGAGACCTACGGTAATAGCTTCTTCCCTATAGGGGAAATTCGCTAAAAAATAATTAAACGACTTCAGTGAGTAGAATTTTGATTTTATGTTTAATTTTTTCTAAAGAATCATAAAAATGTGAATTTTACCTTTTAAAAATAAATTAATTTAAGGACCTAAATGAAAAGTCTAATCACTGAAATTGCTAGATAATGATAAAACCCACGAGTATGCCAAATTTTAAAATAAATTCTGGGCAGAGTTTTAAATAATACCTGTTTTAACATGGGAGCGCTGTCGCTCAACTAAAAAGTTTTACATAGTTTTTAGGACAAAAACCTCTTTTAAGAGTTAGGTTTGTCGAAGGTAAGTTCATTTAAAAATAGTATTAATAACAACAATTTTGCTCAGTATTCTCCACGAAAGTTCAACATGCATTACAGAAGAAAAATTAAATTTGAAGAAATAAAATAAGTTCCCGGGAACAATGTAACACCTAAAACCACCCACAGCCAACCCCATGACACTAACAACCGCCCCCAGCCAAACCCATGACATCTACAACCGCCTCCAGCCAAACAGCCAACGTCATGGCACTAACTACCACCCCCCCCCCCCCAGCCAACGCCATGGCGTTAACAATCTCCCCGGGCCAACCACATGACACTAACTACCCCCAAGCCAACGCCATGACACTAACAACCACCCCCAGCCAACGCCAAGGCACTAACGATCGCCCCCGGACAACCACTTGACACTAACTACCGCCTCCACCCAACGTCATGACACTAAGAACTGTCGGCCAACCCTATGACATATACTACCCGCCAGCCGACACCATGACACTAACAACCGCCCCCAGCCAAACCCATGATATATATAACCGCCTCCAGCTAACGTTATGACACTAACTACCACCCACAGCCAACCCCATGCCACTATCAACCACCCCCAGCTAACGCCATGGCACTAACGATCGCCCACGGCCAACCACACGACACTAACTACCATCCCCAGCCAACGCCATATGGCACTAACGATCGCCTAAGGCCAACCACAAGACACTAACTACCGCCCCTATCCAACCACATGACACTAACTTCCGCCTCCACCCAACGTCATGACACTAAGAACTGCCGGCCAACCCTATGACATATACTACCCGCCAGCCGACACCATGACACTAACAACCACCCCCAGCCAAACCCATAATATATATAACCGCCTCCAGCTAACGTTATGACACTAACTACCACCCACAGCCAACCCCATGCCACTAACAACCACCCCCAGCCAACGCCATGGCATTAACGATCGCCCACGGCCAACCACACGACACTAACTACCATCCCCAGCCAACGCCATATGGCACTAACGATCGCCTACGGCCAACCACAAGACACTAACTACCGCCCCTATCCAACCACATGACACTAACTTCCGCCTCCACCCAACGTCATGACACTAAGAACTGCCGGCCAACCCTATGACATATACTACCCGCCAGCCGACACCATGACACTAACAACCGCCCCCAGCCAAACCCATGATATATATAACCACCTCCAGCTAACGTTATGACACTAACTACCATCCACAGCCAACCCCATGCCACTAACAACCGCCCCCAGCCAACGCCATGACACTAACGATCGCCCACGGCCAACCACACGACACTAACTACCATCCCCAGCCAACGCCATGGGCACTAACGATCGCCCACGGCCAACCACAAGACACTAACTACCGCCCCTATCCAACAACATGACACTAACTTCCGCCTCCACCCAACGTCATGACACTAAGAACTGCCGGCCAACCCTATGACATATACTACCCGCCAACCGACGCCATGACACTAAGAACTGCCCCCGGCCAACCCTATGACATCTACTACCCCTGACACTAACTAGTCATGACACTAACTATGACCTCCAGCCAACGCCATGACACTAACAACCGCTCCCAGCGAACACCATACCACAGGATTTACAGGATTAAATAAATAAGATCAAAGTTAACATATATATATTTATTACTTTCACAGCTTTTACAAGTACAACTAATTTTCAAATAGACCTTTTATAATTCCTTGCATTCTGTTAATCACCAATCTATAATTTGCTCAGACTTACTGTAAACAAGAATTATTATTTCTTTAGTTTTCATGAAATTAAAAGATTTCTGTTTAACATTTCAAAAATTGACAGTATCATGAAAACGAAAGGTGATATTTAAAAAACATTGCGGCATTGATTTCAGCGTCGGAAAACAGTTGGAAATGATGTGTCACAACCCTACCTTTACATAAGAAAAAAATA
This sequence comes from Allygus modestus, assembly GCA_963675035.1. Lineage (NCBI taxonomy): Eukaryota > Metazoa > Arthropoda > Insecta > Hemiptera > Cicadellidae > Allygus > Allygus modestus. The sequence goes on from OY776111.1 coordinate 317,872,013, forward strand.
TATTATTCCAAATTGGTGGATCCAAGATGGCGGCCGAAAATTTTAATTTGTCAGAATGAAGCAAATTTTGTACACATTTCATATTTTAAGACTAGCCTCGAGTAGTGGTTGGAAATTGGCTGATAGACAAAGAGCTTACATCCCTGGAAGGTTCCCTTAGCTGGAGCTTACGTTTTAGCTTCCCTGGAAGCTAAACAATTCAAGGTCCCTTCAGCATTGATAAAAACACATTCAACCAAAGGAAAATATTTGATGACATAACTACTAGGCCAAAACCATCTATTTTATACCAGAAAAAGATTCAAATCCGTAGATTTTGCTGGTGGATTTATTTAAGAATCTCCATAATATTTTAACTTGGACTGGAAGCTAAACATATACGTATAAATTTTGTTTCTAATTATAACCGTATTTTTTAAAGTATATTTTTTTAAATACTTCAATTTAGAAAAATATATACTTACGCGAAATAAACCGTTTTCGAGTTATAAGCAAAAATCCTCCGGAAATGAGATTTTTACAATGTTCCGTCAAGAAACTTCATAAGATAACAATCTTTTATTTGAATCCAGCACCCCAAAACAACAATGAATCGAAGAAAACATAACCCCCAAAAACTTGTCTGGTAAAATCACTATTTGAATGGACCAAATAGTACAGTTCATGCCAGAGAGACAAGTTTAAGGGATGGATCTCAGCCCGACCACACAAAGGTGGAACGAGTGCGTAGTGCGTTTGGGAACTAGCCGCGAACATTTATCGAGCAAATACAACGTTGTGTTGTTCCATATTACATCTGGCAACACTGTTACCACCGGATCTCACCAAAGGCCTGGGCTACTTAATGTGTGTATCCCCCCCATTTCGTTCAAGGTCAGTAGGATCTCACTAAGCCTTACATACCGGATCTCACTGAGATAGTAAATATCTTATTGTGAGATTTAAGAAAATTGCATAGACAATGTTACTTGTGTAATCTGTAAGTATTTCTTTCAAAAAGTTAATTCCAGATTTCCTTAAAAAGCTCTCCTTCAGCCGGATCTCATCTTGCTGTTTCACAACGTGGATCTCACCCCGACCGTCAAACGTGTGTGTGTGTGTGTGTGTGTGTGTGTGTGTGTGTGTGTGTGTGTGTGTGTGTGTGTGTGTGTGTGTGTGTGTGTGTGTGTGTGTGTGTGTGTGTGTGTGTGTGTGGTGTGTGTGTGGTGTGTGTGTGGTGTGTGTGTGTTGTGTGTGTGTTGTGTGTGTGTTGTGTGTGTGGTGTGTGTGTGTTGTGTGTGTGTTGTGTGTGTGTTGTGTGTGTGTTGTGTGTGTGGTGTGTGTGTGGTGTGTGTGTGGTGTGTGTGTGGTGTGTGTGTGGTGTGTGTGTGGTGTGTGTGTGGTGTGTGTGTGGTGTGTGTGTGGTGTGTGTGTGGTGTGTGTGTGGTGTGTGTGTGGTGTGTGTGTGGTGTGTGTGTGGTGTGTGTGTGGTGTGTGTGTGGTGTGTGTGTGGTGTGTGTGTGGTGTGTGTGTGGTGTGTGTGTGGTGTGTGTGTGGTGTGTGTGTGGTGTGTGTGTGGTGTGTGTGTGGTGTGTGTGTGGTGTGTGTGTGGTGTGTGTGTGGTGTGTGGTGTGTGGTGTGTGTTGTGTGTTGTGTGGTGTGTGGTGTGTGGTGTGTGGTGTGTGGTGTGTGGTGTGTGGTGTGTGGTGTGTGGTGTGTGGTGTGTGGTGTGTGGTGTGTGGTGTGTGGTGTGTGTGTGTGTGTGTGTGTGTGTGTGTGTGTGTGTGTGTGTGTGTGTGTGTGTGTGTGTGTGTGTGTGTGTGTGTGTGTGTGTGTGTGTGTGTGTGTGTGTGTGTGTGTGTGTGTGTGTGTGTGTGTGTGTGTGTGTGTGTGTGTGTGTGTGTGTGTGTGTGTGTGTGTGTGTGTGTGTGTGTGTGTGTGTGTGTGTGTGTGTGTGTGTGTGTGTGTGTGTGTGTGTGTGTGTGTGTGTGTGTGTGTGTGTGTGTGTGTGTGTGTGTGTGTGTGTGTGTGTGTGTGTGTGTGTGTGTGTGTGTGTGTGTGTGTGTGTGTGTGTGTGTGTGTGTGTGTGTGTGTGTGTGTGTGTGTGTGTGTGGGCACGATAACTTTCGTAAAAATCGTCCGATTTTGATTAAATTTGGTATAAACGTGTAAAGAAACATTTATGACTTAAAGTTCGAAAACCAGACAGATCGCTTTACCCGAAGGGGTATTTTAGGGGGGTTTTGTACCCTAAAAGTGGGTTTTTTTGAGTTTTCTACAAATAATATTTTAAGAAATCTAATTTTAGTTTACACCATTGGATTTGGCTTAAAAAAACGAACAATTTGATGTTTTTATCATTTCTCTACGTCAATTGGTTACCGAGATATTGAAAGTGCTAAACACAGTACGTTGTCCAATGTTATTCTTATGGAGAATAAGAAAAATTGTATATCTCGCAAGCAGTATACCCAACGAAACGAGAAAGCTTGAAAGCTGCAATGTCCTTTTTTAACCCCTAAGGGTTAGTTACACCAACTAACATTAAAGGTCGGATGCTGGTTCAAGATGTTTGGCGAACAAAAATAGCATGGGACAAAGAGAATTGACTGAGAAATGGCAAGAGTTCCGAGGAAGTAAACAACTTGCAATGTCTTAAAATTCCACGGTTTTACTTCTCTCCACTTTGAAAATATAAAAAGTTGAACTTCATATATTTTTCAATGTCAGTGAAGAGGCCTATCCAGCAGCTGCATATCTACGACACAAGGACGTAAATGATTTGTATAAAACGATGCTGGTTGTAGCATGAGCTAAAGTATCTCCACCTAAATCTATTACCGTTCCAAGGCTAGAATTACAAGCAGCTGTTCTTGGATGCAGACTCGCTCGTAGCGTTGAACAAGATATCGATGTCATAATTTCCCGATGAATGTTTCGGTTGGATTCTGTAGCAGTTCTGCATTGGCAGAAATTTGACTCTAGACAGTTTAAACAGTCTGTTTCAAACAGAATTGGCGAAGTTCAAAAACTATCAAAAAAAGAGGAATGGAGATGGGTTCCATCAAAACAAAATCCAACTGATGTAGCAACAAGAAGTAATAAATGAGTTTAGCACACTGATGTGAGAGAAGTGAATTTCCACATAAAAACTTTTAAAACTCAAAATCAGTGTAAAAACACACGTTTATTCCAACTTTTATTAAAATCTGAAAACAGTGATTTTTTGGCTGTTCTGATGCTCCTGGTTTCATTTACCTGCGAAGCTGGGACTACAATTTTGCCCATTATAATGTTAGGAGGAGGTCCAGACAGGCTTGAAAGTAGGCGTGAGGTTGCTGGGGATGATAAAAGTACTCTAACAAAGGAATAACAGGCTTTTCTAGTGTAAAACCCCCATAAGACAACGTACTGTGTTTAGTGTAGGGGTCTGCGGTGCACTGAAAAATTGGTACCGGTTCGGTACAAAACTAATTACGGTTCGGTACCACTAACGGCGCCGGTACTAAGTCGGTACGGTACACCCTAGAACTACAAAAAAATCATTATTCATTGTTTATCAACCACATTTTTCCTACACTTTTATTCATAACATCTTTTTCATCCGCTGACTTTCTATTGACACGCCTTTGCTCACGACAGCAATTTTCAACTTTGACCGGCATTCGCGAGTTTATAGGTTCACGATCGGATCACGAATGATGACGAGATGCTTTTACAGCATTGATAAAACCACCTCCACAGACTGGCCGAATGTTTCGTCGAGTTACGTAATAATGTACATAAACATCGAGAGTAACAGAGGTTAATAACTACAAACTACTATGCATTTACACTGTCACGCTCGTATTTGCTCGAGTATGGACTTGCCAGTGTATGGAGGTGGTATAAATGTAAACAAAAACCTACAACCAAATTTGTATGACATTTAATCATTTTTAAATCAAACTGATGGATATCTGTTTGTTTTTTATATCAACGAAATTATAACACCATTTTGTGTTGTTCATTGCCAATTGTATAACGGCCCCTAACCTCAAATGAGCACTTGATACTACTTACAATCGCCAAACATTGGCAAACACATTCTGATCTACGATCGTGTGTTACAGAGTAATAACATGCAGAAGGTTGACACTTATTTTGATAAGCATCAATTCAAAAAAACAAATCAGGCTTTTCATAACATTTTCCTAATACACATTAAGACACGTTTTATAGATAGAAATTAAACCAACCGAATGAAACTGTTTGAATTCAATATTAAATATGCTGTGAACAGTTTAGAAGTGTGTTTAGGTTAAATATTAGTTTCATTGCTAAAACGTCGATTAATGAAAAAGATTTTACACACACTACTGTTGTAACAAATAAAAAAGGTTAGCCTACATTGGTTCATAATTTTATGGCGTATATCATAATTTTGGATCATCAAGAAAGTTTATTGATGTGTTATTGGTTTCCATAGTGAATTTGATTGATTTTGATATAGAATATAAATATTCCAAAAGTTCATCTGGTGAGTTTCGGTCATTTTTGTATAAACAAAGAATGTCATCGACATACCTGTACCAATATACAATGTTTTTGCTTTGATGTTACAATAACGAAAGAGAACGGAAAGCATGAATTTGACATATTTAGAAAATCATCTCAAACAATGCTTGTAATACCAGCTAACTCAAATCACCCGTGGCAACAAAAAATGGCATCCTTCCATTCATTAATCAACAGATTATTAAAAATACCGATAAATGAAGAAAACTATAATAAAGTCCATTGCCACTGCAAATGGTTATGACACAAAATTGATTGACAAAATGATAAGATCGAGCAGAGAAAAAGCTAAAAAGAAAATATTTTAGAACCAAAAAGTGAGTATATGTGTGTTCCTTATAGTACAACACTTAACCCATTGGCGTAGACATACGAGCAGGTCTCGTTCCTTACTTGTAATTTTATTAACGTGTGAATTGGAGTATAAAATTGGTGTTTTTAAATGGATTAATGGCATATTTTAATTAAAATATTGTTTTATTTCAGTTTAGAGAGTCGCATTGGCACACACACAGTAGACATAAATAAAAATTAGCAAAATCAGTGTTGACCATGTGCAAGTCTCAAAGAATTAACCGATCCCGTCAACTTCCAAGCAAGCCTGCCACCGTTTATTTTACTTGGGCCCTCCCACCAACGTTGCCACAGACCGGTTAACTCATTGAGAGTTGCACAACTGGTCAGTTTTGGTCGTGTGCGGGAATCGAACCCACGAACATCGTATCGCCACCTGGCCAAGGTGTTTCCACGACGTAGCCAACTCAGCTAACACGACCAAAGGCCTGGCGGCGATATTAAGGGTTTTCAGTCAGTCCGCGCCCCTAGCGGATAGAACCGTAGACGCCCGCGGTCATTAGTTACATATTTTGCTACTAGAGTGCAGCACCAATCAATTCCCGTTATGGGCTACTACAAATAGAATAAAATTACTACCTCAATGGGTTAATAAAGCCATCAGAAAGACGTTTGAGAAATCAAATTATAAAATAAGCTTCAGAACAAGGAATAACTCATTTCAACTCATAAACAAATTTTCCAGTGATAAGAAAGAAACATCCAATATTTATGAAAGTTCAGGAATTTATAGAATTAACTGCAGTGACTGCAATAAATATTACATAGGTCAGACAGGCAGAAACTTTAAGAAAAGATACAATGAGCATATCCAGACCATAAAATCAAACAATAGGACAAGTCAAAAGTCTGCATTTGCTGGCCATATACTAACAACTGATCATAATTACAAAAATATTGAGGAAAATATGACAGTTCTTGACATCCAAAATAAAGGGTACAAAATGGATATCAAAGAAGAGTTTTATATATATCAAAATTATCAAATTGACAAAAATAACATTTTAAACTCGATGCAAGTCCAGACAAAAAACCCAATTTTCGACCAAATAATACACATTAGAAGTGCTCCTAACAACCTGCACTGATAAAAACTCATCATATGACTTATAGTCACATGTGAAAATCTTTATTCTTGTTGATAAGGATTAGTTTTAAAGGTTAGGTATTATAACTAACACTGTGAGCATGGCCTAAGAGCTGAAACACGTGTAAGTGTAATTAAAATGATTTTACCAGGGTAATCATGTTTATTTACTTTTTGTTTATTATATTTATCAGTAGCCCTAATCTGTGAATTTAATGTTTTGATATATATATATTGGGCTTTCTTTCTTTATTTATGTGATTTAACACATTATTATTTTTACTAGGCCTATATAAATATTTGTGAACTATTACAAATTATAATCAAAAGCTTACCTAAATATATTTTTATGTCTGCTAGTATGTTTTTCTTTTAAAATATTTTTTCTGTATTTGTTCTGTTTGGTTTTCGAATACATTTAGGCTATGATAAATTACAGCTATTTTATTACCGCGTACCGTACCGATTTTGTATCGAGAACCGAGGTACAAAAATATTTACCGCACCGAACCGTACCGACCTTAAAATTTCTGGTACCGCAGACCTTAAGTTTAATGGAAACACATTTTCTTTAATAACTCGGTAAATATGTATGCTAGAATGACGAGAGAGGGCTTAAAGTTTTGCCTCACTAATTCCCATCTTTTTACATGCATTAATTTTACATCCGGGGCTTTTCTGACCTTTTTTGGGCCCAAAAACTTGAAATTTGAAAGATTAATCCCAAAAAAAAGGGGTTTTGAGTTTTCCGATTGTTTTGCCCAACGAACTTGTCCAACTGATTACAGAAAGGAATGTCCCTACCAAATTTGAAGTAAATCGGACAAAAAAAGTGAGTGCTACACACACACACACACACACACACACACACACACGCACACGCACGCGCACACGCACATTTTCACATACAAACTTTTAAAACTCAAAATCAGTGTAAAAACACACGTTTATTCCAACTTTTATTAAAATCTGAAAACAGTGATTTTTTGGCTGTTCTGATGCTCCTGGTTTCATTTACCTGCGAAGCTGGGACTACAATTTTGCCCATTATAATGTTAGGAGGAGGTCCAGACAGGCTTGAAAGTAGGCGTGAGGTTGCTGGGGATGATAAAAGTACTCTAACAAAGGAATAACAGGCTTTTCTAGTGTAAAACCCCCATAAGACAACGTACTGTGTTTAGTGTAGGGGTCTGCGGTGCACAGAAAAATTGGTACCGGTTCGGTACAAAACTAATTACTGAATTCGGTTCGGTACCACTAACGGCCGTAAACTAAATAAAGGTAAGGCCGTAACGGTTCACTAAATAAAGGCCGTAAATGACGACAGTATACATAATATCGTCAAAAGTGGTACTAAGTCGGTACGGTACACCCTAGAACTACAAAAAAATCATTATTCATTGTTTATCAACCACATTTTTCCTACAGTTTTATTCATAACATCTTTTTCATCCGCTGACTTTCTATTGACACGCCTTTGCTCACGACAGCAATTTTCAACTTTGACCGGCATTCGCGAGTTTATAGGTTCACGATCGGATCACGAATGATGACGAGATGCCTTTACAGCACGAGAACGGAAAGCATGAATTTGACATATTTAGAAAATCATCTCAAACAATGCTTGTAATACCAGCTAACTCAAATCACCCGTGGCAACAAAAAATGGCATCCTTCCATTCATTAATCAACAGATTATTAAAAATACCGATAAATGAAGAAAACTATAATAAAGTCCATTGCCACTGCAAATGGTTATGACACAAAATTGATTGACAAAATGATAAGATCGAGCAGAGAAAAAGCTAAAAAAGAAAATATTTTAGAACCAAAAAGTGAGTATATGTGTGTTCCTTATAGTACAACACTTAATAAAGCCATCAGAAAGACGTTTGAGAAATCAAATTATAAAATAAGCTTCAGAACAAGGAATAACTCATTTCAACTCATAAACAAATTTTCCAGTGATAAGAAAGACACATCCAATATTTATGAAAGTTCAGGAATTTATAGAATTAACTGCAGCGACTGCAATAAATATTACATAGGTCAGACAGGCAGAAACTTTAAGAAAAGATACAATGAGCATATCCAGACCATAAAATCAAACAATAGGACAAGTCAAAAGTCTGCATTTGCTGGCCATATACTAACAACTGATCATAATTACAAAAATATTGAGGAAAATATGACAGTTCTTGACATCCAAAATAAAGGGTACAAAATGGATATCAAAGAAGAGTTTTATATATATCAAAATTATCAAATTGACAAAAATAACATTTTAAACTCGATGCAAGTCCAGACAAAAAACCCAATTTTTGACCAAATAATACACATTAGAAGTGCTCCTAACAACCTGCAATGATAAAAATTCATCATATGACTTATAGTCACATGTGAAAATCTTTATTCTTGTTGATAAGGATTAGTTTTAATGGTTAGGTATTATAACTAACACTGTGAGCATGGCCTAAGAGCTGAAACACGTGTAAGTGTAATTAAAATGATTTTACCAGGGTAATCAAGTTTATTTACTTTTTGTTTATTATATTTATCAGTAGCCCTAATCTGTGAATTTAATGTTTTGATATATATATTGGGCTTTCTTTCTTTATTTACGTGATTTAACACATTATTATTTTTACTAGGCCTATATAAATATTTGTGAACTATTACAAATTATAATCAAAAGCTTACCTAAATATATTTTTATGTCTGCTAGTATGTTTTTCTTTAAAAATATTTTTTCTGTATTTGTTCTGTTTGGTTTTCGAATACATTTAGGCTATGATAAATTACGGCTATTTTATTACCGCGTACCGTACCGATTTTGTATCGAGAACCGAGGTACAAAAATATTTACCGCACCGAACCGTACCGACCTTAAAATTTCTGGTACCGCAGACCTTAAGTTTAATGGAAACACATTTTCTTTAATAACTCGGTAAATATGTATGCTAGAATGACGAGAGAGGGCTTAAAGTTTTGCCTCACTAATTCCCATCTTTTTACACACATTAATTTTACATCTGGTGCTTTTCTGACCTTTTTTGGGCCCAACAACTTGAAATTTGAAAGATTAATCCCCAAAAAAAGGGGTTTTGAGTTTTCCGATTGTTTTGCCCAACGAACTTGTCCAACTGATTACAGAAAGGAATGTCCCTACCAAATTTGAAGTAAATCGGACAAAAAAAGTGAGTGCTACACACGCAAACGCACGTGCACGCGCACATGCACACGCACGCGCACGCACACACACACGCACACACACACACACACACACACACACACACACACACACACACACACACACACACACGTATATATTTACATATAATTTTGAACGACCCCCCAAAACGTGTTCAGGGGGTAACGTTAGGAACTTCTATGGTGGTCCCGGGCTTAAGTTTCACCATAGAAAAATAAACCAATATACCTGGATTATTTTTCTATGGTTTCACCGTGTGGGTCATGCTAATAGTTCACTTTTCTATAGGAAATTCACTAATAATCTACATCAAACACACATAATGACTGGGTTTATAGTCCTTCATTTTTAACATGTGGAACAATTGATCATTGGCCAAAACAACAGTCCACCTTACAAACAAACTAGAAGTGATAATGAAATCAATGAAAAATTGATTGGGGTACACAAGGACGTGTGTTAACTTGGGCTGCAGATACATTAATGCACTAATATTCCGCATGCAAGCGACTGCTAGAAATTTTCTGGGTCTTTGAAAGAACTGAAAGCACAAGAATGGCCAAAAAACATAGGTACTGAAATTGTATTATAGGATAACCAACTTAAATTTGTATACCATACATTGACATATCATTAAAAGTATTTCGACCATCCCTGAGTCGAACTGTCTGGCAGTTCTTCCCTGCCAGGAAATGGTTTTTCCTGTACTAAAAATAACAAAAAACCATGGAAGATCAACAATGACCGAGACACACCTGAGGAATAAGGCAATTTTAAAAATCGAATCAGAGATGACAATGAATCCAGACTTAAATGATACATCGATTCATTATCAAATTCTAGGTCACAAAGTAATTCATTTTTGTCATCGTAGACTTATGCCATCAAAGATTGGCGTAAACATTTTTTGCATATTTGGTAAAGGAACTACATTTGGCATTAAATTAGATATAGTATTTCATTAGCATACACTATAATTAGTGTTATAGCCTACATAAAACCCCTAAACTAAGTAAACTAGGTAATAATGCGACTACACAGATTTTTCTTGTAAGGAATTTTTACTGATAAATATTATAGTCTTAGGGTCTATATTATATTTTTGTGGGATCCGTGGATCCCGCATGACAATAATAGAATCACATCATTACACAATTTTTATTTTCTGTTTTCTTCTTGCTTTCCATCTTAGTATAATATTTCGTAAAACAATAATATACAATACAATATTTACAATATTATTAACTATAATACAATATTAAATCAAATATTTGTTTAGGATTAGTTTTTGGTCCTCCTATTTATGAATATCACAACTTTCCAATGTTAGATGGTGTTTGTATTTCTTTTTAAATGGTGAAATAGTAGTACTGGTATAAAAGTTGCAAAAAATACAAAAGAAAACACAAAGAGTAAAATCACAGAAAACTATAAAACACTATAGAAGACTGACTACCATGTTAACGGCAGTTGCGTTTAAAATAGTTACTTCGGTCACCGGCCGTTTTGAACACTAGTGGCTCAGGGGGTTCACTCGGGCACACCCGCTGCAATCCCTATCGGCGACCCGATGTATTCCACACTCTATCTGCTGCCACCCCTCCACACAAGTGCGACCTTCTCCTAAACGCTATCGGCGACCTGATGTAATCCCCACTCTATCCGCTGCCACCCCTCCACACAAGTGCGACCTCCCTATCGGCGACCCGATGTATTCCCCACTCTATCCGCTGCCACCCCTCCACACAAGTGCGACCTTCTCCCTATCAGCGACCCGATGTATTCCCCACTCTATCCGCTGCCACCCCTCCACACAAGTGCGACCTTCTCCATCTCGGCGACCCGATGTATTCCCCACTCTATCCGCTGCCACCCCTCCACACAAGTGGGACCTTCTCCATCTCGGCGACCCGATGTATTCCCCACTCTATCCGCTGCCACCCCTCCACACAAGTGCGACCTTCTCCATCTCGGCAACCCGATGTATTCCCCACTCTATCCGCTACCACCCCTCCACACAAGTGCGACCTTCTCCTATTCCAGTCAGCTTTTCTGTAGTTTTTTATAGTTTTCTAAGGTAAAACTTAGCTAAGCGCATTTTTAAAGCAGTTAAATATATTTCTTTCCACACAATATGTGAGTAAACATAGGTGACGATACAGATAGGGGATATTGGGGGGGAGGGCAGAATGCTACCGGTTCTTAAACAGAAAATGTGAGAATCTGCCATTGCTGGTACTGATCCATAACAAACTCTAGCAGAAGGCCACTAAACTCTGTTCTGACAGGGTCAATTGAATGGGTCTTTTGAACGGTTCGCGGCTGTGAACGAGTCTGACTGGCCCGGGAAGTGATGAACGGGATGAACGTCGTAAATATAATGAATAGTTGAGAACTTCAACGACCTACATAAATTACTCAAATTCATATCAGTTAATACAATTCAGTTTTATTTTAAGGTAAATACCACTTACCCGCTGAAGCAAACGGATTTCCCTCAGACGATTGTAAAGTGCTGGTTAAAGAACTTTGATTGTTGTTTCCACTCAAGTCTGTTGCAAATTGAGGCAGTGATTTATTGGTTGATGAAAAGTCGTTTGTGACATTTTCTAGTACTAGAGCCAATGGTTTTCCATTTCTTGAAAAACCTAAAAGAAATTATAATTTATAGGCCTATCTGAAATAATAATAGTTATATAAATAATAGTATATTATCATGGTTAAACACATAAAATTCCTATTAACTTTCGTAAATTTGTTTTATGGATAGCTGAAACACCTGTTTTTGTTGCATCCTGAGTAGCGGTTTTAATCTCGAAAATCAGGATCTGGCCAGTATTTGGTAGTTAAGACTCCTGGGATTAATGGTCATCAGTCCTGGGACTAAAAATTTTAAAATTTATGATATACTTTTTATGTTCAATACCGGTAACTAATAATTTATTTACTCACCATTTTTGGACGTTAAAAGTTCAAATATTATTCTATAGCTATAGGAAATTGATAGAGGGGAAGAATACTTAAAGGCAGGAAAAACTTTGATTACCAACAGGAATTTGTTTTTAAGAACCCAGAACACTGTTTAAGTGTTTAAATCAACCCTGCATAAATAATCATCTGAACAAATAGAGAGAGACTTATGGTCTGCAATAGATACAAATTGGAATTTTAAGGCTCCAGGTTAGAGCACTAGGGAATTTTCAAAAAAGATTTCTGATTTTGATGGCCATATGAAGAAAGCATAATAAACATACTAATGGTATGATATTTCATAGAAAATTTCTCATTTGGTCATAGTAGAGAGTCGATCATCTGAAATATTTGGGATAAAGGGTAGATCAGATAACCTTTTGTAATCCTACGATAATGCTAAGAATAGTAATAGTCCAGTCAAGTTAAACATTAAAAACGGTTCTTGCTTGCAAAAGGTCATATAGTTCTAATAGTTTAGTATGTTGATAGGACCTATACCACAAGTAAGAAACTAATTTTGCAGCTTCAAAAGACCTGTGCTACTGGCATAGTAGTCAAAAAACAGGCAGATTTTTGCACTTTTTCAGTTTTTGCTAAATATCTCCGAAAGTATGCCTCTGACAGAATATGTTTTCCAATACTTTCTTAAACTGGATAAAATTTGCTTAAGTTTGAGATGATAACGACTTCAGTATAAGTCGATTGTTTACTAAGATACAATACTTTAAAACTTGAAAATTCCAAATAAATTAAACATTTTCGTTATGGTCTATTTTTGTGACGTATTGTAAAAAAAAGAAAAAATTTGTCTCACTTCTTTATAAACATATAATTACGAAACTTGGGATATGGCTTCATCTGGTTATATTTATAGTTTTTTGCACAAAACAAATGTGTTGCTGATGGTTCTCGTTGCAGGAAACCTGGGCACTCAACCCCCATGTTCTTATGGAGAATATCTACAATGTTATGTCTCCCTAAATTATGAAGAAAAATTAATAAAACTTGGTATGTGGCTTCACCTAGTTAAACTCAACCAAAAATCGTGAGCATGCAGAAGAATTTTTGAATGACTATTCGTTATTTAATCAAACGCATGCTTTCAGTGGAAAAGTATAACAAAAAATTATGTGTTGCAATGTGGTTCAAAGTTAAGTTCTTGACAAGTGAAGATTATTATGGTTTCTCAAACAAGATTGTGAAGGAAATTATACATGTTGTGACAATCTTTGGACCTTTATTGTATTTATGTAATGGAATGTTAGAGCAGGGAGTTTCCCCTGTGTTTTGAAAGCTGTAAAGGTTACCCCTATACATAAGAAAGGAAATAGGTTAATTTATTGAAACTATCGACCTTATAACTATGGTACCAATTTTTAGTATTTCTTTTAATTCTGTGTTAAGGACCAGTTATACCTCTATTTAAAAAATAATAATTTGTTATGCAATGAACAGTATGGCTTTTTACCAGGTAAAAATACAACCAAAGCAAACAGTTGAATCCGTTGTTGATAATTTATGTATGGTTTTTAAAAGAAAATGACTACATCTGCTACTCTGATTTAACAAATGTGCTTGACTGTATATCACATAACTTACTTGTTCATGAATCAGAGTGTTATGGAATACAAAATACTGAACTATCTTTGCTCTCTCCATACTTAACTGAAAGAAAACAGATGGTTGTTCAAGGTGAAGATAAGTCAAGACTTTTGCCAGATAGATATAGGTGTTCCTCAAGGTTCAGTGTTGGGACCTTTTCTTTTTATTGTGGTAAATGATTTTGCTCACAGTATGCCTTGTAAGTCAATTTTGTATGCTGATGATACCACTCTGATTAAACAGTAATAACGATTTGCAAAAATTGAAATTAGATAAGGATATCAAATTAAAATCTCTTTATTTACATGAACACCAAGTACAGTAATGGCGTCAATACAATTAATGTTTCGGCAGGCTTGAAAGCAGACTGGTATGTAGCTATCTGTGTTGGTGGGTGAGTCTATGTGGAGGCCTCTGTTGGAAACATTCTTTGACTGTGTACAGTGGTCTTCTGACAATCCATTCGCTTAGCGCTTTCTTCAGCTCTTTGCCTGATTCACTCGCAGTTCTACTGGCAGGTTGTTATGGAACTTTCTGCCTTGTATTCGTATTGTTTTTTATTCAAATTTAGTCAGGTGGTGGCTGGGGAGAATGAATGAGGTAGCTTTCCTGGTGTTGTACTGATGTACATGGTTACCTCTCAGCAGATTTTCTCCTTCAGCATACATGATTGTCTCTAGGATGTAGAGTAAGATGACAGTAGGAATTTTCAGCATCTTAAAAGGCTCCTTACAGCTTTCACGGTGTTTCAGTCCAGCAATATACCTTACTGCCTTCTTCTGAAGAACCAGTACTTGTTTTAAATTTCCAGCAGAGGTGCCGCCCCAGACAGTCAGCCCATATTTCATATGCGACTCAAATAATGCATGGTATGCTTGTTAGGGCTGTTTTCGTGTCGCTAATTGCTTTTATTATCTTATATAAACTACTATTTAGTTTTTGGCAGAGACTGTCTAGATGAGGGTTCCATATTAACTCATTGAATACTTTTCACGGAACGGTTCCGTAATAGCTGTTTTGGCTCAAAATCCGTTTTCCGTCGTTGTTTACAGCCGATTGTCCTGTGATAAAGTCATTTTTCCGGATAATATCATGTGTAGCGTATTCCGATGAGTTACGCAGTAGTTGATGATGGCAAACCGCTGAAACCATGGTCCTACATCGTGACGATATCACGAACAGTGCTGCCACCTACGTACAGTGGTGTGAATCACCAAAAACGTAGGAAAAACCTCTCATAGAACTTTGAGAATATTATCAGAAACAGTTTTAGAATCATATTATGTAGCTCTCTGACTTAAAAAGTATATATTAAATAGTAGAGATAGCCCATTTTTTAGGTAATTACCAACAGCTATTTTGAAGATGGATTTTGTTTAGGGGTGTGCGAGTAGTGATTTTTTAAATCGAGTCGAGTCGAGTAGTGCCAATTATTTTCGAGTTTCGAGTATTTTCGAGCGAGTATTTGCCATCAGTTGGTAGATAATCTAAACATGGTTTCTAACTAATACATGAGTAGCAATACAAAGTTTTGGCCAGTACAATCAAACTGGATTACGTATTGACAAACAAAACAAGGTTTGATATTCGTTTCCGGCTGATGAAACAGGGACCTGTTGTCATTTGGCCAATTTCACCTGGTCCAGACATCGCTTATAATCAATATTAAATGACGAAATCGTTAGTCACGGCCGAAATTGTGTGGTCCGATCGGCATTTTCGGCCGATTTTACGTGATGTGATCGCCTTTTACCGCCGTTACTACGCGTTTTGGCCGGTCGCCATCGTTCGCGGTTGTCATTTTCGGCCGATTTTATGTGATACGATTGCCTTTTGCGGCCGTTACTACGCGTTTTGGCCGGTCGCAATCGTTTGCGGTCGTCATTTTCGGCCTATTTTACGTGATGCGATCGCCTTTTGCGGCCATTACTAGGTGTTTTGGTCGGTCACAGTCGTTCGCGGTCATCATTTTTGGCCGATTTTACGTGATGCGATTGCCTTTTGCAGCCGTTACTACGCGTTTTGGCCGGTCTCAATCGTTAGCGATCGTTCGGATATCGGCAGGAAATACTCGCTCGAACTTTCGAGTAGTTTTCAAAACTTCGAGTCGAGTTAGAGTATTAAAATACTCGGCCGAAGACTCAAAGTTTCGAGTACTCGCACACCCCTAGTTTTAAGTATATAATTCAAACATTTGCCAGAAAAAAGGCCAGAAAAGCGTTGATCTAACTGTAGTCTGAAGGTGTTTTTATGACTTTGTCTTTAGTTAACTAGGAGCTACAAAATCAGTTTTGGGTTTTTCCCTCAATGTATTGTTAGTCATGATAAATTTAATAAAAATTTACTATTCGTTCAACATGTTTTCATTAATCCACCAACATATCCAATTGGTTTAGAAAAAAACTCAATGCGTAGTCCTAGTTATTTTTTAATAAGTTTAGTAAAATAAAATTATGACGATGCAAAATTAAGAATTGAGCAAACAAAATAATATATTAAGTTGTAAACAACAATGTACCAATGTGTTTTTGACTTTTTCTTTTCGTTCTCAAACTTTATCCCTACTTTTTTCCACAATATAATGGTAAAAGTAGTTAAACTTTCTTCCACAACGTAAAGGTAAAAGTAGTTACACTTTTGATATAGTATACATACTGTACTTTATGACAGCTTAGTTGTACTTTCCTCGTAGTTTTGTAAAGTGAATATTTTTGTGTTTCACACTTTTACAAATCTTTAAACGGTGTTAAAGGTTGTAGATGTGTAACTACTGTAGTCTATGCTATGACACAACTGCAATTCGTTCTGTCATGATTTGAACGATTCACTAAATCTAAAAAATGCAATTAAATTTTGTAGTAGGGCCTAATGTTCTGCATTAGCGTAGTGTAGTGATTGGTTAGTTTTTATTTGTTTAAGATTGATCGTATATCTAGCGTGGCCATGGTTCTAGTATTAAGAATGACAAATTTTCCCAGCTGCTACACTAATAATTGGTCAAGATCAAAACTGAAGCAATTCACAAAGAAATTATGATTCTTTACAAACATTTTTAGCACCTCACAAGTACTCATTTTAATAGAACATATGAAGAGTTTGTAGGTTAAAAATAGATTAGGCTTAAAAATACATTATGTAGGTTAGAAATACATTATGTGGAGGTGGGGGGGGGGGCTCTTGCCAGTGTTTTGCCTCGGGGCCCACCATGGCTCTCGGCGGCCTTGTATACTTCACGCGGCGTGAAATTACTTTAATTATGATTCGATGTGAGTGACTGTTAGTATTTAAATTGGTTAAAACTTACTCTAACGGAAATACAAAGCACTGAAAAATCAAATACTGCAACTTTGCTTTATGAAATTAAATCAAAACTATCGTTGGAATTTGTGCGCCGCAACGTTACATCTATTGAGCCTAGCTGAGGCCAGCTGCTAACACTATGGGTGATTACAACTTTGTTAAATGGACGGTAAAATACCAAAATTTATTTCGGTCGTTTTAATTTGTTGAAGTACAAAAATAACATAGTTTTGTTGCAAATACAATTGCAGGTTTAAAAACAATTCTAGTAGATGTTGTCAGGGGCGGATCCAGAGGTCATGTTTGGGGGGGGGGGGCGGTCACCGAAAGTTACTCCTCCCCCTTCCCTGTGGATGGTCCCTGGCACCCCCATTATTGTTTTTAACTATATGAAATTAAACAACGAATGTAAGTAAGTTAAGATAATATGTCAATAACCTTGTTCTCAAGAAAAAGCAATCTTAACTTTATAAACAAGCTAAACAAAAATTAATTTTAGTTCTACTGCGCCCGACCGTAAATATAAATAAAATATTTAGGCATTACACTTTTTTCTACGTCATCTGTAGGCGTCTAAGAACAAGTAAGATACCTAAATAAACAATTTATTTCAGTATTTACCCTCGCGAAAATTTATTTACAAAACGTATTTGAAATCTGCAATACTGAACTATACTACGCGATGATACAATAAGGAATGAGGCTGACAGCCAAGATCAACCACTCGAAAAATGAAGATGTCATACCAAATTTGTACAAAATAAAATACGTGGTGTATGAGCTTCTGTTCGCACGCAATTTAGTGTTTGTTTCCTCTTATTTCATTACATATAATTCGAGGAACTTTTTGCTTCTAGCCTAGCCACTGGATATTTATTGCCTAGCAACGGATTACGCGGTTTTAAACAAAAATCAAACCTAACCTGTAAACAAAACACTGCTGATAGCAAACGACGGTAGGCGGGCGAAATCCAGTAAAAAAATAATCACCAAATACAATTGTAGCAACCTTTGCTGCTAAAATTACCTCCAAGACCATGTTGAAAACACTGCATTTTCGGTCTGTCAACTGGCAAAACAGCAACAACTTTGCGATACTCGGAATATCCATGTTTTTGTAAGACGCTTTTAGGTTAAATACATGGATCTAAGTAATGTGTTGTATACTAAAATGGAAAATTTCACCTGACAAATGGTGTGTATTTTATTTCATTTAAAGGAACGTTTAGGTTCGTTAGTTTGAATTTTAATGTAACCTTGTAGACGGGAGCAGCAAAATTTGACTCTCGGAACCAAAAAACAGGTTTTCGGGAGGCTTTTGATGCTTACATTTTAATTTGGATTCATTCAAACTTTCATCATATGCCTGAATAATAAAACACAAATATTCTTAGGTTTTGGGGGGGTGACCGCCCCTACCGTCCCCCCCTTGGATCCGCCCCTGGTTATTGTAGAGGTATTGTTATTTTTACATAGATAATGGCTGTCATCATGTTTAACGACTTGCTCACCTGCCAACTAATAAAACAGTTTAGTAAAACTAAAATAATTGAATGTAGTTGAATATTACTAAACCTTGTCGCTACAGTTGACAATTGTAAATTGTTTATAATAAAACAATAATTACCTTATTATGTGTTTAATTGCAAATTAGGTATTATTAATAATAAATTAAATCAATAGACGCTATGAATAGGACTACATTAATTGAATGCCACAGTCTAGCTAGGTCCTTCATCTTTCCAAGTACTTCTGCTCCTCGAATTCAGTTTGGAATTCCTCAGAGTGGATTTCGTTGAGGCGCGCGTAATTCCACGAAATCGGCTCTTCAACACAATTTGTACCAATAACGATTTGTCCTACAAAAGAATTGTTCAAATAAAAATTGATCTTCACAATGTTATTTAAACTTTCCCGCTGACAGTTTTTACCTGACCATAAAATAAAATACTTCCTCGCTTACTACTGTTTTTACCTCATTCTCGATCTTGACTAAACATATTCCTATCCCACAATCATGTTTCCCATCACTGTTATTCCCCCTATACAACTTTCATTCCCCACTAAACTTTAAAATCACTGAACGTTACAATCTCAGACCTAACCCCAAAATGAGTCTTTGACGACAAGAGTTAGAATCCCTAGCTTTAGACGAGGACGAGAACATTAACCAAGATTTAATAGAAACACAAAACAACACAGAACAACCTACACTAGTCACTGAACAAAACACAACAGACGAAAATACAATAACACCGCCAGTCGAGTAAATCGCCGACCCCAAAGAAAAATTAGACATCCCAGCTTCAGTCTCAGCCGCCGAGCTAACCGCCAGTACGACGGCGCGCACCCGTTACCGTTCCCAAACGTCCCCCCCCCCTCCGACCATACTTCACTGAACCCATACCTCAGCACTCACAATACGCAAGTCATTCATAGCGCCCAAACCATTCAAGCGCTCACAGCCACCGAACCTAGCATCACCACACTCAAATGGCACGATCAAGTCAGCGGGTCAGACACAAACCTCCTGCCGCATATATTAACAATAGTACAATCATTACAAACTAACCAAGAATCATTAAAATCCGAGGTTAAGTCAGGACTTAAAACCAACCAAGAGGCACTTAAATCCGAAATACAAAATTGCAAAACCACACTTGAGCAACAAATCTCATATCTTAGTCAGACCCAACTTAGTTTCCAAACTGAATTAAACCAAACTAAAGACATTCAGCAAAACCTCACTACCGAACTAATCAAAATCTGGACAGAATTTTATTTTAAATTAGAAGACTGCAACAAAAATATCCGAGAAAACCTAATCCAGGATCTAGAAAAACAATCGGCTTCACTAAAAATCTAATCATCACTGAAAACCACAACACTTTCACAGCCCTTGATTTGAAAATAGAAACAAAGCACCGTGACGTCACAAATCAAATTCAGGAAGTTAAATTTGAAAATAAAACTCAAATCGAACAATCCCTGTCAAAATACACGAATCGGCTAAATGAACAACTCGTCCCCAAAATCGATTTCAACTTTGAAGAAATACAGAGACAAAAGACACAATTCGAGCAACTAAACCACCACATCACACAATGTGAAGACAAAGTAGAAAAACTTACACTAAACAGTAGCCGCACTAACACTATCATGCCCCCTGTCCAAATATTATGTAACAGAAATTCTGGATAAGTTCCCGACCTAAACTCACCCTAATCCAACGGTCGAACACACAACCCTCGAGAATACTTAACCAAATTCAAAAAGTATTACAAACAGAGTTTAAACCGGCTTAACACGGATGCCGACCTAAGAGAACACCTAATTGACCTAATAGACGGTAGTCTCGAAAACCACGCTGCTTATAAAATCACATTGAAGTTAGGAACGGTAAATACAGAAGGAATTACATGTCATATATTTGTTAATAATAGCCAGAGGCGAAATAATAATAATAATAATAATAATGAACATAATAATGATAATTGTAATGATTATGGGTCAACCAATACATATAACATCACCAGTAGTATATCACCTGAAACAATAGAAGAATCACTGAACACCAACAACATGCTAAACTCAACACAAAAGCAACAGTTAGCAGATCTATTATTAAAATATCAAGATACATTTTCTGAACAGCCTGACCTTTATAATACGTACCAACATGTTTTAAATGTAGAGAACTCTCAGTATTTTAAATGTAATTCTTACCCCATACCACGTACCAACATGTTTTAAATGTAGAGAACTCTCAGTATTTTAAATGTAATTCTTACCCCATACCATGTGTCCTCTTTGAAAAAGTATCTCCAACCCCAGTGCCCTAACGAAGAGTAGAACAATTTATTTTATGAAGCCAAACATTGATTATTATCTATCTTCCTTATCCCAGTGTAAATATATTCAGTGTGTAGAGACCTCAAAACATCATAGTGAACATTAAACACCAATACATAAACATAAACCCTTGTAAATAGTGCATAGAAAAAGAAGAACTAATTTAATCTCAATATTCCCAATGCAAATAATACAGGGTGTCTCTGAACTCTCTACCAACCTTTTCAGGTATTATTCCTGGACAATAGACAAGCCAAAATGTCATATTAAAAATTTTGAAAACTCATAAGTTACTCGTATAGCCGCCATTTTGTTTTTCACATAGGAAATTTTAATTCGAGAACGGCTAGTTATAATTAAATGAAATTTGGTATTTAGCTTTATTCCCTAAAGACCTAATTACAGAAAAAAATAGTTTTTTACAATCATTAATTTCTAAATTGCGGCTGCCTAAAAATTTCAAACGTAAATATCTTAAAAACCGCTCATAGTAAAAAAATTACATTAATTACGTTTTATTTAGAGAATTTAATTGCAAATCTAATGACACCAAATTTACGGAAATCGGTTCATAAATAACGGAGAAAATCCATTTTTAAGATATTGCATTCTTGTCAATATCAACTGTTATCATGTGACATCGCTGCTAGTGAGCCACGTCGATCAGCTGTTTCAAGTATAATTCCACCAAACAGCTGATTAAAACATTAACCAGCTGTTATTAAGTTCATTTGCACCAATCACCTGATTGATACTCTAACGATTCCCTTACTAATGCTTCAAATAAAACATAAAATATCAAAAATGCGTTAAAATTACAAAAAAAATGGATTTATTTACATGAGATATGACTAAAATTCTACAGTATTTACAAACGATGTTCAATATGACCACCGCCAAGTCGATTGCACATCGTGAACCTAGATGTCATGGATTGCCGGACAGCTTCAAATTTATTTTTCTCTTGGATGACCGCAGCCGCCTCTACAATTCTACCGATCAGGTCCAGTTCA
Organism: Allygus modestus; assembly: GCA_963675035.1. Taxonomy (NCBI): domain Eukaryota; kingdom Metazoa; phylum Arthropoda; class Insecta; order Hemiptera; family Cicadellidae; genus Allygus; species Allygus modestus. Next base: position 317,893,941 of record OY776111.1, read on the forward strand.
TTTTCCACAGGTGTTGAATAAACAAGTTCCTTAATTCTCCCCCAAATGTAGAAATCTAGGGGAGTAAGATCAGGTGATCGCGGAGGCCACGACACCGGTCCCCCGCGACCAATCCACTGCTGATTGTAATTTTGGTTGAGGAAATCTCTTACAATTTGCCCAAAGTGTGCAGGAGCACAATCATGTTGCAGCCACATGTTCTGTAAGTCTGCCAAGGGGACGTTCTCCAGAAGTTCTCGGAGTATGTCCTTCAGGAACACAAGATAGGTGGGGGAATTCAACCTATTTGGGAGAATGTAGGGGCCAATTAAAATATCCCCGATGTCACATGATAACAGTTGATATTGACAAGAATGCAATATCTTAAAAATGGATTTTCTCTGTTATTTATGAACCGATTTCCGTAAATTTGGTGTCATTAGATTTGCAATTAAATTTCCTAAATAAAACGTAATTAATGTAATTTTTTTACTATGAGCGGTTTTTAAGATATTTACGTTTGAAATTTTTAGGCAGCCGTCATTTTGAAATTAATTATTATAAAAAAATTTTTTTTTTCTGTAATTAGGTCTTTAGGGAATAAAGCTAAATACCAAATTTCATTTAATTATAACTAGCCGTTCTTGAATTAAAATTTCATATGTGAAAAAAACAAAATGGCGGCTATACGAGTAACTTTTGAGTTTTCGAAATTTTGAATATGATATTTTGGCTTGTCTATGGTCCAGGAATAATACCTGAAAAAGTTGGTAGGGAGTTCAGGGACACCCTGTATAAACAATCATTCCCCCCCAAGTGAAAACCTCAAGATAAATATTGTTAATGACAATAGGAATAAAAATGTGTTAAGGTAATCAACCAACAGACAGGAAGAAAATAGTAAAAGATAATTAATCCCCTGTGCAAATAATCACAATATAAACTCTGCTATGTCAGTGACCCAAAGTATGTTTGCCCCTAATGATTTGTGTGTGTTAAGATTAAAAACTAATTAATTATTTCTTTGTTATGTCACTCTTTCAACACCCACTTACCCTTTGTTTCCTCATAATTTGATGTTTTATTGTATGTCATTTTCATTATAAGTTTATTATAAATGTAATTCAAATGTTTTCATAATTGTTCATCATTATGTCGAAGTCATGTCACTCATTTCATTACCTACCATGAATTCTGAGGGGATATTGCAATGATTCACTTTTTATGTAAACATTTTTATCACATTTTCATACATTTGTAAATAATTAATAATCATATTTTGCATATGTGCCCTGTTTAATAATTCAATATGTTAAAATACCTGGTTTTCCCCATGCGTTACTTTTTCCCAATGATGTGTTAATATAGTTTAATATAATAATTATGTATTGTTTTTAATTTATTTCATCCCTTGAATATTTCACTTTAGTTATAAACCATTTAATCCCATGAATAGATATTTTATTATAATTCACAATAGCTTACTTAACATTTAATTAATTTAAAGATTCATTCTGTACAATTATCTCAGATCACATTTTAGCGAATTTCCCCTATACAGGGAAGAAGCTATTACCGTAGGTCTCATGGTAAGACTTAAGCCCGAAGCCATGATAACTTTTCGTTTAGAGGTCCCCAGATGCCAAAAACACCATTCGTTCATATATATATATATACTTATAATACTTATATATATATATATTTATATATATATGTGTGTCCGTAAGCACGATAACTCTCGTAAAAAAGGTCCGATCTTAATAAAATTTGGTAAAAAGATGTAAAGTACCATTTATTTGAACGAGTTTGAAAACCAGACAAATCGCACTATCCAAAGGGAGGTTTTAGGGGGGTTTGTACCTAAAAAATGTTTTTTTTTTTTTGGAGTTTTCACATGTAATTATCATTTAAATCAAATTTTAATTCATACCATTGAATTTAGCTTAAAAAAAAAAACAATTTGGTATTTTGATCATTGCTCTACGTCAATTGGTTACTGAGATATTGAAAGTGCTAAACACAGTACGTTGTCCAATGTTATTCTAATGGAGAAAAAGAAAAATGTTATATCTCGGTTATTTAGGAACATAAACTGACGAAACTTGGTATATCACTTCATCTGGTTGTGGTTTGTTGTTTTATGAACAAAAAACCAATTTTTCGCCTATGGTTCCTGTAGCAGCAAACCTAGGTACTCGGTCCCCATGTTATTCTTATGGAAAATAATAAAGATGTTATATGTCACTTATTTATGAATGTATATGGATGAAACTTGGTATTTGACTTCACTTAGATGAGTTCTATTGATATTTGCATAAAAACCCATTATTTTGTGTTCCTTGTTGCAGCAAACCTGCGTACTCATCCCTAATGTTATTTTAATGGAGGATAATGAATATTTTAAATATCGCTTATTTATGAATATATTTCTTATGAATTCTGGTAAGAGGCTTAATGTGTTACTAAGACATATATATTCATTGGAAATTCGCTGAGTACGCAGGTTTGCTGCGACGGGGGTATTTATATATAGCCTAAGTATTTAAAATTCAAAATTGGTCTCATTTTATAACCAGAAGTGAACATTTGTTTCCTCCAGAGAAAGTAACTTTGGGCTCAAGATTAGTGTTTTGTGTTTAGTTTTGTGAACCCTATAACAATTAACAGAGAATGCACCTGGTGATCAAGGACTCCTTCCGAAGACATGGCCTGTTTTATAGATGTTTGGTGGACACTGACCCAAATTGCATTTAAATTTTCCCCATTTAAACAGTATTTAGACACAAAAGCCTAATATTTTTATAGTCATCGAAGCCCAGATTAGTTTACCTCCCTTTATTTGGCCACCTCAAGCATATTTAATAATATCTGGGCGAAGAAATATGTTGCTGAACCGGTGAGATTATTCCATTTAGTAGGCCTAACTACAAACTTCAAGACTTCACCAATATTAATTACCTCAAGAGTTACTAAAATATTTAGACATAAACTTTAAATCAGAAATAGACTATTACTTTTACAACAAATCAAATTTACCTTATATGAACTTTGAAAAGAATATCAGGACTTTAAAATATAGCCTAGAGAACTTTTGTTTATTGGCTACTATCTTGAATCCTATAGCAGCTAAAGACTACTAACAGTGACTTTCATCAAATTATTAGAGATCACTAATTAGACATTTATTAATATCAAATTTATATTGCTTTTTATATCAATTATAATTTATTTTATGATATTTATTTATTCAATTATCAAGAGTTTTATGGAATTTTGCCGGCACGATCAACTACACCCTGAGACAGAACGCCTTGTGCATACCAATTGAGCTAAGCCACCATTATTATAATTCAACTATTAAGTAAAATTTTAGAAAGTCTCCAGGATTTTAATATACGATTGTTAGTCCCTTTCACCTAATTAAGACTACAAACACATGTAAATTCCTTTAATAAACCATCTATCTACCCATTGTTAACAGCTGTTTCCTTTACCTAAGTTAAATAGTTGTATAACAGCGAACAGAATAAGAGGGAAAGTATTTGAGTAACACAGTCAGTTGTTGTCCCTTTTTTATTACTTCAACCGACGTCACACATACGTGACACAATAAAAATGCTAAAATAGCACTTAAATATTATTTGTTGCTACTTTTATGAGTAAATTATATATTCTACTTCAAAACATATAAAAATATGGGCAAAAAATTGTAGTCTCTGGGTTACAATTGGACTTAGTCTATGGTGAGAGTTTCGTGTATTAGGTTTGGTCTGCTGGGAACTCCCTGCGACCCGAATTCCGGACCGTCGGTAGCCAACATGTTAAATGAATACCCCCGTAGCAGCAAACCTGCGACCTCAGCGAATTTCCAATGCATATATATGTATCTTAATACCACATAAAGCCACATACCAAGTTTCATCAATATACATTCATAAACAAACGATTTATGACATTTTAATTATTCTCCATAAGAATAACATGGCGGCTGAGTATGCAGGTTTGCTGAAGCAAGGAACACAAAAAATGGGGTTTTATACAAATATCAATATAACTCATGTAGGTAAAGCCACATACCAAATTTCATTAATTTATTTTCATAATTAAGGGAGATAAAACGTTACTTATTCTCCATAAGAATAACATGGGGCTGAGTACGCAGGTTTGCTGCTACGGGAGCCTTTGGGAAAACATTTTTTTTGAGCAAATATCAATGGTCCACAACCAGATGAAGCCGTATACCAAGTTTCGTCAGTATACGTTCATAAATAAGCGAGATATAAAATTTTTCTTTTCCTCCATAAGAATAACATTAGACAACGTACTGTGTTTAGCACTTTCAATATCTCGGTAACCAATTGACGTAGAGAAATGATCAAAATACCAAATTGTGTGTTTTTTAAAGCTGAATCCAATGGAAAAAACTAAAATTTGACTATTTCCAAAATTATATGTACAAAATTCGAAAAACCCATTTTTGGGGTACAAAACCCCCCCAAAATACCCCTTTGGATGGAGCGATCTGGCTAGTTTTCGAACTTAAAGTCATAAATGTTGCTTTACACGTTTATGTCAGATTTCATCAAAATCGGATAATTGTTACGAGAGTTATCGTGCTCACGGACACACACACACATATATATATATATATATATATATATATATATATACCCCCGTCACAGCAAACCTGCGTACTCAGCAAATTTCCTATGCATGAATATATTTCTTACTACCACATAAAGCCACTTACCAAGTTTCATAAAAATACATAAATAACTACGGTAAGTGATATATAGCATTTTATTTATTCTCCATAAGAATAACATTAGGGCTGAGAACGCAGGTTTGCTGCAACAAGGAAGATGAAAATATGTTTTTTTTTGCAATTATCAATATAACTCAAGCAGGTGAAGCTACATACCAAGTTTTAATGATTTATGTTCATAATTAAGGGAGATATAAAGCTTTACGTATTCTCCATAAGAATAACATTAGGGATGAGGATGCAGGTTTGCTGTTAAGAGGATAATCAACATAAAATCAATTTTTTGTGCAAATATCAATATACCAGTAATAGGTAAAGCCACATACCAAGTTTCATCAATATTCATTCATTAATAATAGAGATATAAAATTTTAAATATTCTCCATAAGGATAACATTGGACAACGTACTGTGTTTAGCACTTTGAATTACTCGGCAACGGTTGGACGTAGAATCACAATTTAAACACCAAAATGATTGTTTTGTAGAGCTAAACTGATTGGTAAAAGTTAAAAACCATTTTCCCATAAGATTAACATGGGAGATTTTATGAACACTTTTTTTGGATTTTCTCCGCAACCACTTAACCTAGGTTAATGATACAAAATACCAAATTATTTGTTTTTTTAAGCTCTATAAAATGGCTAAAACTAAAATTGATTGTTTTTAAAATTGTAGGGGGAAAAATTCAAAAAACTTTGAAAAATTTAAAACCCCATAAAACCCCCTTCCCATAGTCCGATCAATCTGGTTTTCGAACTTAAAAGTCATAAATATTACTCTACACATTTGTGCCAAATTTCATCAAAATTGAGCGTTTCTTTCAAAAGTTATCGCGGTAACGGACACACACACACATATATATATATATATATATACATATATATAAATTTGAACGAATGGTGTTTTTGGCATCTGGGGACCTCAAAACAAAAAGTTATCATGGTCTTGGGCTTAAGTCTTACCATGCCACCTACGGTAATAGCTTCTTCCCTATAGGGAAAATTCGCTAATATATATAGATATATATATATATATACCCCCGTCGCAGCAAACCTGCATACTCAGCGAATTTCCAATGGAGATATAAATGTCTTAATACTACATAAAGCCACTTACCAAGTTTCATAAAAATATATTCACAAATAAGCGATATATACAATTTTAATTATTCTCCATAAGAATAACATTGGGGCTGAGTACGCAGGTTTGCTGCAGCAAGGAACACAAAAAATGGGTTTTTATGCTAATGTCAATATAACTCAACTAGGTGAAGTCGTATACCAGTTTTTATTCATTTATGTTCATAATTAAGGGAGACAGAGCATTTAATTATTATCCATAAGAATAACATGGGCGCTGAGTACGCAGGTTTGCTGCTATGGGAGAATTATGCAAAAACAATTTTTTTGAGCAAATATCAATAGACCACAACGAGATGAAGCTGTATACCAAGTTTCGTCAGTATACGTTCATAAATAAGGGAGATAAAAATTATATGTAAAAAATTCAAAAGACCCATTTTTGGGGTACAAAACCCCCCAAAATACCCTTTCGGATAGGTCGATCTGTCTGGTTTTCGAACTTAAAGTCATAAATGATGCTTTACATATTTATACCAAATTTCGTCAAAATCGGATCATTTTTACGAGAGTTATCGTGCTCACGGACACACATATATATATATATATATATATATATACAGTATCGAACGAATGGTGTTTTTGGGGTCTGGGGACCTCAAAACGATAAGTTATCATGGTCCCGGGCCTAGGTCTTACTATGCCGACTACGGTAATAGCTTCTTCCCTATAGGGGAAATTCGCTAAAAAAGGGAAATTAAAGTTCAAATTATCAGGGTAAATGGATGAGATGTTGCAAGCGTGATTGAGCCACAAACAAATAAATAAAATCACAAACAAACGCACAAACAAACGCACAAACAAACTCACATTAAGTTTTATAATATAAGTATGATGTAATAGGTTGATAAATATTTATAACTGAATAATAATAAAATAAATTTTAAAGAACAAGATTATTAGTAGTTAAGACTAGAAGGGCTATGATAATGTTCAAGAGTAAAATATTATTTCAACAATGCAAAACAATCCAAAAACCATTAGAATTCCAAATTGATTTCAAATCCAAAGACTCCTCATGAGTGGTTGTTATAGGTTGGGTGCTCTTGTACTACAATGTTTTTAATGTTCTTCAGCATTTCAGGTTGTGACTGTGTGTGTGGTTGTGTGGGAATTGTTGTGACATCCAGAAAAATTCCAGCTAAGGATGATATTTTTTCAAATTAATATTGGTTTCCTGTTCATCCAATAATGATGAACCTTTACACTTGAAATTGATTTGGATCTAATGATTTTTGGAGTGTTAAAGGTAAGCCTAGAAATAATACAACCAAACAAATCAGAGGCTAGAAACTATGGTTTATTCAAGAGTAAAATAGGCTCAATATTAAAAACCCCCTTTTCTTGGGATTTATAGGGCCTATCCATACATCTGTCAATGGTGAGATTGAAATTTGCAGATTGAAACTGTAGATTTGCTATTGTAACTTACCCTGAATAAAAGCGAATGGGTCTGATGGCTTGGATGATGTTAATTCAGATATTTTCTTGTTAGCTTCATCCAAGTGATCTTTGAGGAAGCAAACCTCCATTTGCAGACATTTAAGTTCATTTTCCATAGCAATTTTCCATTTTTTCTTTGTCTTTTCTTCCCTTGGTAGACCATACTTCATCTTTCAGTTATAGATCTTAAAAAAAATTGGATATGTTTTATTATAATGTTTTCAAACAAACTGTGCATTTGTACATTTATACATTTAGGCTATATTAGGCACTTTAGGCATTTAGGCTTTATTTGTACATTTAGGCTATTATCTTATATCTATAAAAGGCAAAGCCCTGGCTGACTGACTGACTCACTCATCACTAATTCTCCACCTTCCCATGTATGTAGAGAGCTGAAATTTTGTACACTGATTATTTAGGCATAAAATAGGAAAACTAAATGGTTTTCATCCTGATCTGACCTGAGGGCTCCGCCAGAGACCCTGACAAAGTTCCCATGTATTCCTTTAGTACATTCAATTTTGTTTGAGCTGATGAAAATACAAACAGCTGATCTTGATTCGTAGTAGTTCCACGGGCTAACCACAGAATGCAGCACACACAACTGTAATAGTTTTTATAAATCATTTACGAGGCAAAGCCTGCGGCTATCAGCTAGTATATAATAATTGAACAAGTCAACTTGACTAACATACTGTCATACAGTGTTGCTATAACACAAACTTACTAGGGTGCTTTTTTATTTAAGGAATTATTGCAGACATTTTTCATCACTGAATAGAAAACCAAATTTCAGGTCGCTTTAGGATCTAGAATCTGATCCCATTTTCAGGAAAGAAGAACACCACACCTACATAACAAAATTAATGGGAGAATCCAGGCAAAGTTGGATAAAATCACAGAAAAACTTAACAGAGAACATTAAAAGCAGTACAAAAATAAAACTAAATAAAACCCCATAAAGTTAAGCATTATATGAACGAGACATCACTACTGCACGACTATAAAGGGTACGGGTGCTCAGGCAATCCTGACGTGGCACCCATGGCCTGGCCACGTGACCGGCGGGACACTAGCCCTCAGCAGCTCAGCGATGTCACCTGCAAGAGAGAACATGCACAATAGAAAAATCCTGCACACTTTAAGCGAATTTCCCCTATAGGAAAGAAGCTATTACCGTAGGTCTTATAGAAAGACTTAAGCCCGAGACCATGCATAATAACTTTTTATTTTGAGGTCCCCAGATGCCAAAAACACCATTCATTCAAATGATTATTTATGTACACACACATACATATATGATATATATATATATCATACGGCATTTGGCTGCCTTTCATGGTTAAAACTGCATTGAATATGGCGGCCGGTGCACTTGGCTGCCATATCCGGCCGCCAAATGCACATCACATGTTATATCAACTGAGGAAGCCGGCAGGAAGAAATTCTGAACATTTGAAGTGGCAGCCAAATAACATATTTTTGATAGGTGTATGACAAAATGTAGTTCGCCATTCTACCACATGGAACGCTGCTGCTTTTAAAGAATACACCACGAGTATGTTCCTATAAATAATTGCCGTGGGCTCGGCGGCCTAAAAGTGGCAACATTGTTAAGATGTGCACAGTTTATATATTTTTCAATTAATTCTTCACGTTAAATCAAAATTAGGAACAATGCCAACATTGAATTCTTTTCATAACTATTCAACCAGGAAAGGTAATCAGCTGGCTTACAATAGGCATAATTTGTCAATGTACAAGAAAATACCCTCTTATAATGGAGTTCAATTTTTTAACAAATTACCTTTAGGTATTAAAAATATTGCTGGCTTTAATTTATTTAAAAAACATCTGAAAACATTTCTTATCAATAGACCATTGTATAAGACAGAAGAATTTTTTCCTTATCTTTAAAACACTGATCAAATGGAATGAGTTTGTAAGTTTGTTTTGAGGTAAAAATTATGTTTTGGTTAGTTGGGTAGTTGTTTAGGCCTATACTGTATTACTGTATACTGTTGACGCCATTCTGTACTATTATGTGCATTTTTGGAATAAAGTTATTTTGACTGATTGATTGATTGATTGAAGATGAATGTGCATTCCGATTATAAATTTTTGCCGCGCAAGTGGCAGCCAAAACACATCTGGCCTGACACGCTTCCATATATTCAAAGATTTTTACCTCCCATCATAATCTCCTGTGTACTCAGTCGTGGCCAACGATATTTCTGAGCCTGCATACTTCCCGCCCGCTTCACTGGGACATCACACCGAGAAGTCTGTTAGACCACTCGACGCTTTTGGAATAAATCATAAATCTGCATGTTCTTATTGCTCACATAATGAAACCTAAACTAATTCGAGCAGTTTGATTATTTTCTTTGACTATGGCCTGTTGAAATACAACGCCTTCATTATAAGTTTAACGTAATTTCTCAGAATCATTGTGTTTCTGACAAAGCCTGTTTAATTTTTATCGGTACAGTAATGTATTTTCACCTATTATATTTTTAGATACGATGCCATTTAAAGTAAATTACTTTAATAAGCAACAACTGTATTACTCGAGGCGATTTCTGCACGAACATGCTGCAATAATACAACGATTTATGTTCTGTGTAAATGAATAATAACCTTGGAAGAAATTAGATATACGTGGTGTAACTAAAATTTTACACTGGCTATATATTTAAGATTCTATACCCAAATATAATAAATGTGGGGATTTTTATTTTATTTTGTTGAATCATGAAAATAAAATTTGTATTTTATTTTGTTGAGAAATTTCAAATTGTAATTTGTGTTTTTTAAACATAACTTACCAAAATAACCTAATTAGAATAAGGTACAAAATATTTGAAAAATGTGCTATAAACGTATTTAACTGACTACTTAAATAACGTTTATTGGAAATTTCAAACCATTCAATAACTCGTTTAAACGAGGTTATAAAAGAGTATGTTAGATCGCTGCGCGACCACTCCACCAGTAACTTTCTTTCGATAATCAGACTATATATCTACTAAATTTACTATTGTACTTTGAACCATGCTTTGAACCATATAACATAATGATTTTAACCATTGCGTATGTTTTTTTTTTTCAGTTAAAAATCCTATTTTCTATAGGAAACTGAGGTTTCTAGCTCATCCCGTTTCAAAACGGACGTAACTTTTACTTTTCAATTCTAAATATCTTAAAAACATAAAATGTAAAATGTTGGTCTTTGATGAAACTTACACGAAGTTTTTTGTAATTGAAATTGATCAGCTGTTTATTTATTATGCGATTGTCAACGCCTTTTGTATAATTAATTTCTGACAAATCGATAACAGTTGTTGATATTCTACGCCTTCCTCAGATAAATTATACAGTTAAACTATACAATTGTATATCATGTATTTAAATCACATAATGTATAATATTTCACCCAAAGAACTAATTGAAACAAAGATTATTTTAACATTTATGTGTACGCAAATATACAACATGTGATTACTTAAGAGGACGTTGCAGGCGGCATCCATTTTGGATTTATACTCCTTCAAATTCAAATCATCTTTACTCATCGAACAGTATTTACAATACATTGAATAGTGTCAAGAATATATACATAAGGGCCTTATCACTAAATAATTTTACTTTCATAAGGATGTAACAATTAATGTTAAATAACTTTTAGTCAAAGTTTATAAACATAATTTATGTTGCATTTCTTAGATCCCAAAATTCCTCAAGAGAATAAAGGGATACAGTGAGCAGATATTCCTTCAGAGTTTTTTTAAAAACATTAAAGTTATTTTCATTTGTTATATTTTTAGGCAAACTAAATAAAACTTAGTGCCAATAAAACTAGTTTTCCTCTCAAAAAACTTTATGTTTTTCTACCTGCCTGTTATTTCTTAAATTATAATTGTGAAAATTTGTATCATTGGTTTGAAGGTTTAATTTTTTCACATGTAATATTGTTTCAAATATGTACAGGTCATAGACAGTCATAACACCTAATTTAGAAAAATATGGCTTTACTGATTGTCGATTTTTAATGTTAAAAATAATTCGGAGTGCTTTTTTTGTTGACGAAGAATCTTGTCTAAGTTTTTTTTAGTGGTTCTGCCATATATAGCTATACCATAAGACATGTGTGAATTTATCAAAGCAAAATAAATGGTTTTTAAGGTCTGAATATTGCACACCCTAGACATTTGTCGCAAGGCGTACAGACCAGTTGCCATTTTACCTACTACATGTTGAATATGCTTATCCCAGTTCAAGTGTTGGTCCAATATCAATCCAAGAAATTTGGTGTGCTCTACTTGGTTCAAGTGTGAACCATCAATGTAAACGTTTGGTTGTAATTTTAATCTTGTTTGTTTTGTGGAAAATGATAAAAAGTTTGATTTATTAGGAAGCAGGCATTTATTAGGATATTTTTATTATTTGAGAAGTCCTTAACTGACAGAAGATTTAAAAAAGATTTTAGTTCAACTTCTTCTTGCAAATTACCCGTAACTGTGATATTAGTGTCATCAGCATAGAGATACATCGAGCCTCCTCCATGGATAGCCTTTGGGAAACCCCTCATGTAGCAAAGAAATAACAGGGGGCCCAAAATGGATCCCTGGGGGACACCAGGGGAACAATTCCCTGGGGAACTGTTTTGTAATTGGAGCAAACATTTTGAGTGTATGTGTATTTAAAATTTGGATAGCTAAGATTATGTTGAATTTGGACACATTGTTGTCGGTCTTTTAAATAAGAACTGTAGGAACCATTTAAGCTCTTTATTATTTATGTTTAAACCATGAAGAACGTCAAGCAATTTCTCATGTGACACAGTATCAAATGCTTTTGAAAAGTCGAGGAAAATTCCAATTACTTTTTCATTTCTGTCGATTGAGTTAATAATTGATTCAATAAAATCTATACTTGCAGTTATTGTAGATTTTCCTGGTCGAAAACCATGTTGTTCTTGATCAAACAATTGATTTGACTCCAGGAAATTCAGAAGCTGGTTATAAACAGCTTTTTCTAAAATTTTTGAAAATACAGGCAGTAATGATATTGGTCTATAACTAGAGGGATCATATACATCCCCATTTTTATAAACAGGTATTATTTTGGCAAGTTTTAATCTACAAGGGAAAAACCGCAAATTAAAGAAGAATTTATAAAATGGGTTAACGGTCTTGAAATATATGGGAAAGCATACTTAACAATGGTGATTGGAATGTCATCCACTCCTGCTGAAAATTTGTTTTCAAAAGACTTAATTATCCTTTCAATTTCGCTATCATCAACTTCTTTGAATTTAAAGTTACTTTTCGGTTGAGGTAGTTTTTCAAAATTAGATTGAACTATTGTATTTTTGTTAATGTTTGGAAGAATAAGGTCATTTATTTGTAGATTCAGTGATTTTTTGTTAAAGTATTGTTTTTCTCATTTACTACTTAAAGTTTCAATTCACGTTTTAACTGTTTAATTGTATGTTTTAGAGATTCAGTTTTAAGTGCCCTATATTGTTTTTCCAAATTTGATAAATTTTCTTTTTTCATTTTTATATCATAGGAGACCCATGAACTAAAAATAATACTTTTCTCCATTTGGGGCAGTTTAGGAAAACTAGTTTCGAAGGCATGTACAAAAACAGAAAAGAAGGCATCATACTTAGTTTCTACAGTGGCTTGGTAGACTTCTGACCAATCCTCTTTAGCCAAGAGTGTTAAAAATAAACTTATATTAGTCTCTGAAAAACTCCTAAAAACTCTATTTACATAGTTAACCTTATTTTTTATACCACAAATTTCAAATAACTGTCCATCATGGTCAGAAATACATGTTATAACACCAGATATGTTTACTTTTTTACATTTGATATTGGTAATAAAATTGTCGATAGCGGTTTCTGATTCTGATGTTACTCTAGTGGGGAAGTCTACTTTATATTCCAAATTATAAGACCTTATAACATTTTTAAAAGCATTATATGTTCTATCTTTAACTAGAACATTGATATTAAAATCTCCAGTAATAACAATGTTTTTGAATTTATTACTTAATATACTACACATCAAATCAAGTTTGTCTAAAAAGGTTTCAGTTAGGCAATGTATTGGAGATCTATACATACAGACTAAGAGAAAAGAAAATTTATTCTCTGTAATCAAAGATAAACAACACTCAAACTCTTTTTCCACTATAAGATCTTGGACCGCCGTTATTTTTATATTTTTACTTTTGATATTTGTTCTCACCAATATCAAAACTCCTCCTTAAGAACCAATGTTAAATTTAGAATAGTAATAACTCTCTAAAGACCAGAAGACTATGATTGATGTATCAAATTAAAGGTATTTTAAATAGACAGGGCTCGATTAAATTAAATTTTTTTAAATGATATGAGTAAAAAATTACTTTGGTTCAATGTTTTAATGTGTTCTGCCATACTTAGTGGAAGAATGCTTCACCAGACCACTGCAAAATTTAATCAATTTTCAAATAAAATGTTTTTGAAATTATTCTGCATAATAATACAGAATAAAAAATATAAATAAGGAACTATCAAATAATTGATATGTCAAGGGCCAATCCTATACTCTGAGTAATGTCTGTGTGTCTGCAAAATTTATCTCAGAATCCAGCGGAATGATTTAGTTAAAAACCTCAACCCAAGGAAAATTCATATCAGTAAGTTACTATAATTCACATTTGTCTGTGGCTCCTTGCGTACGTCCGTCCCCGGCTGTTTCTCGAGCTGTAATGGCTCCCAAACTACGAAAAGATTTTTTTAGTGGTAATCGAGGTCGGGGAAGCTGCGCGTGTCGTTTGTTCTTTTTGAAAGCAACGTTATTTGAGTTACTGTAGCTTAAAGTTATATGTTTTTTTTATTTTTATTTTAACATTGGACTTCTGGAGTTTTAAATCAAACAAAAATTATAACTGCAAACTGTCAAAGTAGCACTTACACAAGGTAAAGTATCAACACGATTTCTTGAAAACAGTGATTGAATAAATATTGCAAATAGACATATTTTTCACCCACGAAACTCATCAAATATCAATGTTCATGGCTCGGTCTCCCTGGTCCTAAATGGGAAATTGTCTCTTGTTTACTTATAATCAGCAGGCCTGTTCAATAGATAGTGCGTAGGAATAATTACCTTGATATAGGATAACTGATTATAGACACAATGTTTTTTGTTATTGTAAAAATATAAAATTAAAAAAAAATTTGAAATAACAGTAATATAAACTTGATTATCTAGGGTAAAACTAATTAGTTCAGGTATAACATGTACAGGACATCTTAACTATTTCATATAGTTGTACTCATGACTCTAAAATAAGTTTGAGTTGTTTTCTTATTTTCCCTGTAGGGCTCTGCACTACGGGATTACGAATATGTATTACTAACAGTGGAGACTGATATTTACCATTTTCTGTAACCGCTATTAGTATTGATTCAGTATCAGATACTGCTGCTACGATGCATTTTATTTTTCCCCTCTTAATGTTTGTTTACATTACACTAACTAAACGATAGTGTGATAGTATTTAAATTGAGTAAATTATATACTAATCAGTATGTTTGTATTTACATTTTACGGTTCCGTATTTTAAGCAAATTCAGTGAGAAAAGGCGAATTCCCAGACAAGGCAAATGGCCGAGATGTATTCGCCATCACCACCACTATAAACCACCTTCGAGTATAAGGCCGGGTGCACACTGTCGCCTATCGCACTCGCATGTGTGAACCACAGTTCTCGGAAAATTCGAGCCACTAACGCAGTCCCAGACAAATCCCATATGCAACAATGAAAGTCGCGCCTACTGGTGCACTCTGCCGACGCGATCAGTTGCAGAAGTCCGTAGCAGTTTGCTGCGACTGATCATGTCGTTAAGTGTGCACCAGTAGGCGTGACTTCCATTGTTGAAAACGGGACTTGACTGGGGCTGCGTTAATGGCTCGACATTTCCGAGAACTGCGGTTCGTACATGCAACTGCGATTGTCGGCAGTGAGCACCCGGCCTAAATGATAAGAGAGAGAAGTTAATGGTATTAAAAGAAACCACTGAAGTGTGAAAAAAGCGGCCTCGGGTGCCCGTTTGTACACGGAGGGGGTGCATCGCCACTGAGACCTGACAGACGTCTTCACCTACACTTTACACCTGCACAGGTGGATGGTATCTATTTGAAGAGGGTTTTGCTCTTGAGGTGTAAATGGTTAAACTAATTTTTCAATGTTTACTATCTCGTTTCATTACTACATTGCTGTAGTAAATGTTGTTATTACTAAGGGATGTTATTTAACGATAATCGTTTATATATTAAATTTCCTTGGGAGTTTTTTTCATTGCTATAGGTCAATGTTTTGGCAATAACTAATTTTGAACAAATTCTGTATACCTTGGTTCCCTCAGAGCGAATACCCTCTGTCATTTGTTTATGAGCATTTGAAATGGCGCCAACGATTGAGGTCCCCACCGACTGTCAAGTCGCGCTGTGATTCAATTTCGTGTTAACGATGTGACGGCGGCTGAAACGCTGAAACCCATCAGGGGATTAGCGAAGTGTATAGAAAAGTAGTCGACACCTCTAGTGTCAAGAAGTGATTCGACACCAGTGACAAATTGGCTTAAAAAATCATAATTTTCCTCCTCGTACCGCTCAAGAGGAATCAACGCACTTCCCAAACGCTTAGTTTTGTGCACTTCAGTAAACATTTTTGAAGCGTGAGCACAGCTTTCAATAATTTAGTCGTTCGGTAACAATTGCATAATAAAACACTTCTTAACACTAAAATAAACTCATAAGATAGCGACGAAATGGTAAACCGTCTGTTCTCTCTCACGTTTTGATAGACTTTATGCACTAAACCTTCAGTAATGACAGAGGGTCGCCCACTTCGTTTCTCGTCATGAACATTCATGTGGCCATCTTGAAATGTTCTAACCCATTTGTGTGCCATTCTATTGCTTATTTTGTTTTTCCATACACTTCACTAATATTCCGATGAATTACAGCCGCTTTGAGGAAAAAACTTGTTATTCCGTTCCCCTAAAATGGAAATTATATATCAAATTGATTTTGTATTAACCTTGGTTGGAATAAAAAAACAAAGCTTGCCTTGAACAAATTACACTGAAGGGCCTTATGATTTTGTAATAATTATGAGGTTTATTATTTCAGGGCATTCTAACCCCTTTACATTCTTTATACCTAGATTGGTTTTATAACAAGAGAATATCATTATGGTAGAACTACACTAATCCGACCTTGAGTGGTCCTACTCCTTGCTTACCGACCATGCCTTTATCGGTGTTTGACGTAAACAAGCCACTAACGCAACTCACTTTCTTGTTATGATGTATAGAATTCAAAAATGTTAAAGAAGTCAATATAAAATTACTAATGTTTTTATATTTTCATTGGACGTGTGATTGTTCATGATGCAATGAAATGTGCCAGTACCTAAGTACAGTACTTTGATAACGACAGACGTTCTTGTGCTGTCATTCCAGAGCTTTGGACAAAGCTAACAGTTTGGAGATTTAAGACATGAAACAATACATAAGTTAAAACAGCGAGGGGAGAGCTAATTTTTACTACTATCCTCGTAACGTTTAAATGAAGATCGTCAAGACGAATTGGCAACAGTGGTGGCAGCGAAATAACTCAAAATATTTATGAAGTATCATTGCTGGCAGTCATTTGGCTGCTAGACATACATGGAGCGCCGAATCAAATGTAAACTTAGGCCAGTCAAATTACATGAGTTTTAATACACATAGTTATAATACAAAAATTATGAAAATAAATTAATAGTTATATTAATAACATAATTTAGAGTAAGAATACACGTTAAAACTTTAACATACTCAAACCTTTGAGGTGGCAGCTACTTAACCTAAATAGGCAGCCGAATAGATAGTGAGATTTATATATATATATATATACACGACTAAACCCGGAGAGCCAGTCACTGAAAATATACTCGGGGAATGCAGTCAGTAACACCCCCACATATATTTGGAAAATATGTGATATATATATATATATATTTTGTATTTGCTAAAATTTTGTCGATGGCCATTTCCGATTATATGTCGTATATATTAAAAAAATTAATGCTTTTTATACGTAAAAATTTCTATGCTAAGCCAGTCACCGTCGTTTTTGCCGGGAAGGCCAGTCACGTAAGGTTTGTACTGCTAAGCCAGTCACAATATATTGAATGTAAGTGCCCGGGATGACAGTCACTGAAAATTTGCACTGGGAAGCCAGTCAGTTGTTACACCCTCAAATATACAGGGTGGCTATAAAGTCCCTTCTCCTCACAATTTATATTTAAAGTGATTTTCAATTATGGGATTCATTGTATAGGTACATACTCTAACTTTTGTTGTAATTTAAAATATTGGGAGTTACCTGAGGTCTAAGATGTAGGAGTCAACTTCCAAATTCCTTATGAGGAGATAGTCATGCAACATGTCTAATAACACTGCCTGTTCCCCCTAAAAACAGTGGTGCAATCGAAATTCAAAAGGGTTGTACCGTTTTCAAGTATTTGTAGGTCTAAGATGTATAATCCGCATATACACAGGTAGGGAATCCAATCCCGGGATCCCGCATCCCTGGATCCTGAGATCCCGCCCAATTTTACGGTGTCTTACACAGGGAACACAGGGCACAGAGGTTGGTGTGCCTTTTGAGTTTTGGTTGCATCACTGTTTTCAGGGGGAAAAGGCAGTGTTAATTGACATGACATATGACTAGCTTCTCATTAAAATGTTTAAGTTGACTCCTACATCTTAGACCTACAAATATCTTTAAAACGGTAAAACCGTTTTTAATTTTGATTGCACCAATGTTTTCAGGGGGAAAAGGCAGTGTTATTTGACATGTCACATGACTAGCTTTGCATTAAAACGTTTAAGTCGACTCCTACATCTTAGATCTACAGATATCTTGAAAACGGTACAACCCTTTTGAATTTCGATTGCACCACTGTTTTTAGGGGGAACAGGCAGTGTTATTAGACATGTTGCATGACTATCTTCTCATAAGGAATTTGGAAGTTGACTCCTACATCTTAGACCTCAGGTAACTCCCAATATTTTAAATTACTACAAAAGTTAGAGTATGTACCAATACAATGAATCCCATCATTGAAAATCACTTTAAATATAAATTGTAGAAAAAACATAAGGGGGAAGGGACTTTAAAACCACCCTGTATGTTTGCTTATATGTTGTTTAATTAAAGCGATTAAGCATATCTCACTGATAATATGTGTGGCATTACATCAAGGGGGTCTTTGAAGCTCCCATGTATTCTATCAATATTATTTATAAGTTATACGTCTTATAAATCTTGAAAGGTCACTCTGTAATTTTAAAGAACTCCAAAATGCAATTTTATTCAGTACCTATAACAAAATTATAAAATAGAAATAGTAACAATTAATAATGACTGAGCAATACATGTTTCTTGAAATAGGTAAGTAAAAGAGAACTTATAATAAACCAATTAACATTTTATATTTTGTTACATTCGCATTCATGGCTTATCAAATCAGGTACCTTGCAGATTAGTTTATGATAATCTTACTATGTAAAGGGGTTTGCCTTTTTTTGGTATTTTAATTGTGAAAAATTAATTAAATGATTAGTGTTTTAACTAATTACATTTGTAGAGATTTTCCTAGGTCTTTTAAAAGGGGTATTATGTTTTTTTTTCGTCTGAAGAGGTTATAAAGGTATACCGGTACAAGGTTTTTTTTGTCTTTTTGCAACAGGCACTGATAGTAATGGAAAGTATAGGTTAGCTTGTAACGCTAATCATATGAATGGTAGCATAGGCTTTATCTAATTTGAAAGTTACCATTATATTAATAGGCAAACACATGTCACCCTTTTTTCTCAGCGTGTGTGCATCATACATGCATTTTATACATAAATCATGTAATACAAGAAAAGAAAATTAACTAATGTACAAATATGTGAAAGAAATATGTTAGTAAGAATTGAAATTAAAAGTATTTAAAACTACAGCAATACAGAAATCTTTGTTGGAAAATTAAAGTTTGAACTTAATGTCAATATATGGAAAAACTATTTTTTAACAGGAAAAGCAGTGAATTTTTCTGAAGTTACCGGTACAAGAAAAACCAAAGTTATATGAAACAAACATGTATTGTTTCTTATTTACTCCTTTCTTCTTGTTTTTAATATGTCCGCTTTATATTCAATCTTTATTTTTAATATTTATAGTCATACAACCTAATCCTTGTACATATTTGAGCTATGTACATTGGTTCTAATCTTTAATCTCACATAAATCAAACTATTATACTTTACCAAGTGAGTGTTATTTTAGGAAATGGTTGCTTCTGAACAGCTGTGGTTTAGTTGTTCCATAAGCTCGTGATGAGGGATGGACGTTTCCCAAAATTTTGAGAAATTTCCTGTAAAAAATAATCCCGTTTTTCGGACGGGATTTATTTGACCTCGAGATTATTTCGGGATGGCATTATATACTCGAAAAATAGTGTTTATAAAGTGTTGTGTTTACTCCTAAATAAGCCTAGTGAAATTTGCCAAGTCCGCGACTATTTGTTTAGTGCTACATAACACATATAAATACAATAATTTACTCTAAGTTTTATACATTTTTATGTAGGTAATTGAATGTACTACAACATGTTTATATTAGTTTGGGAGTAAAAAATTTGGTAAAAAAGTTATAGACTAAATATTGTGAAATATTTTTTTTTCCAAATACGCAAAAATAGCAAAACATTCTATTATATATATTTATTTATAACAGATAATAATTTTTTATCATCAACATTATGACCTTTTGGGATTCCTTACTTCATTAGCTTTACTAAAATGTATATATCATTATTAATATATATATATATATATATTACGTTACCGGTACTTAATTACAACACAAACTAACACTGTACAGTTTACACTTTTTTACGATTTTCCGTTTATTATAATATTATGCCCCTAACACTTATAAACAAAATTCTTTCCCCAACACGTTATATATTTTTATGTGGGGAATTGAATTGTCTACAAAATGTATGTGATGAATTTTCCATAAAAAATCTGTAGACAACATTTTAACGAGGCTGCTTTTGAAAAATCCCAAAAAAATCTAATTTCTCTTAATCTTTTCATTTTATCAAAACATTTAGGCCCTACCTTTCTAGAACTTTTTTATTTTGCTATTTTAGATTCTACTGTTCTTTCCGAGCAAAATGAGTATAAGATTGGCTAGGTTTACTTGTACAGTTGAATTTATACGAATTTTCAAAAAAAGGTCTGCAAAATCGCCAAATTTAGCCTGCCATTTCCCACTTACACCATTGGCCACTGCTAGGGTTAAAATACTCGTTCATTTTCAATATGAGCTCATTCGCTTCGCTCACTCGCCTCCCGGATTAGCTTGTTCCCTACGCTCACTCACCTATCGAAAAAAGAGTTTGAGTTGCCATTCAAGTAGTTTTTTGTTTCTATTATGAGAGTTGCCATTCAAGTAGGTTTTTTATTTCCAAAATGATAAACAGCTGTTTACAATATTTTAATTTATAGAAGCTGATTTAATGGTTAATGTTTTTGTTATTCATAGTAACCGGAGTTGTGATTTTAAACTCCATAAGCCCAATATTAAAATTTTCAATTTTCAAATGAGTTGTTTAGAAAAATACGAGTTTTCCTGAGGTAGTGGTTTTCACCAATAGATTTTTTAGGCCCAAAAGCCCCTAATTCTAAACTTTCAGCAAATCCTTCCGCTGGATCTCGAGATAAATTTTGTAAAAAAACAAACAGACATAGCTCGTATTAGAGTATAGGATTTTATATAACACTTATTTGTGAATATAATTCTCATGAATTCTGGTCAGTGGCTTAGTGTGATATTAAAACAAATATTCATTGAAAATTCGCTGAGTACGCAGGTTTGCTGCGACGAGGGTATTTTATGTTTGTTTGTGACTTAAGCCTACTTGTTTATCTGATGCATCTCGCAGGCCTTACTACGGGTTAACATAATGTGTGAATTTTGAAGAGGATTACACGTTCCCCTATTTAATGAGGCTTTCTGATCCCTTAGTTTATATTTTTGTTAAGGATAAAGAGTTGTGCTTTAGTTTTGTTTGAAGGGTCATCCAACTTCATTGACATCACTAACTCAAAATAATAGGTAGTGTATACTGAAGAATTAAGAATAAATTATTTAATGCCAAAGTGTAGAGGTTTATTTTCACAGTGGGAATTGAATAATGATGAGAAGAGTCAAATTAGTCAAGGCCGGATTCGAGTCAATTCTTTTTTAACTCAAGTACAAAAGATTGGTTTAGTGTTGGCCAGGAACGCAAAAAGAAACGAGCGAGTAAGGCACGAACTCATACGGAGAATGCCGAACCTACAAGAACTGGGAAGATTTTACTTGCAAAACTTCAACGCTATAATGCCGAACTTACACGAACAAGGAACGGAAGCACGGGCCAAGCAGAATATACAGCTATGGATCGAGTCGAGTCTGACTCAAGTCGCAACTCATGGAATTTAACCCTCTAGGTGCCGCCCGCCCGAATTCGGGCGGGCTTTTGTTTACGTACAAGTGCCACCCGCCCGAATTCGGGCGACTTTGCACACGTTCAGTTACAACGGCCTGAATACACTCTAGTTGTACTGAACTGCATTGAATTTGGTATCACTGTAAACGGCAGATTTCAAGCTTTACTCCGATGTCTGTCTCGAGAGGTTCTACTCTATGTTGGAAAGAAAACATCTGCGCCAAGATCTGTTACGTCACTGTTGTTTTCTGCCTTCTGTTTTGTTTACATTTTCGTCATTTATTATTGCTTTTTAGGTTATATTCAATTGAAAATGTTGTTTATTATCATTAAAGTGCATTTATTATTGCCAAATAAAGTGTTTGAACAAGGTTATTAGTAAAAATATAAGCGATAAGTTATATTGTTTGTCTTGGTTGGTTTTACATGCATCTTTATGGGATTTAGGTTAGTACCATGGTGATCATATTTGGTTTTATCGTCATAGATATTTATCTTATGTATTTTACTAATAATGAGTATATATATTCTTGTCTCTAATTACATTTTGAACAAAATGTATATCTTGAATTTTGTACCTGGTGCACAACCTTTTTTGTACATATATGGATACATAAGGAAAGTAAATTTTATTTTGCAATTTCTGGATTTGGCCCTATACTGGATTTTTTGTGTATAAAATAAGGACATAAAGGTATGTACTGTAAGATAGCCAATTTTATCTAGTTTACAAAAATGTATAACAGTATACCATTTAGTGATAATTTAAATTTTTTGTTAATTTTCAAATAAAACCCTGTAAGAGAGCTAAAAATCACGTGGCATTTAGACAATTATGACAGGGCACCTAGAGGGTTAATCAAAACTGGAGGACACATCGGCCAGTGCTGATGTCCAAAAATCGGGTCATCAAAGTAATTTCACAATATCCTCTATAGGCCTCAGGGATTTCTTTGGATGCTGTTTTCTGATTACACCTTGCCCCAGGTAAGTGTTTTGGTACATATTATTATAAGCCAGCTCTGAAGAAAGTATAATAACACTTTTTAGCAGTGAATGTCTAATAAGAAAACTTATTTTTCTTATAAAAACCAATGCCAATTCTTAAGCCAATTAGCACTAATAAGATTACTTTGGTCTATTTAGCCTATATTTTAAGATGGGACTGAATAAGATTAAAGTTCTAAATGATACAATGAATAGTTCAATTTACCTAATCTGCGAAGGAAATCAAATTTTCAATGCTTCCTCTGAATTACACAACAATAACAATAAACAATAACAGTAGTAGGGTAGGAGTAGGAGTTGGAAACTTGTAATAAGATAGCAGTGTTGCCAAAGTTGCCACGAAGTAGCTGAAATCTTACGCTAAACAAGCCGTAAAATTACTCTTCAACTAATAATATTTTCTATTATAAAACCTAAGGAAATTCAAAATATACTAAAATACTATATCAGACATAAAACGTGATATTATAACTTGAAAATGGGTGACCATACCTGAGATGAGTGTTCTGTGAGCGAACGCACATAAGCATAGTATTATATTATAGTATATAAGCATAGCATAAGCATTGGTATAAGCATAGTAGAGAGTTTAATATAATGCTAGCTGCTATGCCCGTGCTTCACAACAACGGTGTGAAAATTCAGAGTAAGCTTAAAACATTTGTAAACAAAACAATGACAGTCTGGATTTAGATATAATCCTTGAAACAGCTGGTTATTTAAATGAGTTGAATTAATAAAAAACACATGTGACATAAACCAAATAAAACTCTCCTCCATATGAATAACATGGGGACTTGGAAGTTCCGTGGGGCGGAGCCCTGACGACTTTCATAAACGGCAATAGGCATATGACACTCCTGGGCTAGGTGGATTTAAATAAGGTGTGCTATTGCGCATCGTGGGTGACTTTATCTGGAGGCGGAAGCGCGTCACCAATGTATTCTGACTATCCTATGTGAAGAAGTGGGGTACATGGGGTAGCCAGAATTCTTCGGTGACGCACTTTTTTTAGGAACAAGTTTGCAACAAAGAGAAAATTCAGCGGCGCCAACACACCGAATTACCTGTGTAATGTGCGGAGTAATTATCTGTGGTGTGTAAAGAGAAAATATAGCCTATCCAAAAAATCAGGTCGGGATCAGAAAGTCTACCCTCCCTCCACCACAACCACACCGTTATCGTTGAGAGGAACGTCATCTATTTTTGTATATATGTAAATTCCCTAGTAGCACACATCGTTGGCCCAACGATGGGGAATGATAGGAATGGTTAGAAGTGGTTGGATAATGGTCGGTTGGCAAATTCAACCATAGGAGACGTAGGGCCAACGAATTAATCGTTGGCTAACCCGCGTTGGCAAGTCCAACCATAGGAAACGTTGGGCCAACGAACCAATCGTTGGGTAACCCGCGTTGGCAAATCCAACCATAGCAGACGTTGGGCCAACAAAAGCTATGGTTGGCAAATCAAACTATATTATATTATTATTAATAATAATGTATATGTTATAGTATACCGTATACTAAGTCATAGTATATAGTATGACCGTAAGTCATATATTTTATTATTATAATTATATTAAATATATATTAATTTGCGCATAATTTAGCTCATCATATTTCATAGCAAGAATAGACACAAATCAAAAGAACCAAATTACATTGTCCCAACTTTTATTCTCTTATTACAGTGATTTGCGCAGGTAGATTGATTTTATAGAAGAATTAAAGAAAATATTGTCCAATGTCCTAGTCGTGTAGGTGTACAGTATTGGTAATTTTTATATCCTATAGTCCTTCCATTCACATACATGAGTCAGAGTAGCCGCGAGGATTAAGGAGAGTGTGCAGTAAGTCAAAGGTCGTAGGTTCGAGACTCGACCAGGACACAATATTTTTGCTATTCAAATCGTTTATAATAATTTATATTATTGGTTTACTAAGCCAATTCAATGTTAAATTGTGTTTTTTAATACAAAATAACCATTTATGTGCAAAATTATAAACGGTTGGCATTTGGTTGGGTGTTGGTTGGCATTGTTGGCATTTGGTTGGCAAATACAACGTTGGCCCAACGGTGCACCAACGGAATTTCTTACCGTTGGCCAACGAACTGTGCCAACCATTTCCCAACGTTGGCCAACGATTTGTGCTACTAGGGTTGCTAGCCAATTTCCTCTGGGAAAAAGCTTTGGATTTTGCTGCTGTCTGTCATAACCTTCCTGCGTTTGGTCTTGACGCGCCAACATTGAAATTTACCTAAAAGCTTCCTTGTACTGGCCAAACCGACAATCCGACAAAAAACTTTGAAACAAATAATGTAAAATATACATTTATGGGTACTTTGGTATTATACGGATGCCACCCTTATGCAGCGCGCTGCGGCAGTTATGTTAGGATGGGTTATCATAAAAATGATTGTAGGACTTTCCTTGTTTCGTTACAAATCGATTGATACCTGATGAGTCATACTTCCGGCCGCCAAACCCCCTCCAAATAGGCCAAGGTCAGGTCGTTGACCAGAGCGCGGCATCACCTGTCACCGCCTGTATCTGGGTCAGTGTCATGAGTGATTTATTGCCGTGCACTACGTTACATTTGTTTTCATAATGAGTGACGTTCTTTTGGTGTGGGATTTACCTCGAAATGAAGAGGAAACCGTACGTATTTTTATGATAACACATCCTAACATTTGGCGGAGTACCTGTGGCGATCGGGTCTGACTGCTAGCGGCGGCGAGGCATTCAACACGATCCTAGCGGACATCGCTGCCTTTTGGGAGGCACAACACAAAGACCACTCATCAGAATGATGTAAAATTTGTACAGTAAGTCAATAAAAGTACGTTTTTTCGAATTATGTAGTTATCCTTTGTATCCGGTAAAAATTTAATCTCCAAAAATAGTGGCATCCGTATAATACCAAAGAACTCATTTATGTTTCAATTGGCTAATCTAAAAATGTCTCGTTTACAAAAATAAAAAGTGCCACAGAGGTTCGTATTTTACAATACACAAGTAAAACATGGTAATAGATTACCATCACTTAAAATAAGCGGTTTTGGTGTTTGGAATATAAAACTTACACCGAAGCCTGTTTAATGCACCGAAGCCTGTTCTTGGGGTAGAGGTACTGCCATCCTTGAGTTGTGAGGCCCATGTCGAAAGAGTTTGCTTGCAAGCTGGTAGGGCTCTGGGACTTCTTGCTCGTTCCTCAAGACATCTTCCCCAGTTTCGTACACTTAGAACCCTGTACTGTTGTAATGTGAGACCTTTGTTGGAGTACTGCTCCGTAGTATGGGCTCCTCAAGTCACTCTTCGTGATCGTCTCCAGGGAATTCAAAACAGATTTTTGAGACTGGTGGGATTCCGTGTCGGCTACCGATATCTTGAAGTTCCATTGAGCGAGATATCCGATATGCTGAATCTTCCGAGCTTGCAAACCAGACGTGATGTTCAAGATGTGGTTTTCCTCTACAAGCTGGTTGGACTTGTCGACTGCCCCTATCTGCTTGAGAGGATTTACTTTCATGTTCCTTCTTCTACAAGATCCAAATACCTGTTTGCACGGAGGCATCACAGTACCAACTACGCCCAGCAGTCAACTTTAGCTCGCATCCAGCATCTTGGCAACGTTGTTTCACCGCATGTGGACTTTTTTGCCTCCAGTGATTGGATTGTCAGGCGCCTGGTTGTTGCCTTGCTCTGAGTTGTGTTCTTCTTATGGTTTTTGTTTCTGTGAGATGAGAGTTCTTTCAGTTTAGATGTATTAGTTGTTGTTGTTTATATATAAGCATATATTTGTATTGTACATTAGTTGCTACTATGTTGTTTTATTGTTATACCAAGTTATATTTGTATATTTTTGTTACTATGTTGAATAAGGGAAACACTATAATATTTTATTTGGCTTTTTTTGAGCATTAGGAATGATTCATTTAGTAAAATGGTTATACCGTGTATGAATAAATAAAATAAAATAAAAATGCCTGTTTCATGCAGGCCAGGAATATATAAGGGGTTTTATAATTAAATCAGCGTAATTTGGAGTTGTGGTAGTGGGAGCGAAACTCTGCAAGTGTAGTCGCGGCCGCGGTGTTGTGTATGGAGGGAGGGTAGACGTTCCAATCCCTACCTGGGTTTTAGGATAGGCTCCAGCGGAGAATAACATCAGCTGTCACTGTAAACCAGCTGAGCAAATAGGCTTAAACACCGTGACGTACCCTGGAGGCTGGGCAGAACATGTTCAAATTCGTCCTTCTGAATAGCACACTTTACTTAAATCCACATAGCGCCTGGGTACATAGACTATATACTTGTGCAAATCTTCAGCATACTTAGTTCAGTGGTTTTGGCGTGATGAAACAATAGACAGTCAGACAGACAGACAGCACCACCTCATTTTTATATTAGTAGTGATATATATTTATATATAATAAATAACCCAGATAGCAAGAAAGTGTGTTGCAAATATGTGATAGGTTCATTTTTCGTTTGCTCTTGAATACTTTCAGTATTATTTGTAACACGTTTGTCACACATTTGCTTCCGAGGAACTTCGTCGTAGTTACCAAAGGCGCCGCGTTGTTGCCCGAGCGTGCTCCGAAGTTACTAAATCCGCCACTTCGCTAGCGCTAACTGACGCTCGTCGTCGTCGTCACGTCGTCGTCGCCATCTTATTTTTCCTGGCTACTCTACGACCACAAAACCAGAGTTCAATGGGTGAAGTTTTGAAATTAAAGTTTATTTTTTTTGTTATAGTGTTTTTATATAGCGTTTTTATATATAGTGTTTTTATATAGCGTTGTTGTGTTTTTTTATAGTGGCTTCTTTAGTAACTTTCATCTTGTTTCAAAAGGTGAGTGGAATTCTCAGCTATGTTATTTAATTAACGCTTTTTGGTATACTCTAATTTGGTTTTCAACTAACAGCTGGGAAACTAAGCCGGTCCAAATTCTAACGGACTGTAATGTCAAAACATCGTTTTGTGTTCACCGTGTGTGTTTGCAATTTTTGTTTATATAACTTTATTTAACTTTACAATCTGTTCTTAACTAATGGTCTGAACAATGAGTAAATAATTTGTGAGATAAAATACAGAAAATAACATTAAAACTTGAACTAGTTGCTAACCACTGTTAGCGCTAACAAAACTCACTAAACAAATCTGAAAGGCAAGTCCAAGATTGTGGATCGTTTCAATCTGTACACAGCGGTTGAATTGTCGAGCAAGTTCATAGCAAGATGATTCAGGTGGTTTCCTAATTTGACAATATATTTTGCACTGAACCTAGTGATCTCTTCTTTAACTGTTGGGATGTTTAAGTCATGATGTAGTGTTCTATTGTATACAAACCAAGGTGCTTTGGCAATTTTTCTCAGCATTTTTTATTGGTACCTTACTGTTGAACATAAACGACAAAGCCTGTTGGGCTGTTAATAAAAGAAAATGTCTTCCTATAAGAAAGTGCCTCCATTTCTTTAAAGGACTTTACTATATGCTAGTGCCTCTTTTTCAATTGAGGGATAGTGTTTTTCACAATCGGACAGGGTTTTGGAGAAAAATGCGACTGACCTCCCCCGTTGGCTGAGAGTTACAGCTATGGCAAATTCTGAAGCATCTGTTTCCACAACTAACGTAGTTTGGTCATCAGTCACAGTGAGTACAGACTTCCCTATGTCCTGTTTAATTTCGTTGAATGCCAAAGCTGTCACAGAAGAAGGCAATATAGGAAACGATTTACAGTCTACTAAAGGCCGAATTTTGTTTGAATACTTAGGAACCCACTTTGAGAAGTGAGAAAATATTCCTAATGCACGATTTAACTGAGATTCATTAGCTGGCAAAGGCAAATCAAACAAAGGTTTTAATCGCTCTGGATCTGCTTGCATAGATCGGTGACTAATACGATATCCTAGAATTAATTGTTATAGTATCTTGAGAGAATTTGATTTTCTCATTATTTAGTGTAAGGTTATATTTCTTAGCAACCTGTAAAAATCTATTCAATCTCTCATTGTGCTCTGACTGAGTTTTCCCGGCTATTGTTATATCGTCAATGAAAGCCCGCCAGACCCTTCTTGATTTTCATTTAAAATAATCTTATCAATAGCGCGTAGAAAAGCAGACACACCATTCGTCACACCAAACGGAACTCGACAGAAGTGATAAAGTTTCCCTGCCGCCCCAAATGCTGTGTAGCTTTTTTATGTTCTGATATTGGAATTGATGGTAAGCATCTTTTAAAGTGTACAGTACTGAACACTGTATTTTCCGCAATTTTAATAGCTATGCTTTCAATATTAGTCAGCGGGTAAGCGTCAGGTAAAGTAAACATATTTATTGTTTGACTATAATCTTTTCTTATGAGATGAGCTTTTGGTAACTATAGTACTTTTTGCACGCCATGGGGATGAGCTTTCTTCAATTACCCCACCTTGAAGGAGTTTATGTACTTCGGAGTTTATGAACTTTTCATCGTCATTAGAAAATCTGCGAGACTTACATGCTATTGGCACTCAGGTAATAAATTCTGAAAAAAGGAGAGGTGATTCAACGGTAGCACAAGCTACATTACAAATAGACAGAGGTGCTTTCTCACCCCCGAAACCTAGATTAACCGAAGAATGCAATTTCATTATGTCGTGACCAATCAAGACATCAGTGCATAAATTGCCAATAACAAGCAATTTAACTTTCTCATATTATGACCAGAAACTTCTAAATTTACTAAAATATACCCGTTGATAGGTGATGTTAAGGCAGTTGATGCCATGGGCACTTGTTTTCTTTCTGGAAAGATACAAAAACTATTTTCCATTACAAGAGTTCTGTTTACAAAACTATCGGTACTTCCAGTATCTACCAGAATTTCAACAGATATTTTATTTAGCTTTCAAAATACAACCGCTTTTGTTAGTCCATTGGAAGGTACTGCAGATGTGATTGAGGATGCACTGATGATGAGGCAGTGATGGTCTTACCTTGAGCTTTTATTAATCTGCATACCTTCATAAAATGTCCTTTCTTCTTACAACCCGATGAGCAAGTGGCATCTTTGGCTGGGCAGTCGTTTCGGGAAAGATTACGTCACCCGCCGCAGTAGAAACACTCTGTTGAGAATTTCTGGGTACTGCAGCTGAAGTTGAGGATGGGTGCTCGGTATCTGTGTCTTCATCCAGTAGTTTCAGTTTAGTCAATGAAGTGTTGCATTGTACTACAGATTGTTAGGATGATGCATATGCTTCTTCTGGGCAGACTCAAGTGAACGAGAAATATCTTCAGCGTCCTTTAAAGTCAAAGATGATTTTTCTAATAGACTTTGTCGAATATGTGAATTCAAAATTCCACTAATAAAGGCATCACTTACAGATTCGTCCCGATGAGTAGTCCCATCCACAGCATGAAAGTTGCAATCCTTGCTGAGAAGTCTTAGTTCTTGCAAATACTGATCTATACTCTTCCTTTTTTTGCTTACGATTTGCTAGTTTAAATGGCGTACGTAGATTTCATTCTTTCTAGGATTATAAGTATTTTCCAAGATCTCTACCGCTGAGTCGTATGTAGAACATTCAGTGATGTACTCATACACATTGTAGGAAAGAAAGTTAACTAATACGTTGAGTTTTCTGTCTTCAGGTACTTCTGAGTTTGATACAAAGTTAGTCAGTTCTGCCGTCGTACATGCTCGACTCCGGAATCCGCTAACCACCTTTTAAACAGGGTTAGCGGGTTCCGAGGTTAGCCAATTCCTGAGATTGACCAAGTTAGTGAGTTTCGCCAACGAACACTTTTCAATATAGGGCATTTTAACATGGGGTTAGCGAGTTCCGCGGTTAGCCAGTTCCGCGTTCCCATTTTGACACTTCACATCGTCCACCCAACGAATTCTGATTGGTCCAGCTAACTCCAAGGTAACAACATAACAAAGTAAAAAGCTGAACTAGACGGCACGCTTTTGGGAAATTATTTAGTCAAAGAGTAGTTACTCCAGATATAACATAGAGCTCAGTGGTGATGACTCCAGATATAACACAGAGCTCAGTGGTGGTGTCTCCAGATATAAAATAGAGCTCAGTGGTGATGACTCCAGATATAACATAGTTAGAGCTGAGTGGTGGCATAGACTAACTACAGTATACAATTTACTGTAGTTAGTCTATGGTGGTGGTGACTCCAGATATAACATAGAGTTCAGTGATTGGGCCTCTTCATAAATTAATTTTACTCCCTGAGGTTTCAGGACGTTTCGCGGTTTCGCGGGAAGAAAAAGAATAAAGAAGGGAAAACTCGGAGAAATAAAAGTGTGAAAGTGTCTGCTTGCAACATTATATTTAGACTTTAGATTTCTTACAGGCATTATCATCTATTCTTTAGAATCGCTTTGAGTTTCTTTGACAAGTTATTTTGAAACCAGGCGATATAGTAAAGGTTATTAGTTTTTAATTATTTATGATTTTGGTATTGTGCATCTAATTTCTAACCTCCTTAGTGGGACTGAAGTTAAGGGTAAAATGGGTGAGATGGAATTTTCTGACATCTCTGCAGAAACCAAAGGATCGTTGGTAAGTATTTATTATAACTGAATATTGTATTAGTAAGATAGAGCTAAACAAAAAATTAATTAGCCAATCTAAAATAAAATTTGCTTCTTTTACTAGGCTCTTCCTACTATGAACTAGGAATATGGTGTGCCATATTATGTCCAAAATTTGTATGGATAGTTTTTACTTTGCAGCCCTTGTCTGTGTAGGGCCTTCTAAAGAAAAAAGTTGCAAATGTCCGTATTTTTCCTTTTTGTAATTAATTTTTCCTATTTTAATTTGATTCAAATTTGGTGAGGGTTGTGAAGATTTGTTCAGTTTTGCCAACTTTATGACATTTTTGTTTTTAATTAAATAGGCCTAAATACTGTTTGTAAATATTGTATTTTTCTGAAATATAACTGTAATATACAGTAATAATATTATACATCTCAAATGCATGGGTCATAAGCGAAACGATGTAAATAACCGAATGACATTTTTCGATACGGTATAAGGATTATTTAGGTTATTCTGTTATGGTTTCGGTTAAGTTATGTTTCAGTTTAGGTGTCTTGAAATTTGTCCAGATAATAAACGTTGATTCCACTATTACCCAAACAAACATGTATTGCCAGGAATAACATTATTATGTTGTGTCATTGTCATGTTTATTTTTTTTTTTCATTTCTAGTTTGAATGAAAAACAAACTAAACAAAGCAAACATGACGTAATAACTGATATACAAACGAGAAAATATGTTGTGATCGATAAAAATATCGATCTAAGTTAATCAATAGAGTGGGTTGGGGTAATTTTGAGACAAAATTCAAACTTTCCTTATATCTCACAAATGTATAGTTAAAATGTATTGTAAATTTTATCACAGCACCTCACAGATGTTAGAATTATATGGTATAAGTTTCATTCACTGTAATCAATTACAGTTGGTACTAAAAATATAAAAAAACGTGTCTCATCATTACCCCGGCAAATGAGAAATTATGAGACAACCCGGGGGAATTTTGAGACACTCATTCTACCATTCATTTAACACAAGGTAAAATACTCCTAACCAGGGCAATTTGTAGACAGTACCATAAACATAATTTTAAATGGTTGATATGGCGTGTGCGCGTGTGCACGTGTGTGCGCGCGTGCCGCGCGCGTGTGCGCGTCTGTGCGCGTCTGTGCGTGTGTGTGTGACTATTAATGATAATAGTTGTCATTATTATTCTATATATTATCTCTTGTCGTAGGTTAGACATGTGTAATGGCGGGAGTTAGTTGTCTGCTAAAAGGCGGGAACAGTAGTTTTGAGGTTATGTGTTATATTGAAGCGGCAGCCATGTTGTTGTTTCTGTAACAGCTGGGCTGTGACATCATAGTTTAAATACCCTTTACAATAGGGGAAAAGTGACATCATGGTTTAAATACCCTTTATTGGAGGGATTTAAATGTTAGGGATATTCTATTGCCAGTTTCACGCAGATCCTTTACAGGCCACCGGAAATTTTCATCGCCAACCCATTTCAAGTACTTTATTTCTACATCACTAAGGTTTTCAGGGATCTCTTTCTCAGACCTGTAAAAAAGTTTCTGAACCTACCCTATGTAAAATTTTGACTCAAAATAAACTGCATAGGCACATTTGCATTTCTGTTAGTATGTTATTTTGCATTTTCTGCAAATGTAATTGTAATCACCTCACACTTGATGAGAATTTGTGAGGAAGGGGATCATCCCATGACACCTACGGTAATAGCTTCTTCCCTATAGGGGAAATTCTCGAAAATCTAGGGTCTTTGAACAGAGACGAGTTATGGAGTTATGCGAAGAGCAAATAATCGAATCTTGTCAAGTAGTACGAAATTGCACAAATACTAATTCCAACTACCAGTATTTATTGCAGCTAGGAAGATAAAAGCAAAACGTTATTAAGTCACGAGTCCCACTACTAATAGTGTATTTTCTGCAAAGAAATTTGCAAAAATCAGAATTTACATAATAACATTTGAATAGACAGCCATCCAAATACTTAAGATACATTTTTAGTAACAGGGAAAGTAAAATAGATAATTTTATTTAAAACTAGCTGATGTACCCGTTCTTCGCACTGGTGTTTTCTTTACCCGTTCTTTAGTCAATGCAATTTGCATTTTAGATAGCTTGAAACAGCTGTTCTTGTTTCTGCTATTTAAGCTGTCAAAAGGAAGTATCTGCAGCTGTTCGCATTACAGTTTTTGAATGTTTACTTTCTTCTGAAATGTAAATATTGAAACTTAGGACGTTCACGGGGCGTAGCCCCTATGCAACCCAAGCGTCCCTGCATGGGTTCAAGATCTACCTTTGTGTAAAGTTTCAACCCAGTCGGTTCAGTGGTTTTTGCGTTCACCCGGAACATCAGACAGACAGAAACCACCTCGTCTTTATAATATTATAGATTACACCTTAAAGCATGTCTGGTTGCAATAATTCTAGCAAAGAGCCTATTTGGTTTCAGGGTGAAATTCCACACAATTTAAGCAAGAACTCTCTTAATAAATCTTTTTGAAGAATTTATTAAATCTTTATTTGTTGAAATTGTTTAAAGAAATACCTAATTATAATTTCTGTAATAGGGTGTTTTACCAACGTTGTTCATTTTAGGAGGTGAATTAGGGCCTATCTTGTTGTTATTGTTGTTATTGCTAGATTAGGAAACCCCAGCCTTAATTAGCTGGAATTTTGCGCAAGTTACCGGAAGGATAGGATATAGCAGGAAAGGAAAGCGTGGGATTCTCAACGATTCATCGGAACTTCAGCACATTGCGTAGGCTAATTAATTATGAGAATTTGTTCTATAGTCTGATTAATTATATTTCACTGTTATAATATATATATATATATATATATATATATATATATATATATATTAAATTATTAATTTACTTGTCTATTTCTATGTTTTTATGATGTTTGTGTATTGTAATGTGTACCTAACCATTCCAGGACCTATAGTGGCCGGCCAAGGTATAGTTATTGAAATATTCTGACATTGCCATTACATGTTTGTATTTAAGAATATGCTGTCTTTGCTTTTGAGTTTTAAAATAATTTAGTAAAGCCCATGGACAATTGCGAGAACAATTTCTCACTTAAACGTAGATTATTGGAGTTGGCTAACCTTTGTTCAATAATTTGACCGAGACTTAAGCAGAATTTTATTACTAGTGATTTATAATAATATATCTGGCTCTGTATAATTCAGTTCTTTTCATTTATCATCCAGTGTAATCTTGAGAAACTTAGTAAGTTAAGTATATAACTGACAGTTACCAAACGACATACCAATTGAAATATTTTAACTTTTCAAAATTACTTGTAGGCCAAATTCTTTTTTTGTAAATATAAAGTTTTATGGAACCAAGTTATCTTTGAAAGTCAATGGTTTTAATCTGGGTTTATTAAACATGCAATACCTACTTTACCTGGTTAAAATTAATAGCAATATTTTTTTTAAGTAATTGGTTGTTGATACTTTTCATGTTGGTTGGTATTGGGAATCTTATCTCAGCTAATTCGGTCTTTTCCTTGTTCTGGCCCAGTGTAGACAACTATTTCTGGAAACAACGTTGCTTCCTCTTTAAATATTTATAAGAAAATTCCTCAGTGACTTGGACTACTTTTCGAGAACCATTCATCCCACCTCTAGGCTTAGCAAACCGGGACTGCTACAGACAGGCAGCCAAATTTACCTTTTAGAGGACCAACTCCCGTGCCCCTGTGACAGCTGTGATCAGGCTCAAACAGGCGGACCTGCTCTGCCCCCCAACTGGCCAACTCAATTGTCAGGGTATCCATGTACAACAGCCAGGGACCACATTCTCAGGTTGGGGACCAAACCCGCTGTTTC
The DNA here is from genome assembly GCA_963675035.1 of Allygus modestus. Classification (NCBI taxonomy): domain Eukaryota; kingdom Metazoa; phylum Arthropoda; class Insecta; order Hemiptera; family Cicadellidae; genus Allygus; species Allygus modestus. Next base: position 317,929,301 of record OY776111.1, read on the forward strand.
CGTCCCCAGCCGCTGCAAATGGAGGGACCAAAGATGAAAGGGAAGCTTGTCATAATGGACAGCCAAAAGACTTACCATACGTAATGACAACTTCATTTGCTCTGCCCAATGTCAGCATCAAACAGGCCCAATGTCAGCCTGTTATAGACCAGTTTTATGATTCTCCTGGAACACGAATTACCCTTCAATGTCTTCAAGCATTCCATTAGGCTTTGAAACATTATATTTAATTATAACATCTTTTACCTACCATTTTGCTTTTGTTATTCTCTTAACCAACAAACATAGGCTATTATAAAAATAGTCTATACAATGAGAAACAAATTAATTAAATTCTGCTAATGTTTATTTCAGACACCAGGGAAGTTGAAATTATCAGATCAAGCAATCAGCTTCAAAAACAGTAAAACTGGGAAAGTTGAACAAATTTTGGCTTCAGATCTTGAATTTGTAAACTGGCAAAAGTTAGTAGGCCACTGGGGTCTTCGTTTGTTCCTCAAGAATGGATCTTTGCACAGATTTTTTGGATTCAGGGAATCGGTAAGTTATGATAACAAATCAAATCCAAAAATAATTAGACTTAAACTACTTGTTAATAATAAGTAATACAATAAGGCATTATTCTGATAGTATAAATTTATTTATTTACAATAAAAAAATTAAAAAAGTTAATATTGAATTATTGAATACATTGATGGTGTGTTATTTTTTGAAATGTTGTGGTAAAAATAAAGATAGTAGCAGGATGGGCGACTTACCCCACTTCATAATTATTTGAGGAGAAAATTAAGCAATTACAGCTCTTGCATACTTGACATTTATGCTTGACAATTTGTAGGTAGGCCTAATTGTCTCATTGCAGCTAACAATTATACATCATTAGTTTAGTTTGATAGTTCCATAGTAGATTTTTCCGTGTCTGTTACTAGTTGGCTTAACTATTATCAAAAAGTTGTTAAAATCTCAACCATTTAAACGAGAATTGGTAAGAGAGAGGGGGAAAAATTTAAGTTGCAGTAACGGTAATTACCGTTATAACAAAATAACATATCAGCCAATCACTAAGTTTTTCTCGCTGAAGATTGTGGATGACTATTGAATCAGTAACATTTCCTCTCACCACTACCTTCATTTCACATGGCTTGAAGACGTGGTGGGGGGTTCTGCCTTTCCTTTCACCATCATAAATTCCCAGGAATTTATATGTCCTAAATAATTTAAATCATAATAATCATAATTTAATTTAGTTAAAAAAAATAACATTAAGATATCGTCTAACTGATTTGTCAGCCTTTGATCTTCAACACAGAATAGGTGTAGCTATTTTTTATTTTTCTATAATCATACAGAATTATTCTGTGTATGTACCGTTAGATCAGTATCAGAGGGAAGAATAAATATTTATGGTAATATAGTAATACAATACTTTAGAAGCTATACTAAAATATCGTATTGATATCTATTAGAGAGAGAGGGAGAGAGAGAGAAAGCCATAGAACCCACTAGATGATAAAGTAATTTATTTAGTTATTTATGAAGTTCAGCCTAATGGCTCTAAATCAAATATTTGTTGCTTAAATAAACATTCCTGCAAACAGTTCTTATTTGATTTTCTAATTACTTTTACTTAATTATAATTCTAAATTGCTAACTTTTAACTAATTGTTTGCTCGGATGTGCTCAGGAAAAGTGGATATAATAAGTGATGCTATCGGGATCTGAGGGCAATGGCTGTCATGTGCTAAGCCTAGCTTCTCTTTACAAAATCAGTGTTATTCCTTACAAAATTCCCTAGGCTATTCAAATATAGCTCACAAATGATCTTCTTTGACTTGATAATAAATATACTTATACTTGTGGTCTCTTTTACTTTATTGTAGTGAGTAGAATGTGTTTTGTATTTACTCTGGATGTCAACAAAAGGTAGGTGTACAATTTCTAAGATTTCTTTAACTATTTGAATAAAATACAGAGTTACAGAGGAACAATACAATATTTATTTATCTATTAGTACAATTATGTTTCAAAAGGTTCTCAATTAAAGGGATTTACAATAATATACAACTCAGGGGGAACAGTTACAATGTGTGGCCTAGCCTAGAAGATAAATGACAAACAAACTTGTAGGCCTAAAACTAAATGTTCATATTTTGGGTTCTAAATGGGGTTTCTTTACAAATGAGGGCTCTTTTTCTCAGGGGGGAAGTATCGTGCTGACTTGAATAACGTTTGGATGATATTTGAAAGAATATTAAGTCCAATTAAGCTGATGTGTTGAAAAATTACAACAATGGAAATTTTGGTTGTTGTCCAAAAGGAGAGTCCAATGGTTTCACTGACTTTATGAATGGTTAAAATACTCAAAATTAAATTTGGAAAGATAGTTCAATATAAAAAATACTCTCTTGAGGTTACTTCAACTTTCAGGACATTAGGCTTGTTCTATTTAAATGTCTGTATTCTTTCCCGTCCCTAAATAGAATACAATGGAAGGAGTTTACCAAACTGCTTACAAATGTTCTTCGCTCAAATACCAGTTTTTGGGGAAAATCAAATAAAAAGGAGTGAATTTAAAGATGGTATTAATTGAGCAGTAAGTCCCTAATAAAATGAGCACCAAGCAATGCAAAACTTAGGCCATACTGGGAAATTTAAAATAGGAACTGTGTCCTTCACAGATTCTAGGTCTTAACACTATGGCATCTGGAGCAAGAAGAAAGATCTAGTAGAGATGAGGTCTGGAAGCATGGTCCATTGTTGAGAAGCACATGTTCACACAATTGTTGACACTGGTCACTGTAATTTAGATTCCTTAAGGACTATTTTTGAAAAGTATATTATATTAAATTTTAATGTTATTGCAATCCTCTCACATAAATTATATCTAAAATATTATTATTAACAAACATATTAAATTAAGTGAGTAGGCTATTATATGGGGATAGGCTATGAATAATTATTGGTGATTAAATGAATGAAATACATATTATTATACAATTGTACAGATAAATAAACATTATATATATAGAGGGGAATGTTTTCTGAGGAGTGATGATAATGATGATTATTATTAGGCATAGACATGGGACAATTAACACATATAACACATTTAGGGGAAATTAATTAATTAGTACATTTATAGGGAAACTTAAATATAAAATAACACATAATAGGAAATTATTACTAAATGATGAATGAATGACATGTAATACTATAATTATCTCCTCAGAAATCTGTATGATATGAAATTAAAGACAGATTTCGATCAAGTATGAAATGGAATACATGAATTATTTAGTATGAAATATATTTACAGCTAGTTATGAGGTACATTAAATGATTGATGTTGGTTGGTGATAATACACTTCTTATTCTAAGTTTACATAAACATAGGAACAATACATAAATGGGGAAATATGGGATAAGGGATTAAGATAGTTCATGACCGCACAGGGGAAATTGGGATTAAGGGAACATTTAATATAACAATTGTTTATTGGCATGGGGATGAAATTCTTCACTCGCATAATAACACTTTGGGTTTATACATTGTTTGTTACAAGGGCAAAATTCACTGTTTATAATCATCGCATTTATAAATAAATTGTTATTTAACACTGTTTTGGGGAATAATCACACTGTTCACACTTGGGGAATAGGGAAGGGGTACGCACTCGCGGTTAAGGTTCATGACGATCTCCTCATTTAAAATTATTACACTTGATGGATGATGATGATGATGGACTATTTACACTATTTTATGAGTTTATGTTGTCAGGGTCTTCTTCACTATATACATTATCCTCTTCTATTATCGGTTCTATGTATCTTTTTAATGCGGATATGTGATATGGTCCAAATAAGATGTCTTCGTTTTCTCTGGTTACATGAAAAGTAGATTTTCCTAATATTTGCTTGATGACGAATGGTCCTTCGTAAACCTCGAAAAGCTTTGCAGTCTCTCCATAAATAGCTCTGGAGAGGGGATGTGATTTTATTAGCACTTTATCGTTTATCTTTAATGTTTGTGGTTTTCGATTCTGATTTAACTTTGCTGATCTTTTAATTCGTTTGGCATCTAACCTGTGTTTAGCGATGAGTAACTTCTGTTCTATTGGAGTATCAATTATGAATGGATTTTCAGACAAGTATTTTTCCCAAAAGCGGTGGTCTCGAACGCCGAATTGTAGTTCGTTAGGAGTGAATCCGGTCGATTCATGATATAATTCATTGAGGCATGCATTAATATCAGGAATATATTTCGCCCACTTCTTGTGTTGACGGGAGCAATAGGTGCGTAGACATCTCTTAACTTCTCGAATAGGTCTCTCGGCAAGGTTGTAGCATGGGTGGTACACTGGATTGAAGATTAAATCGATATCATTCTGCTCCATCTTCTGGATGTATTCTCCGCTCTTGAATTGTGTTCCATTATCAGATTGGATTCTTTTAGGGTATCCATAATTTGGGAAGTGTTGAGTGAATAATTTATTTAATATTGTTTTAGTGGTGGCTTTTTGCATAGGGTATAACTTGATGAATTTGGTGAAGATATCGATGACAATAAGTATATATTTAACGTTTGACACACGGGTAGGAAGAGGTCCGATGATATCAACGGCTAGCTGTTCATTCTTTCCTGTACATAGCACTCCTTTCGCTGCGGCCACTAGCGGTCGGTTGCTGATCTTACATTTCTGGCAGGTATCGCACGTAGATAAATATTTCCTTATGGTTCGATTCATGTTTCGAAATATGAAGGTTTCTTGTAATAATTGAAAGCATTTCTTGGCTCCGCAATGTAGGTAGAATAGGTGACATTCCCAAATGAGGTCTTGAATCATGCAGTGAGGTACAGTAATTAACCATTTATTTTTCAGTTTTTGATAAAGGGTATTATTATGAATGCGGAAATTATATGATAATTTTTGTGCGACTTCTGAATCTGGTTGTTTTTCTAATGTTTCAATTATGGGTTGGAGTTTGGTGTCTTCTCGCTGGAGTTGGGGTAAGTTTCTTAATGCGCTCTTCAGATTTTGATCGGGGATATTCTCAATGTAATGGATAGTTAATTCTCTTGGATTGTTGTATGAAATAGCGGATTGATCGATGGAGATGCGACTTAGCGTGTCTGCAGTGATGTTATCTGTACCTTTACAGTGGACAATTTTGAAGTTATATTCCTGTATGGTGAGTATCCATCTTGCCAAGCGATTATTCAATAATCGGCACGTTTTTAAGAAAGTGAGCGCGTGATTATCTGTTATGATGGTTAGTTTTGTTCCCAGGACAATGTATCGAGACTTTTGTAGGCAATAAATGATGGCAAGGAGTTCCTTTTCAGTGGTGGTATACCTTTGTTCGACTGGTTGTAACGTTCTCGACATAAACATTATGGCAGCTTTCTCACCATTTTCTCGTAATTGATACAAATGTCCGCCTATAGCATAGTCAGAAGCGTCAGTTTGTAAGAAGAATTCTTTAGATGGGTCTGGGTGTTTTAAGACGTTGGTTTCCAGAAATAGTTGTTTAATCTTCATAAAGGTGACATCATCTTCTTTAGTCCAGATAAATTTGTTCTTCTTTGAAGTTAATCGCATTAATGGTTGTGTGGTTGCAGAGAATTTATCTATGAATTTATTATAATAATTTATGCTGCCAAGGAAAGCTTTAAGTTGAGTTCTGTTTTTTGGTGTAGGGAAATTTAGTATCGGTTCTACTTTACTCTGGTCCATGTGGAGTCCATCGTTAGTTAAGGTGTATCCCAGAAATGGTACAGAATTTTGGCAAAACTTTGATTTATTAAATCGAATGGTCATGTTGGCTTCTTCTAATTTGCTGAATATGTACTCTAGATGTTTCATGTGAGACTCGAAATCGGGTGAAATTATACAGATGTCGTCAACGTAGATTGCAGTAAAATTCTCAGCTTCAGAATCGAATACGTTGTCTAGCGCTCGAACTAAAGCAGCTTGTGATGTAGAGATACCAAATGGTGTCACAGTGTACTGGTATATTTTACCTCTGAATTGGAATGCCGTATATTGTTTGGAATTTTCTGTTAATGGTATTTGCCAATATGATGCTGTCAGGTCGATACTACTTATAAATTTTGCATTTTTGCATTTTCCAAGGATTTCATTTACACTTCTGTTACATTCAAAATCAGGTATTATAATTTCGTTTGCTTTTCGGGCGTCAAGGCATAGTCGTATTCCTCCCGTCTTCTTAATGACTGGAATTATCGGGTTGATAAAAGTGCTTTTACTCCTCTCAATTACACCTAAGGATTCCATTCTGTCGATCTCTTGTTGTACAGCATCTTGATATTGTTGTGGTACAGGATAAGTGGTGCTTTTAAAATGTTGTGGATTATCTACTCGTAACTCATGAGAATATTTGTTGCATATGCCTGGTTGTTCGGAGAAAACATGTTTATACTTATTTAATAACTGACTTAAAATTGTTTGTTCTCCTTTCTTGATATAATCATTTGATGCTAAAGATGTATTAATTTCTTCTTGTGTCAATGTGCTGTCGTTTATTGGATTTGTTTGTAATTCGTTGAAGTTGTACGCTGTGCTATCATATTTATCATATATTAAATCATCATTGTACTCATCGTACATCATATTATCAAAATTATTATTCATATTATTATTTGGCCTATGGCTATTATTAATTATTATTTGACATAACTGTCCTTCATGATGACACATATTAAACTTCATAGCAATATTATCATTATTGATTTTCATATTTATTTCGTTTGTGTTGAAATTTAAATCCATTTTGAGGGCAGATAGAACATCGACTCCGAGAATTATGGGTTTTATTAAATGTGGCACTATCAAATATTCAATTAGCATCGTATGTTTATCAATGGTAGTGGGAACATATATTGTGCGGGAAACACGTTTAGACTTTTCTCCAACAGCTGTTTTGATAACGGTGTTATTCACTGGTAATTCTTCAAATGGTTGTAGCTTCATTTTGTTTTCGTTGAACCAAGCTTCGGCTATACAAGTTACAGAAGAACCGGAATCAATTAAGGCATTAGTGCTGATATTGTTTAATATTATGTTGATTTCTGGACAGTTAATTTGTGTATAATTTGAATTGACATCATTTTCGTACTCATCTTCTAAAAGGAAATTTTTATCACATATTATGTTGTTGGACTGCATAAGATTTATAGAGTGATTGATGGTTTGACCGAGGATAGTGTAAGTAGGCGCTGTATTTAATGGGTAATCGCATGACAACATAACCCTTTCTCGGCCGTGGTCTACAGCGCCGAGTCGTTTCCCTGTCTCGTTTGAGACGGTGAGGAACGTGGACTAGCAGTATTGTTGTTACTTGAATGAGGGCTCATTGGAGATACAGTTGGAGCATTAGGTGGATTGGGATTCTGTCTAAATATGGCGCAGAGTTGATTCTGTTCGTTGGTAGGGTGTTGACGATCATTTTTGTAGTTTTGTTCATAGTTTCTGGGATGGTATTGCTCACGTTGATACGGCTTGTTGTCATGGTGACTTCGATGGTATTGCTGGTTGTTGTTACCATTATTCCTGTAATTTTGTTGATTTCGATACGAAGAGTTGTTTGAAGGGTATTTGTTTTGCTGGTAACTATGGTAATTGTTCATTTTTGGTTGATAGGGCCCGTTGGTTAGCATATCGATCGTTGTAATTCTGTTGGTTCGCAGTGGTTGGACTGGCTGGTCGGTTGCTTTGCTGGTTGTTGTGGTTCCTGGCTTTCTTAGGTCCATCTTTTATGTCTTCTTTCTGCAGTAGTCTTTCCATCGCTCGGATCGTAGTGATGTTCTGTACGCTTATGCTGTCTTGGATTATTGCGTCAAATCGCTCCGCCATAAGAGTCACTATCTCCTCTTCACTTAGGCTGGGTGTCATCGATTGTAATAACAATACTCTTTCTGTCAAGTACTCCGTCCGGCTTAACGTTCCGTTGGCTCTATACTTCTCCGACTCGATTTTTGCTTTAATTCCTCGTTGGACTGCCTGGCTCCAGTATTTGAGTTCGAATTCTCTGGCAAAATGTTCCCAATCAATAATTTCACTTTTTATCAGCTGTAGCCATCGTGATGCTGGTCCTTCGAATGATGTCTCAAGCAGGTCTTTCAGGTACTCAGTTGAGTCGCAACATTGATTCCTTTCGATTCCTCGTTCGTAATACCTTCTCAATTTATATAAATATTCATTTGGATTGCCGCTCCGTCCATTAAATTTCGGCATTAGACGATCATTGGCTTCGCTTCCACTGCATATTACTTTGATTTGTCCGGCCATTCCGTTTAGTTGATTTGCTTGCTTCAGATTGGTTACTTCAGTTTCACATTTGTTTAAATTTTGATTCAAGGTTTGGATTTCAATGTGTTGTGCCTCAATTAGTTTTGTTTGCAATGTAATTTTGGGGATAACTTCATTTTTAAGTGCCGTTAGGTTTGCTTTTGAATTACGTTCGTTATCCAATTGCGTTTTGACAGTTAATTCTTCTATTTTCAGATCAAAATTTTGCTTGTGCTCTTCCAGATGAGTTTTGACAGTAGATATAATATTTTCCTGATATTGTTTATTTTCAAATTCGGCAGCGATCTGTTGTTGTGAGATACTGTCCAGCACGAATTGCCTCATTTGAGTTTGGGAATTTTCAATTCTAAGTATTAATTTGTCAGTTAATTTGGCAGTTTCTTCAGATTGGGCATTTTGGGTCATTTTGATGGCATTAATTTCTGATCGAATTTCGATTTGGTTTTCTCTTGTTTCTTGTATCTGCGATTCGAAAGCATTTCGACAGGCTTGAATTTCCTGTTGAGTTTCATTGGTATTTTCGTTAATGATTTTGGTTAATTCGGCTTTTGTCTGATGAATTTGTTGATGGAAGTCTGCATGGATTGTCTGGATTTCGGATTTTAATTCGGCATTATTTAGTTCGATTTTGGCGCTGGTCTGTTCGAACTTGCTATTTAAATCAAGACTAGTTTGCTCAATTTTCGTATTGGTTTGCTCAATTTTGTTTCCCAAATTAGTCATAAGGGTAATTAGTATATTCATATCGATTGCAGGTGTCGGTGTAGTCGGGTTTGTAACATTTAATCTGCTAGTTGCGTCGTCTGTGTGTGCATCAGTCAGCGGGCGCGAGGAATGAATCAGCGTCGACTTGTTCAATGAGCTAGCGATACGTCCTCGTTCATTCTGATCAATGAATCCAGTTCAGGAACCTTCGGGTGTGTCCGTCAGCGTTCGGGTCGGTCGGCTGGCGATATTTCGTTCTGGCGTTGAGAAAGCAGAGTTAGCGTCTAAGGGCAGGCTGAGAGAGAAATCTCGCGTAGAGGTTACGAAATCGACGTTCTCTGATTGGCTGATGGGGTCAGTGTAGGTTTGGTGGTCTTTGATCCTGACAGTTTCGTTTTCATTCTGCGCAACATGGCGGCTGCTGATTTCATCGTCGCTCGAATAGGCGTCTGCTGCGGGGTAGTTTCGTGTTTTCCGTAGATTGTACTTGTTTTCGGCCATCGTGTGTTCGTTTTATTATAATATGCGAGATTATTAAATATGTAATGCTTTTGTACACAGTTATTATTGGTGGGGAGGGAAACAATTACGGGAACTTAATATTAAATATGGTCTTATTCTAGGCTTACTCTAGTTGAGGATTGCAATGTTTATCAACTGTTATTCAAGCCAGTACGTTGGGTCGCCAAATTCTTATTTGATTTTCTAATTACTTTTACTTAATTATAATTCTAAATTGCTAACTTTTAACCCTAGCAGTGGCCATTCGACCAATTTGGTCGAATTTTTATGTCGCCTGTTGTGGCCATCGACCAAATTGGTCGAATTCTACAGAAAATTTTGTAACGTTAATAAACCAATAATAATAAACTCAAAAGTCATCAATATATATATCATTCGAAAGATCACATTCTGAACTTTCATTTTATTACATAAATGAATCGTGTAGCAGCTGTATAACAATGTTACGACGATTAGAAATTGAATGAAGTTTTGGTACAACGCAATTGCTGCAGCCGACGCTCTGACAATGGCAAAACACGATACTTTTGAAATTACCCAGATCGGGTAATTTTTCTCGCAGGAAGATGCGGTTGGTACCAATGCACAGCTGAAGAGTTGCGCTTTTTTTTGGTATTAATTTTTAGAATTAAATATTGATTGGGCAGGTTATATGATTTTCTGAAAACAGGTGTTTTCGTTTTTTTTGTATTATGGCCAATTCGACCAAATTGGTTGAATTCTAAATTCGCGTTTATATGCATTGTATGTTATAGTTACTACTCATATAATATGTTATTTTGAAGAGGAAGAAATGTAGAGTAATTTAGTTTTGCCGATGGCAGCACTGCTCCTAGCATAACAGCTGTCAGATATTCAACAATTCGTCATTTGTTTTGATCTGTTGTTCGCCATTGCGGTATTGGTAAATGCTTGTCTATGCATTAGGTGATTTTTATCCGCGAATCGTTTATGAATTAGGTATTATTTCGGAGTTTTAGTGTTAGTGAAGTGTTTGTGTGTATATAACAGTAATCTTTATGCATTATATTATGCATAAATATTACTGAAGTGTGAGAAATTTGTGTTATATAATGTGTACCACAACTAGTCATTGACATGAGGACTTCAGGGGGAGGGTGAGTTTTATGTTTGTTTTATGTGTTTTTATGTATAGTAAATGTTTGATTTTTATATTTATAATAAATTTTTATAATTGTAATGTTGACTCTTTTTCATTATTGGGTAGGCCTAATATAATTTAGAACAATTATTTCGTAAACCCCTATATAGGCCTATTGACCGCACGTTATCTCGTACATAACACGCCACTAACCTATGTATATGTAAATATATATATATTTGATTGTTTATAAATACCTGTAGTAATAATAAATAGATATAATATGACAATATTTATGTTTATACAAATTACAAAGATCTCATTGAAAAATACTACTTTTCACAAATTTGCCAAGTCCGCGACTATTTGTTTGTTGCTACATAACACATATACAAATAATAATTTACCCTAGGTATTATACATTTATAATTAGGGAATTGAATGTACTACAACATGTTTATAATGGTTTTGGGGTAAAAAATTTGGTAAAAGAGTTATATACTAAATATTGTGAAATATTTGTTTACAAAAAACGTAAAAATAGCGAAACATTCTTTTATTTACATGTATTTATAACTGATACTAATTTTTTACTATCAACTGTATGACTTCTTTGGATTCCTTACTTCATTAGCTTTACAAATATGTATATATAAATATTAGTATATACATATATTACATGACTTATTTACAACACAATATAACACTGTACAGTTCACGCTTTTTGCGGTTTTCCGTTTATTATAATATTATGGTCCTAATACTTACAAAAAAAATTTTTCCCCCAATATGTTATATATTTATATGTAGGGAATTGAATGTACTACAAGATATTTATAATGGATTAGGGGTAAAAAATTTGGTAAAAAAGTTATATACTAAATATTGTGAAAAATTTGTGTTCAAAATACGCAAAAATAGCGAAACATTCTTTTATTTACATGTATTTATAAGTGATAATAATTTGTTACTATCAACTATATGACTTTTTTGGATTCCTTACTTCATTAGCTTTACAAATATGTATATATATATATTAGTATATACATATATTACATGACTTATTTACAACACAATATAACACTGTACATTTTACGCTTTTTGCGGTTTTCCGTTTATTATTATTTTATGCCCCTAATACTTACAAAAAAAAATTCTTTTCCCAACATGTTATATATTTCTATGTAGGGAATTAGATTGTCTACAAAATGTATATAATGGATTTTCCATAAAAAATCCGTAGAAAAAATTTCACCGAGGCTGCTTTTGAAATTTATAAAAAAAAATTTCAATTTTTTTTATTTTTTTCACTTTACTGAAAAATTACTTTCCTGAATCTTTATTATTTTAGTATTTCTAGATTCCCCTGTTCTTTCCGGTAAAAATGAATATGAGGTTGGCTAGGTTTACCTGTACGGTTGAATTTATACGAATTTTCAAAAAAAGGTCTGCAAAATCGCCAAATCTGCTTGGCCATTTCCCACTTCAACATTAGGCCACTGCTAGGGTTAACTAATTGTTTGCTCGGATGTGCTCAGGAAAAGTGGATATAATAAGTGATGCTATCGGGATCTGAGGGCAATGGCTGCCATGTGCTAAGCCTAGCTTCTCTTTACAAAATCAGTGTTATTCCTTACAAAATTCCCTAGGCTATTCAAATATAGCTCACAAATGATCTTCTTTGACTTGATAATAAATATACTTATACTTGTGGTCTCCTTTACTTTATTGTAGTGAGTAGAATGTGTTTTGTATTTACTCTGGATGTCAACAAAAGGTAGGTGTACAATTTCTAAGATTTCTTTAACTATTTGAATAAAATACAGAGTTACAGAGGAACAATACAATATTTATTTATCTATTAGTACAATTATGTTTCAAAAGGTTCTCAATTAAAGGGATTTACAATAATATACAACTCAGGGGGAACAGTTACAATGTGTGGCCTAGCCTAGAAGATAAATGACAAACAAACTTGTAGGCCTAAAACTAAATGTTCATATTTTGGGTTCTAAATGGGGTTTCTTTACAAATGAGGGCTCTTTTTCTCAGGGGGGAAGTATCGTGCTGACTTGAATAACGTTTGGATGATATTTGAAAGAATATTAAGTCCAATTAAGCTGATGTGTTGAAAAATTACAACAATGGAAATTTTGGTTGTTGTCCAAAAGGAGAGTCCAATGGTTTCACTGACTTTATGAATGGTTAAAATACTCAAAATTAAATTTGGAAAGATAGTTCAATATAAAAAATACTCTCTTGAGGTTACTTCAACTTTCAGGACATTAGGCTTGTTCTATTTAAATGTCTGTATTCTTTCCCGTCCCTAAATAGAATACAATGGAAGGAGTTTACCAAACTGCTTACAAATGTTCTTCGCTCAAATACCAGTTTTTGGGGAAAATCAAATAAAAAGGAGTGAATTTAAAGATGGTATTAATTGAGCAGTAAGTCCCTAATAAAATGAGCACCAAGCAATGCAAAACTTAGGCCATACTGGGAAATTTAAAATAGGAACTGTGTCCTTCACAGATTCTAGGTCTTAACACTATGGCATCTGGAGCAAGAAGAACGATCTAGTAGAGATGAGGTCTGGAAGCATGGTCCATTGTTGAGAAGCACATGTTCACACAATTGTTGACACTGGTCACTGTAATTTAGATTCCTTAAGGACTATTTTTGAAAAGTATATTATATTAAATTTTAATGTTATTGCAATCCTCTCACATAAATTATATCTAAAATATTATTATTAACAAACATATTAAATTAAGTGAGTAGGCTATTATATGGGGATAGGCTATGAATAATTATTGGTGATTAAATGAATGAAATACATATTATTATACAATTGTACAGATAAATAAACATTATATATATAGAGGGGAATGTTTTCTGAGGAGTGATGATAATGATGATTATTATTAGGCATAGACATGGGACAATTAACACATATAACACATTTAGGGGAAATTAATTAATTAGTACATTTATAGGGAAACTTAAATATAAAATAACACATAATAGGAAATTATTACTAAATGATGAATGAATGACATGTAATACTATACAGTGATTATTTTAATCTTGAGCCTAGCGCGCACTAGGGCAGCACGATGTGGACGGACGGTATTTTTAAGGGGGGTGCGTGCGCTAGCCACAGTTGGACAGGACAACCGCACATCCGCAATTTAAGGACAGTGTGCGAGATATACTCTTAGAGTACACATTATGGATATAGATAAGGATATAAGATGAAGAGACTAGAAGCAGAAAGCAAAGATTTTCATAGTGGCAACGATCTTCTCCCACATATATAGTTTCACGCTTGACATTAATACAAATTCCGAATGTCACATGATGTATAGTTCTGTGTATTTTTCCACAAGCATACAGGTATTTTTTAACCAATATAGACATATCCATATTCCTACTTGTTGACAACTTCTCTGCAAATAGTGGAGAACATTCAATGTTATTTACTTCTAAAAATTTGCTTGATTGCCATCCGTCCGAGCCGTGCTGCCCTAGTGCGCGCTAGGCTTTAAACATAATTGCACACATAAAATAATTGTTTTTAATTGAATTTCGACCTCTAATTGAATTTTGTTATGAAGAGCATAAATGTACTGTCATAATTTAAATTGACGATTAGTTTTAGAACATTAAATAAAACGTATTAAGCTTTGCATGATATCTATTTTTCAACACATACATTTGTTGTTGTTATGGGTTTTGGTTTATCATTGTACCTTTGTAATTAAGTTGATAGGTATTTATCAATCGTAAGGTATTTTAAGTTTAATTATAATTTTGTGTGTGTGCAGGAACAAGATAAAATAGCCAAGTTTTTTAAGAATAACTATTCATTAGACATGTTGGAGAAGGAACTCAGTGTAAAGGGGTGGAACTGGGGAACAGCCAAGTTTGGTGGATCAGTTCTCAGTTTCGAAGTTGGAAATCTCTCTGCTTTTGAAATCCCGTTGCACAACGTCTCACAATGCACTACAGGCAAGAACGAAGTCACCATTGAATTTCACCAGGTTTGTAGTAAGGCTTGTCAAAATAAAGGCCTCTAAACTGCATTTTTAACAGTGCATGCCTATTGCAAGGAAATTGTGGTGTAAAATATGTTCCTTTTATTATTTTAGCAACACTTTGCTGATAAAATCCCATTAATTCATTCCTAACCTGTCGAACGATACCTATGTGGACTATTCAGCGAATTTTCAAAGCAAATGTTGATAAATATTTATTTCAACCACAAGTCTACTTATTACCAAGTTTCATCAATATACATTCATTAATATTGAAGTTGGTACCATTTGACTGTAAAGACACTTTCCCACATGACCATTTGATTGACACTTCAAAAACTAATAATCATTAACGAGTTCGCACGCAGCACGCTGACGTGAGGGAAGTGAATTTCCACATAAAAAACTATAAAAACTCAAAATCAGTTAAAACATACAATTATTCCAATTTTTATTCAAATCTGAAAATATTGATTTTTTGGCTGTTTTGATGCTCCTGGTGCTATTTACCTGCAATGCTGGGAATACAATTTTGTGCATTATAAGGTCAGGAGAAGGTCCAGTCAGGCTTTAAAGTAGGCGTGAGGTTGCTGGAGATGTTAAAAGTACACCAACAAATGAATAACAGGCTTTTCTAATGTAAAACCACCATAAGACAACGTACTGCGTTTGGTCAATACACATTTTCTTTAATAACTCGGTAAATATTTATGCTAGAATGACGAGAGAGGGCTTAAAACTTTCGCCTAACTAATTCCCATCTTTTTCCACGCATTAATTTTGCATCCGGGGTTTTTCTGACCCTTTTTGGGCCCAAAAACTCGAAATTTGAAAGATTAATCCCCAAAAAAATGGGTTTAGAGTTTTCCGATTGTTTTGCCCAACGAACTTGTCCAACAGATTATAGAAAGGAACGTCCCTACCAAATTTGAAGTAAATCGGACAAAAAATGCGACCGCTAGAGTGCATACACATATATATATATATATATATACATATATATATATATACATATATATATATATATATATAAAATTTTGAACGACCCCCTAAAACGTGTTCAGGGGGTCACGTTAGGAACTTCTATGGTGGTCCTGGGCTTAAGTTTCACTGTGCGGGTCATGCTAATAGTTCACTTTCCAAAGGAAATTCACTAATAAATGGAGGGCTGAAATCAACTTATCAAGATGGCTCTTGTCCGCATGACCATTTGATTGACATTTTAAATAACTAAATAAATAAGCAGAAACAATGTGTTCGACAAGATTGGCATTGCCATTTGTATGATTTTTTTAAACTTAATAATTAAAAATTTTTGTTATTTAAAACTAATAAAATAACTGCATCAGAATAAATTGATTCTACCACCAACTGGCTCGAAATCAAGAAAACAAACAGAAATGATTTAGTAATTATTTTAATCATATGACAAACATTTTAAATGTTGTTTTATTTATATTAGGTTAGGTAAATGAAGCTTGACAATGGCCTTAGGTTGAAACATGTCGCTGAAAATAAAATATTTAGAAAAGGGTACTCAATTACTTATTTCCTACATATATATAAATATATATATTTATTTATTGAATAATATATTTTGATAAAACTTGGTTGTGATGTCATCTGTTTGTAATTTGTAAGATTTTTGATGTAAACCTAATTTGTTCTAGTTCCTGTTGCAACAAACCTGTGTACTAGTCTATAATGTTATTTTTAGAGGGAATAAATACAATAAGGGGCCACCAATTGATCGCCATAACATTTATCCAATGACCATTTGATCAACATTTCAAAAATTAATAATCATTAACAAATAGAGGGCTGAAACCAACTTATCGACATGACACTTGTCCACATGATCATTTGATCAACATTTTAAAATTATATTTAAATAAATAAATTTTAAATAATTAAATAAATAAGCAGAAATCAAGTGCCTGACAGTTGTTTGTATTGTCATTTGCAAGTATTTTTAAAATTTAATCATTATTAGAAAATAAAGAGCTGATACCAACTGATTGTCAAGATACTTGTTTGAATGACCATTTGACTTAAAATTAAATAATAATAACTGCTCCACCACTTGTACGATGTTCCCCCCTCGTAGAACCTCCCAAATCCCAGCGTTTTATAGAGGTAAGCGTGTTCACGGAGCGTTATTATGGCTGAGTGAGCCAAAGTAGTTTGACAAACAATTCCGGGGAGAGAAAAGCCTGGCATAGGGGGTGGGTTTAGTGGGTAGGGCTTTGGCGAGTCCCACACTTTTTCCGTAAATGTATTCCCAATTCCTTAGAAAAATAATTATATATTATGAAAATTAGCATAATTTTTTTTGCCAATAAACAGTAATAAATTCAACGATTTCATTGAGTATGATATTTTGTACTACATCAGAAAGCAAATTTACTATGGAGACAGTTAAAACAAAAGAATTGCGTTTCATAAGGATTGGAGTCCTATTTGCCAGCCCCTTGGAATTAGCTTTCCAAGGGTAATTTACACTCCACTTTTATTTATTTTCCTTTATTTCTGTGTATAAGTTTCACCTAACCAATGATACTTAACTATGTTCATGAAGCATTTATTTACATACATATATGTTGATTCAATATACTTTTTCTGAGAGCATGGTAACGCTCATTGAAAAGACTGATAAACTATGGGTTATTGTGTAAATTACCAGCATTTGTTTAACAATTTCAATAGTGGACAGTATAGCAACGTCATAGATGATAATGTTTCATAAATGGCCGAAGACACCAGTATTCATCAGGAATTTTGAGGCCTGGAAGTCAAATATTCATTCAAACAAGTATCTTGTCAATCAGTTGGTATCAGCTCTTTATTTTCCATAATGATTAAATTTTAAAAATTCTTGCAAATAACAATACAAACAACTGTCAGGCACTTGATTTCTGCTTATTTATTTAATTATTTAAAGTGTTGATTAAATGTCATGTCATGTGTTGTCAAAGTGTGGACAAGTGTCATGTCGATAAGTTGGTTTCAGCCCTCTATTTGTTAATAATACTTAATTTTTGAAATGTTGATCAAATAGTCATTGGATAGATGTCATGTCGATCAATTGGTGGCCTCTTATTGTATTTATTCCCTCTAAGAATAACATTATAGACTAGTACACAGGTTTGTTGCAACAGGAACTATAACAAATTAGGTTTATATAAAAAATCTTACAAATTACAAACAGATGACATCTCTACCAAGTTTTATCAAAATATATCATTAAATAAGAGTATGTATGTATAGGGAATAAGTAACTGAGTACCTTTTTCTAAATATTTTATTTTCAGCGACATGTTTCAACCTAAGGCCATTGTCAAGCTTCATTTACCTAACCTAATATAAACAAAACAACATTTAACATTTTTGTCATATGATTAAAATAATTGATGAACGAAGTGAATCACTGTATTGATGAAGAAGTTTCAGTGGCCGTGTGTGTGTGTGTGTGTGTGTGTGTGTGTGTGTGTGTGTGTGTGTGTGTGCGTGCGTGCGTGCGTGCGTGCGTGCGTGCGTGCGTGTGTGCGTGCGTGCGTGTTATCGAAATACTAAATAACTATAAAACATTTCTTAATGAAATTCTGAAGGAGTCATTTGGGATACCAAAGGGATGTTTTAACACAGCATTTATATTTAAAATACAAATTTTGGATTTTGGAAATTTTTATTTTGGATTATTAATAATTATTAAAACTAATTTTAATGTTTCATATTCAGTAGTTGAATTGGTTTTCGTAGTAAGCTATTGACTATGGTTGTCTTTAAACTGTCAGCTGGGATTTATCTGTGTTTCACTTGAGGGATTTTTATCCCATATATGGGATATTTTGACTGCTTGTGGGATAAAATGGGATTGTGGGATAAAGTGGGATTTTTTGGAAATCGGCATTACGTCTGCTAGTTTGCTTACAACTTACGACCAGAGCACCTTAGCAGTAGCACTTCTAGTAGATTTTCTCGCCGTACTGGCAGTTGCAGGGTTTCCCATTTTTTAACCTCGCTGTCCGCACCTATTATGATTTTATAAACGTCACAGAACGAACACTGAATCATGTCAATGTCGCTGGCCGAACCATGTTGGAATTAACAAGCAAACTATTTGCCATTATTTATTACCTATGTTGTACTCTTTAGTACTACCATTAAAAATATTAGTACCTCTCACGTAAATAAATTATTTAATTTAGTTAATTCACCGTATCATTTAGTCTATGTCGCATTGCTCAAAATCCTTTGAGGTACTAAAATGTAAAATACCTATAGGTAATTATTCGATCTAAATAAGCTCTATCTAATATTTTACTAATACATTATTCAATAATCATATAATATTTAACATTAATTGTGTTGCAATGTTTAACAAATCAGTGGGAAAGTGGGGGATATGACGAGGGATACTATAAAGGAGAGTCTGGGATAAAGTGGGATTTTTTGTATCAGTGTGTGGGGTATTTTTACCGTTGAGTGGAAACACGGCATATTTGTTTTCAAGTCACTCAAATGTAAACATATTTCAACTATAGAGTTGGTTATATTTTGTTCCATATATTTTTTTATTTTTAAATAGTTAAAAATGTGAGTGTTATGTAAATTAATGGTGTTTTGTCATGTTTAAAACAATGCTTGTATCTATTTAGATTTATTATCAGTTTATTTTTTACTGGAAAGCTTCTATGTAAAAGCTAAGTGTTTTAAATTTAAAGTATGAATTTTATAAGATACTGTTATATAAATAAATCATTGAATACCTTTTTTTACATTAAATGGGTTTAAAACAAGTATATTTCAGTATGTTTAACCCCCTGATTTTGGAGCTGGAAATTAATAAGTCTAATAATAATTGGCAACTTTTCCCTCAGGTGATATATTTAAAATTCGTCGAAAACCATCTGGTGCCAAAAATATATTAAATTCATTGGCCGAGTCATAAAAAAGCGTGAACAGGCCTAGGCCTGATGGCCATAGCTAGGACCTGTGACCAAATAAACGCAATCAGTTTAATCTAATTTGCTAGGTACACACAGTGGTTTTAAGAGGTTAATTGCTCCACCTCACCCTCCAGGGTTAGATGGAAACGTATTCCGCATATTCTCTATTCATTGTTGCTGGGTTAGGAAACCCCAGCAAAGCTGCTATAGGCACGTTTTCCACAAGCGGGACTTTTGCGCAGGTTACCGGAAGGTTAGGATATAGCAGGAAAGGAAAGGGTGGGATGGGACAGGCAGCCAAATTGGCCTTTCAGAGTATCAACTCCCGTGCTCCTGTGACAGCTGTGATCAGGCTCAAACAGGTGGACCCGCTCTGCCCTCCAACTGGCCAACTCAACCGATGGGGTATCCATGTACAACAGCCAAGGACCATACATTCTCAGGTTGGGGACCAACCCCTGAGTTTCCGCCCCGAGCCGCTGCAAGTGGAGGGACCAAAGGTGAAAGGGAAGTTTGTCATAATGAACAGCCAAAAAACTTCATATGTAATGACAGTTTCATTTGCTGTACCCAATGTCAGCATCCAAACTGGTATAGTCCAGTTTTAAGGTTGTCCTAGGACGAATATTTTCTATTGGTTAATGCTAACACACCAAGTTTTAATAAAATTAATCAGTATACAAGGGATATATCTTTTTTATTTCTTATAAGAATAACATCGGAAAATATACTTAGTATACTGCTGAATGGAAATTAAATTTTCTCCACAACCATTAGCCGAATAGCCTACTAACGAAATACTAATTTAACCGTGTGTGGATTGGAGTACTAATTTTTCATCTTTTAGTGCTTTTTATGACAATGAGTTAAAACAGTTAAAACCTACTAAAAATTAAAGTTTATTAAAAGTTTAAAGTCAATTTAAAGTTTATGGTACTAAGAAAGGTAAAAAAACTGAAGTTTGGGATCTCTTAAGCCCTGTAATTTCCGAACCCGAATTTTTCTAAAAAATCAGGTGGTATATTTTATTAGAAACCTAATATAAACCACCAAATAAAAAATCCAAATATTTCGAAAGCGGCTCCTCAAAACTGCTCCAGACCTATATACTACGTTGTTGGGTACCAACATATTATGGATACCTCTTTGTTCTTACCTCAGGGCTCTGCCTTTACTATCACTCCCAACGTTTAATTTTAACGTATGATTCGTTGGATTTATTTTGTTAAAGCAGCATCTCCTGAAAGATGTCCACACGTTTGATACGCCGCCCTACTCAACCATAGACCTCCACCGCACAGGAAAATTTTCTATGTTATTATTTACACATTTTTTAGTAATTTTAGAAAAATTTCAATCATACAAAAAATTGTTGTTATTTTTTTAACCCCGACCTTAGAGCTCCGCCTCACTGGCTTTAAAAGTTGCCTTGTTAAATTTATGGAGGAAAGATGATCCTTGGGTAAGCGTTCGGGAGAGTTCGGGTCAGCGTTCGGGTTGAGTACTACTAGCTGGTCAGACAGACATTATTCTGTCCTAATGTCACTGAATTTGTTTTATGTCAAAGATTCTCATTCTTTTTCAAGATGAGCTCGTTCGCTTCACTCACTCGCCTCCAGGTTGAGCTCGTTAGCTATGCTCACTTGCCTATTTTTATATAGAGCTTGCTTGGGTATTGAAAATGAGTTGCCATTCAAATAGATTTATTATATCTATATTAAACATATGTTTATATGCTTTTCAAGTATGTTTAGATATCATCCTTATAACAGCTGTTTGATGAAACTAAATAACTAACATAAAACCT
The DNA here is from genome assembly GCA_963675035.1 of Allygus modestus. Classification (NCBI taxonomy): domain Eukaryota; kingdom Metazoa; phylum Arthropoda; class Insecta; order Hemiptera; family Cicadellidae; genus Allygus; species Allygus modestus. The sequence goes on from OY776111.1 coordinate 317,950,753, forward strand.
CGACTTTGTTTTATGTATTTAGATAATGAAGATCACTTAATAATATCTTGACATGACGACGTTAATATACACTAGGCAGCAATACGGATTTTGACAATTTGAAATTTAAGTAATTGCACAACGCCATCTGTAGAGCCTGATATAAGCGTTGGTTATATTATATAAATCAAACAGGAAAGTTGGCTGGGCTGGTAAAGGGCCTGCACTTGCATTTAGGGTGTAGACCAGGGCCTGTACAGACCCTAAATTCAGCCCTGGCCGTCTGTATACAGAACTTCTAACATGCTATAATCCAGAATCATTGTCCCTGTCTCGTGTTCACTCTATGTGCCTTACAGTAAGAATATGTTATAGTCAATAACTAAAAATTCTGAATTATTTTGACTCAATCCTATCCTACCCTATAATATGAGTAAGGTTTGCATGCTCGCTTGATTGGTTTATTGCTTGCAACTCTGATCTCAAAAACGACTCCAACGATTTCCTTCAAAAATAACTAATGTTTCCTTCCAACTACTTGTGTTGTAAAACCTGATATCTGGGATAAAATTAAGTTCTAGACATGTCCCATCCCCAAAAAAAATCAAATACCGTAATGTAAAAAACCACTATGGAAAATTACAAAAATCACATTGGGCATTTGGAGATTAAAATACCCCCGTCGCAGCAAACCTGCATACTCAGCGAATTTCCAAAGGAGATATATCTGTCTTAATACTACATAAAGCCACTTACCAAGTTTCATAAAAATATATTCACAAATAAGCAATATATACATTTTTAATTATTCTCCATAAGAATAACATTGAGGCAGAGTACGCAGGTTTGCTGCATCAAGGAACACAAAAAATGGGTTTTTATGCTAATATAAATATAAATCATCTAGGTGAAGTCATATACCATTTTTTATTCATTTATGTTCGTAATTAAGGGAGACATAGCATTTCATTATTATGCATAAGAATAACATGGGGCTGAGTACGCAGGTTTGCTGCTACGGGAGCCTTTAGCAAAAAATTGTTTTTTTTTAAGAAAATATTTTTATTTATTTTACTACTCTATGTATGTAATCTTCAGTCAAATCTTTTAATCTCTGTTCTCAGGAAACCACATGTTAATAATCATAAAAAACATGAGTATTACTTTGACAGTTCCCTGGTTGATTATGAACAGCTGTTACAATTCTTTTGTTTTGATTTGAAACTCCATACGCCCAATGTTATTTTTGTTAACTTTTCATTTTAGTTTTTTACATTATTTGATTTTTCCTAGGGATGAGGCCTGTCTAGAACTTATTTTTATCCCAGAAATTAGTTATTTCGAACATTTGAAGGAAATCGTTGGAGCTGTTTTTGAGATCCGTGTCGCAAGCAAGCAAGCGAACCTTACTCATATTAGAGTATAGGATTTATTTTCTTCTAGCAGACCCCTAAACTATGGTGACCAGTAACAAAAAGCGAACTGGCACTTTAGGCCACATGTGTTTGGTTGCTATTGTTATGTTTGGTCAAAGCTGCCCCATCATTGGCCAGGCAAGGCGCTACTGCTCTATGGGTTTCCACTAGGCCCAAAAGGTGTCACTAGAGTCAATCCTAAAGCTACTTTAATTCGACTATAGTATAACTAGCATTACCCGTTGCGGCTTCCACGCCCACTAAATAGCGTTAGTAAGATATATGTTAGCCGACTAGTGTCAAGGCAGCAATTTCAAAGACGCCCTGCGTATTTCTGGTGATCGTTTGTTGCCTTTGGACATAGACCTTACAGCAGTAGCTCGTGTGCGAGCTTCAGCTTCCTCAATAGTTTCTGTAGATCACTGCTCTGCCATAGTGCCATTTCAGTTACTCTCAAATTGAGCCTGCCGCTGAGCATGCTCTTCACGTCGAAGTTGCTGTCCTTCTGGCGTTTCTTTTGCTCTGTGTGCTGCCTACAGTAAAGCTTTCCGTTTGTGTTTTAAGTTGACTTCTAACCACTTTAATAAATCGGGCTTTTTCAATCTTTGAGACAAACTTTATTTACGTTTCCCCGGCATTATTATGATAGGTACCTTCGTGGTTAAAGGTGCAACAAAAATGTAAACCAAAATATAAAATGCAGAACAACTGTTTTAGTTATAATCTGATCCAGTAAATGTTAATGCCCATAAGATTAAAATGGGAAGTTTAGTAGCCATTGGGGCTAAACTATAAAGGAATTTTAAAACGTGAATAGGCCTTTCTATATATTACATTAGGATATTAGCAATATTCCTACCAAATCAGCTGAATCGGTTTAGTAGTTAGAGCGTGATTGAGCCACAAACTAATAAACAAACAAACAAACAAACTCACAAACTTTCAGCTTTATAATATTAGAATGATTAGTATGATAGCTGGTACTTTAAATTTTGTCGGTTGTATCTTATCTCTTAAATCTGTAACATATTTTAGTAGACACGTTAACGTATGCTTGCGGACCTTTATAATAGCAAAGCTCCTCAGTTTTATAATGTGTCAATCCAAATTTTCTCGTATTTTTAAATACAAGTAAACTGTTGAAATCATTAGTATTTTTACTCGTATATTCACAAATTAATTTGTAATCTGTCTCTGTCTGATTACAATATAAACAAATTATAATTATTTAGATATGTTGCATATAGTCTAGATATTTGTTGACCTATTGTTAAAGTTTTGGCAAAACAAGGTGTAAGTTAACAAAAGCTAAATACGCAACATGTCTATTCAAATATATCTTTAAAAATTCAGTCTTCGTTCATCCTCTTACGGGAAGAATGAGCGTACACCTAGTTACCAAATTACTTCTGTTTGTTTTCTTAATTTCGAGCAAGATGGTGGTAGAATAAATATATTTTGATATAGCTATTAGTGAATTTCCTTTGGAAAGTGAACTATTAGTATGACCCGCACGGTGAAACTTAAGGCCGGGACCACCATAGAAGTTCCTAACGTAACTCCCTGAAGACGTTTTGGGGGGTCGTTCAAAATTGTATATATACCGTATATATAAACATATATATATATATGGTTTATATATATATATATATATACAATGTGTAAAAAAAGTCCGTCCCCCTTTAATTTTTATGTTTGTTAAACAAATCACATTTGGGGAATGATACTAACATAACTCAAAGTATCTTTTGACGTTATCGGAAATTTTGAGCGTCCCCCAAAAATGGGAGATTTTTGGAGTAACTCAAAATTTTCAAATGTAAACCCCTTTTGAGTGACTCCTCATTTTAAAGAGCTTTAAAAAAATAGGCGAATGGTGGAGGTTGGAGTTGTGTAACATGTTTCTATCCAAAATGGAAGCTTGTCAAAGTTTTGAATACAACTCATTCTTGAAACCTGGTGTCTAAGACTTTTGGAGTTTTAATTTCACCTTTGGTGACTTAAAACTGAAACGAATCTTGAATAAACGCTATTAAATGAAGAAGTGGTTTCTTTTGATGATATTTAACATTTTGAGTGTCTCGCAAAAATGGGGGATTTTGGGGGCCACTCAAAATTTTCTGATGTAAATCCCTTTTGAGTGATCCCTCATTTTAAAGAGATTTTTAAACCTAGGCGAAGGGTGACAGTTAAAAGTAAATTCAACCCCTTCAAAAGGGGTTTACATTAGGAAATTCTGAGTAGCCCCCAAAATCCCCCATTTTTGCGGGTTTTCAAAATTTTAAATATTACCAAAAGAGACCAGTTCTTCATTTAATAGCACTTATTCAAGAGTCGTTTCAGTTTTAAGTCACCTAAGGTGAAATTAAAACTCCAAAAGTCTTAGACGCCAGGTTTCAAGAATGAGTTGTATTCAAAACTTGACAAGCTGCCATTTTGGATAGAAACACATTACACACCTCCAACCTCCACCATTTGCCTATTTTTTTAAAGCTCTTTAAAATGAGGGGTCACTAAAAAGGGGTTTACATTTGAAAATTTTGTGCTGCCCCCAAAATCCCCCTTTTTTGGAGGACACTCCAAATTTCCGATAGTGTCAAAAGATACTTTGGGTTAAGTTATTATCGTTTAAACATTTGTTTTAACAAACAAAAAATTAAAGGGGGGACAGACTTTTTTTACACACTTATGTGATTGTGCTTCTAGCGGTCGTATTTTTTGTCCGATTTACTTCAAATTTGGTAGGGACATTCCTTGCTGTAATCAGTTGGACAAGTTCGTTGGGCAAAACAATCGGAAAACTCTAAACCCCTTTTTTGGGGATTAATCTTTCATATTTTGAGTTTTTGGGTTTTATTGATAAGTAAAATTAATGCATGTAAAAAGATGGAAACTAGCGAGGCAAAAGTTTTAAGCCCTCTCTCGTCATTCTAGCATGTATATTTACCGAGTTATTAAAGAAAATGTGCATCAACTAAACACAGTACTTTGTCTTATGGGGGTTTTACAAAAGAAAAGCCTGTTATTCCTTTGTTAGAGAACTTTTATCATCCCCAGCAACCTCACGCCTACTTTTAAGCCAGTCTGGACCTTCCCCTAACATTATAATGCACAAAATTGCATTCCTAGCATTGCAGGTAAATGAAACCAGGAGCATCAGAACAGCCAAAAAATCACTGTTTTCAGATTTAAATAAAAATTGGAATAAATGTATGTTTTTACACTGATTTTGAGTTTTAAAAGTTTTTACGTGGAAATTCACTTCCCTCACTTCAGCGTGCTGCGTGCAAACTCGTTTTATTACTTTTGTATCATTTGTCTTATTACTTCAAAAATAGGATTATTTAATGTTAAATGACTATTCAGTATATGTTGTGGGTTCTCTTTGTATTCTGAATAAAACTCCTCTTTTAATTCCTTTTTTGTTCCTTTATTTGAAAACTCAATAACTTCAAGATTTTCCTCTATACCTTTGTAGTTATGATTACGACTAAGTAAATGTTCTGGAAAATTTGATTTCATTGAAGTCGTGTTGTTACTTCTAAGAGCTTGTAAATTTTCACGGAATCTAGATTTAAATGATCTCCCGGCTTGTCCAATGTAAAAGCGTTTGCAGTCGGAGTATTTCAATTTTTAGATACAGTGGAGTCTCACAAACTCGACACAATGTGGACTAAGACCCTGTCGAGTTTGTGGAATGTCGAGTTATCCAGAATTACATTGGGAGGGGAGGAAAACACATTATTTAGCTGTAAATTGTATACTGTATTAGATTTTACTTAAACACATTATAGTATAAATGTATAATGATACTGTATTACAAACTTAAGAAAAATATAAAAATTAGATAAATGCTTAAAAATTGAGAATTAATAACTAATTGTCCTCGTTTCCAAAATACATAGTCTTGTAATACATGTACTGTACAGTAAATGAGGTGTCGAGTTTCCCAGAGTGTCGAGTTATCGGGAGTCGAGTTTCTGAGACTCTACTGTACCTGATTGGTCATATTTGTTTTGGGTTTTTGTCAGACTTGATTTTTTATCTATATCTATAAATACAAAATTCCGATAATCAACCATTGCACCGAGAAGCACAAGATTTTGCATGTTTTCAAAGTTCCAACCCTGTGTTATTCTTATAGACATTCACTTTGCTTTGAGCTGATAAAAATTCTATCAGCTGATAATGATTCGTAGTAGTTGCACGTGTCAATCACAGAATGCAGCACACACAACTTCCGTTTTCCCGGGTGAAACCGGGAACGATGGCAGCTAGTTTATGATGTTAAGGGCATTGTTTTGGGTTTTATAGCTGACTTCATATTTAGAATTTTGAAAAGTTTTTCAAATTGCTTTATTAAATCTAGATTCCGTGAATATTTACAAGCTCTTAGAAGTAACAACACGACTTCAATGAAATCAAATTTTATTACATCACCTATTCATGTAAAAGCTTATTGTTTCAAGTTACTGTAAGAAATTGGATTAAAATATAAACCTACAGTTAATATATAATACCCCGTCGCGCAAACCTGTTTACTCAGCGAATTTCCAATGCATGCATATGTTTCTCACTACCAAATAAAGCCACTTACCAAGTTTCATAAAAATACATAAATAAATAAGTGATCTATAGCATTTTATTTATTCTCCATAAGAATAAAATGGGGCTGAGTATGCAGGTTTGCTGCAACAAGGAACACAAAATATGTGTTTTTATGCAATTATCAATATAACTCAACCAGGTGAAGCTACATACTAAGTTTTATTAATTTATGTTCATAATTAAGGGGGATATAAAACTTTACTTATTCTCCATAAGAATAACATTAGGGCTGTGTATGCAGGTTTGCTGCTACTGGGATAATCAACAAAAAATCAATTGTTTGTTCAAATATCAATATACCAGTACTACGTGGAGCCACATACCAAGTTTCATCAATCTACATTCATAAATAATCGAGATATCAAATTTTATTTATTCTCCATAAGAATAACATTGGACAACGTACTGTGTTTAGCACTTTGAATATCTCTGCAACGGTTTGACGTAGAATCACAATTTAAACACGAAAATGATTGTTTTGTAGAGCTGAATTGATTGGTAAAAGAAAATGTGAAGTTTACATTAAAATGAACTGAGGAAAAGCCAAAAACCTTTTTCCCATAAGATTAACATGGGAGATTTTATGAGCAGGATTTTTGGATTTTCCCCGCAACCACTTAACCTAGGTTAATAATTTAAAATACTAAATTATTTGTTTGTTTAAGCTCTATAAAATGCTCTAAACCAAAATTGAGTGTTTTAAAAATTTTAGGGTGAAAAGTGCAAAAAACTGATTTTTGGAAAATTTAAAAACCCCATAAACCCCCCTTCCCATGGTCCGATTTTTCTGGTTTTCGAACTTAAAAGTCATGAATGTCACTTTACACATTTGACCCAAATTTCATCGAAATCGGACGTTTTTTACTCAAGTTATCGTGTTAACATATATAGTGTTTTTGCATCTGGGGACCTCAAAACAAAAAGTTATCATGGTCTCGGGCTTAAGTTTTACCATGAGACCTACGGTAATCGTTTCTTCCCTATAGGGGAGATTCGCTAAAAAATAAAAAATGATCAAATCAAGAAGTTTTGGTTTATGACTTTATTAAAGTGGTTGTATAGTGATTTATTGTGGTTGCATAAGTTAGAAACATCACCTGTATTGCTAACTTGAGAAAATTTAGGAATCCCGAAGATCTGGGATTCGGCGTTTGAATCCCGGGATAGAATAAACCGTAAAATTGGGCGGGATCCCGGGATGCGGGATTCCGGGATTAGATTCCCTAATTATTACATCATACGTTGACAAACTAATATTCATTTAAATAATTTTTATAGTGTTTTTCAGTGGTTAAAACGTTCTAAGCGACAGTCGGTTAAAAAGTTTTTTACGGACTCTAAACTAAAACTATCATATTTTTAATCTTTTTTAAACTGTAAAAAAGACTTTGTAGTAAAATATAGTAAAATTATTTGAAAACTATAAAATACTATAGTAAATTTAGATACCATTGTGGCTTGTATAATAGTATACAAGCGTTATAATGGTATATAATCGTTCTAAGCGCCATCCATTCTCTGAACGTTTTTCGTCCGATAGCCCGTTGAGTCGTAGAATTCCCGCCAGGTTTGGCTGTCAAAATCAGTGCTACCAACATGAAAAACTTCAACACCAAATATACGTGGTTGTAGGAAATGTCGTTTAGAACCTTTTTCACCAGAAATCTCCATTTCTGAAATTTTGTCGCTTAGAACGTTTTGCTGCGGACCCATTCAATTAAAACACTAAAATGATTGGTTTGTAGAACTTAACTGATTGGTAAATAGAAATGTGAAGTTTTTAGTAAAATTATCTGAGGAAAATTCAAAAACGTTTTTCCCATAAGATTAACATGGGGAATTTTATGGACGCGTTTTTAACTTTTCTCTACAACCACTTAATCTAGGTTAATGATTCAAAATACCAAATTATTTGTTTTTTTTAAGCTCTATAAAATGGTTATAACCAAGATTGATTGTTTTAAAATTGAAGGGGAAAAAATTCAAAAACTTATTTATGGAAAATCTATAACCCCCTTAAACCCCCCTTCCCATGATCCGATTTTTCTGGTTTTCTAATTTAAAGTCATGAATGTCATTTTACACATTTGAGCCAAATTTCATCGATATCGGACATTTTTTACTCAAGTTATCGCATTCACGGACACATATGTAGATATATATACATATATATAAATTTGAACGAATAGGGTTTTTTGCATCTGGGAACCTCAAAACAAAAAGTTATCATGGTCTCGGGCTTAAGTCTTACAATGAGGCCTACGGTAATAGCTTCTTCCCCATACGGGAAATTCGCTAATAGGGAAACTGCATTCTCGCGTCCACTTACTACTGCTCAATACGTAGCTTCCATCCATCGCGTTGCTGTGGGCGGAAGCTGGTAAAAGAGGGGCCATATGTCCCTGAATCTGATAGTTTCTGTGATCTCAGTTGACAATTCAAAGGTTTTAGAAATTTGCTAAATTTAGGCTAGTGTGATTAAAAAGGTATAAATTACCTGGTTTTCGAGTGATTCTATGTAATCCAGTTGTCCAATAAACCTATTAAATCTATTTAAATCCGGTAATTTATATAATTATCATAGGAAAGTGATTCAGAGACTGTAATCAAAACTGAAATTAGGCTGGTAGTAAAATGAGTTGTTGGCACATAGACATCTTAACATTACAGCATCGTAGATATTTTTTTACTCAGAAATGATGTATACTATACCAATATTATTATTATTATTATTATTGTGTATTGTATTATTGATATGCTGACTTGTACTTTATTTTCCTACCATAACCTACATATTTAAAGAATATAGGCCCAGCCCTACAAACCTTATTTTATGTTTACATTATGTCAAGAGTTCATAATAATCTAAAATAGTTTACGTTATAAAACAAGTTCACTACCGTTCCGATGATAATAAACTTCTGGAGTAATCTGTTTTCTATCAAAATTGGTTGTGTTCAGTATATAGGCTAATCAACAAAATTTCTTTTCATGAATATTTATTTCATACAAGTTTGTACTGCGCTTTGATAGGACCATAACTCTATGATTTGCAGAACGAAGATACTCCAGTAGGACTGACTCCAGTAGGACAGTAGGACTAAAGTAGGATGTAGATGCTCCACATCCCTGTGCCCTGACTGGAGACATGGACCCTGTAGAAGCCTTCCACAAACAAGAGATGGGCCAGGCCAGTGTCATATATGATGGGACCATAACTCTATGATTGTTGCAGAACGACGATGCTCCAGTGGGCCTGATGGAGATGAGGTTCCACATCCCTGTGTCGGAGCTGGCTGGAGATGTGGACCCTGTAAAAGCCTTTCACAAACAAGTGATGGGCCAGGCCAGTGTCATATATGATGGGACCATAACTCTATGATTGTTGCAGAACGACGATGCTCCAGTAGGAATGACTCCAGTAGGACAGTAGGACTCCAGTAGGATGTAGATGCTCCACATCCCTGTGTCAGCTGACTGGAGACATGGACCCTGTAGAAGCCTTCCACAAACAAGAGATGGGCCAGGCCTGTGTCATATATGATGGGACCATAACTCTATGATTGTTGCAGAACGACGATGCTCCAGTGGGCCTGATGGAGATGAGGTTCCACATCCCTGTGTCGGAGCTGGCTGGAGATGTGGACCCTGTAAAAGCCTTTCACAAACAAGTGATGGGCCAGGCCAGTTTCATATATGATGGGACCATAACTCTATGATTGTTGCAGAACGACGATGCTCCAGTAGGACTGACTCCAGTAGGACAGTAGGACTCCAGTAGGATGTAGATGCTCCACATCCCTGTGTCAGCTGACTGGAGACATGGACCCTGTAGAAGCCTTCCACAAACAAGAGATGGGCCAGGCCTGTGTCATATATGATGGGACCATAACTCTATGATTGTTGCAGAACGGCGATGCTCCAGTGGGCCTGATGGAGATGAGGTTCCACATCCCTGTGTCGGAGCTGGCTGGAGATGTGGACCCTGTAAAAGCTTTTCACAAACAAGTGATGGGCCAGGCCAGTGTCATATATGATGGGACCTTAACTCTAGATTGTTGCAGAACGACGATGCTCCAGTGGGCCTGATGGAGATGAGGTTCCACATCCCTGTGTCGGAGCTGTCTGGAGATGTGGACCCTGTAAAAGCCTTTCAAAAACAAGTGATGGGCCAGGCCAGTTTCATATATGATGGGACCATAACTCTATGATTGTTGCAGAACGACGACGCTCCAGTAGGACTGACTCCAGTAGGACAGTAGGACTCCAGTAGGATGTAGATGCTCCACATCCCTGTGTCAGCTGACTGGAGACATGGACCCTGTAGAAGCCTTCCACAAACAAGAGATGGGCCAGGCCTGTGTCATGTATGATGGGACCATAACTCTATGATTGTTGCAGAACGACGATGCTCCAGTGGGCCTGATGGAGATGAGGTTCCACATCCCTGTGTCGGAGCTGGCTGGAGATGTGGACCCTGTAAAAGCCTTTCACAAACAAGTGATGGGCCAGGCCAGTTTCATATATGATGGGACCTTAACTCTATGATTGTTGCAGAACGACGATGCTCCAGTGGGCCTGATGGAGATGAGGTTCCACATCCCTGTGTCAGAGCTGGCTGGAGATGTGGACCCTGTAAAAGCCTTTCACAAACAAGTGATGGGCCAGGCCAGTGTCATATATGATGGGATCTTAACTCTATGATTGTTGCAGAACGACGATGCTCCAGTGGGCCTGATGGAGATGAGGTTCCACATCCCTGTGTCAGAGCTGGCTGGAGACGTGGACCCTGTAGAAGCCTTCCACAAACAAGTGATGGACCAGGCCAGTGTAATATCAGTCAGTGGAGATGCCATTGCCATCTTCAGAGAGATACAGTGTCTTACACCTAGGTACATATCAATCAGTTGAGTAATAGTAATGAATCGAATATCAACAAAAGTTGCTTGTCATTGATTAATCAAATTTCTCAACTTAATTTCATTACTAAGTGCCTTACACAGGTTACGAAAATGTGTTCCGATGATTTATCATGCCTGACCCAATAGGATTAATGTGACATAATATTTAAATCTTCAAGTTGTTTAGAAACACTCTACACAAACTTAAATGGTCATATTATAACAATGAGTCTGTTTTGTGTTTCATTTGTCATCTGTATTTCTTTATAAAGTTAAAAAATTTTAAATTGTGATATCTTCAGTTCAAATTTGTTTATATTTTGATAAAAAAAGAATTTACAAGTCAAACCCAGTCCGTTAAAATATATGGGTCATTTTATATTTTTAACCTTAATCCTCTTAAAAACTATTATTAATTTTATCTATATCTATCTATATTATTAAAAGAATTTCTTGATTTTTTATCAGTGATGTTAGGCCTCTAAAACTATTAATTTTTTTACATGTCTGGTATCACTCGGAAGCTCTTAGTAGTTAGATGTGCCTTTTGGGGTTTTGAAAAGTATCCACCGTTAGGGCTCCCACCCATGAGCTTTTGAAGTTCTAATGTTAATATTATGGAGTTATATTTTATTTAATCTAACAACCGATTTTAAGTAAACACTTCAAATCATCTGACCTTGTTCCAGTGAGATTCCTGTGCGAAAAACGGGACACCTTCTAGTAAATTTTACTTAATCGTTCACAGATTCTTTAACCATATGTGGCCAGATTAAATTTTACTATAAACTTCAAAATCGGAAAAAAATTAACCAAGTTTGTTATAAATGCTAATGGTCATTTTTATTCTCCTAAAATAAAATAACAGGATATATCTTTCCAATAAAAAAATAAGTAAAACAGAAATGGGATTTTACTCTTTAATTTACAAAAGTGCTATAAAGATTTTAGTATTTTATAGGCCTATTATGTTTGATAATGATAAATGAATTTCATTTTTAAATAGAGAAGTTTATACCGTAATGTGTTTTACCAAAGTAGAACCTAGCGAGGATACAGTAAAAGCCCGCTAATCCGGCATGCGGTGGTCCGGCACTTCCAATAATCCGGCATTGGTCAAAGGGTTCTAAAAAAAATTGTTTTCTGCACTGTAGAAGCCTTTCGGGCGCATTCGGCAGAGTTTGCGGGCAATCGGCAGGAGTAACTATACTCTATGTATTAAGATATAATACAGTAAATCTATTTTCTGGTTGAAATGTTTGTTTTTAACATTTTACATCACAGCCGAAATCAGAGAAATCTCAATAAAACATGGAATAATAGACCAAGGATATCCTTTGACACTCTATTTTTAGCGTTATTTCTGTATTCTCGCAATAATGGCTATTTTTAGATGGCGCTCAGTAATCCGGCATTTTCGGTAATTCGGCACCTGAACGTGCCGGATTAGCGAGCTTCTACTGTAGTTAGTATTCAGCCAACATTTTTTTGAATTTGGTAAAACCGTTTTTAACATCTTATTTCATCTTAATTCGCTACGGAATTTCATTTCTCGTAATTGCTGATTGTTGGCCTATTTTTTGTTTAGAATTCATTCTGATTGTATTGTTATTTTTAAACAATTTGGATGAATGAGGTGGTTTTATATACATTTTATACTGTGGATTCATAGAAAAATTTACGAACTACTAAATGGTTGTATTTTAAAAAGCAACTAATGTTTGAAAAATTGTAGGAACAACTTATAAGTTAAGGAGGACAAGTCAAAATAATGCTCATGATGTAAGCGCACAGTTTTAAATCAGAGCTATATAGTATTCATCTTAACCTACATATGGTTTTTGCTACGTTTGTGTAAAATGTAAGACTCTAAACTCAAAGTTAGTCTCATATCGAAGAAGGAAAAACATCTACTCCTTGTGTTTTTACCTTTTATAAATTTTGAAATGAGTTTGCCCTAAACCTGGGTTTTCCTAGGCGCAGAACTTTTCGGCAGTGGAACGCGGAGGTTCTCCGCTCGTCGTTTCAGCTTAGCGGGATTCTATTTTCCACGACGCAGACTTTTTCGACGACAGAGTGCGGAATAATCTAGATCATTTTGGTTGTGAATGTTGAGGGGATAACATCAAGGGCAATAAAATAAAAAAAATATGTTCTTAAATATAGGTCTATTTCAACACTCAACGTACTGTGTTTATCAGTCAGTAATCTTCTCAACCAATTGTCGTATAGCAATAATATGTAAAAGAGCAGAAAGAAAAGGTTATAATTTATTTTTCAGTTTTAAACAATTGAGATTTTACTTTTAAAACACAGTAAAACTGCTTATTATTTAAGCTAAAACGACAGTACATTATCATTTACAAACAACAAAATGTTATTTTATTTTAAAAGTACATTTATTTTTGTAATAATTTAATTATCCTTTGGTTATTATATCTGTCGTACTCCAGATATTTGGATTCAACAAGTTTCTCGTCATTTGACGCCCTAAATTTATCCGAACTCATTTGTAACAACACAAAATCACAGGATACCAGGATAACCTCAACACTATTCCGCAGCGGAGAGCGGACTCCTCTGCTCCGGGCGTGGAACAATTTTGCTGTCTAGGAAAACAGTGCCATTTGATTATATGATGAGGAGATGCGTTCTCTGTTTTCCACTCTCCGCTGCCGAAAAGTTCCGTGCCTAGAAAACCCCAGCTTAGCTTTTCAAAATTTAAATTTAGAAAACAAGAGCTTTTTAAACCATGATAATTAAAATCACAAACATTATATTTAAATTGTAAACACCATTAAGAGTAGCTTTCAGTAGCTCTAATATCTTGTTTTATGAGCCATACACATTAATATGTAGTCGTAACACATTAAAAAAAATGTCAAACCCCCTCCCTCCCCCACTTAAAAAACCGTAACACCTGACCATACCTCCCCCCACCCCTCAATGTTAATTTTAAGGATAGTAAGTAAAATGTTATATCTTGCTAGAACATACATTTTTGAAACTACCTTTCATCTGGTTGTCGTAAGTTATATTGATATTTGTATAAAAACTACATTGTTTGTGTAAAATAACGAAATGGTACAAATTATACAGAACTCATTTTATTACGTCAACTCAACTGAGAAACTGAGATAAATAACAACAAAACACATATGACATTTTAAAAGATAAACAAAGAATGAATATTATAAAATCAGCTGTTTAAGTATATCACACTTTTCCCTTGGTCAAAAGAAAAGAAACGTCCTGATGTAAATGATAAATACTTTCTTTTTAACTTCCTTTTTTATGAGCCCAGAATGAGGTGATCTGATGTTGTAAGTCTACGCCTGAGTTGATCTGCATGTCTTCCCTCCTCAGCTATGATATACTAAACTGGACCAGTGCGTCGAACTATTCGCTCTTTCCTCCAGTGGTTATCTATTGATAGTTTAACCCAAACTGCATCTCCTAGCTGAAATTCCCGCCACTTTGCAGTTTTATCATGATTCTTCTTTTGTTTTGCGAATGATTTGAACAGCTTTTTAGAGTGGTCGGGCTTTAACATTTGATTAGGCTTCAACAAGATTTGGTCAGGCTTCAACAAGCTTAATGGTGTCTGTAGCTGCCTGCCAAACATTAGCTCTCCAGGAGATTTACTAGTGGTTTGATTAGGAGTTAGTCTGTGATTTAAAATAAATGTTTTTAAAGATTTCATGATATTATGGCCCTCCAATTTAGTTACTTCAAATCTCTTCTTAAACGTCTGAATGTAACGTTCGGCCAGCCCATTGGAACGAGGAAGATAGGGAGCATTGGTGACATGTCTGATGTTGCATTTGTTACAAAAACTCCTAAACTCGTGACGTAAATTGGGAACCATTGTCACTATCATTTTGGGTAACCCGAATGTCGTAAATACTTCTTCAAGCATTGAAATTGTTTTCTCAGAAGTGATTTTCTTGGTTGGTAATACTTCTAGCCATTTCGTCGTTGCGTCAATAATTACGATCCAATCAAATCTATGATATGGTCCTGTAAAATCAATATGAATACGTGCCCATGGTTCTTGGGGAACGATCCATGAGAAAAGAGGTAAATCTGGATATTTCTTTCTTGTCTTTTGGCATTTACTGCATGAATGTACGTATTCTTCAATCTGGGAATCCATTCCTGGCCACCAAACATGAAACCTAGCAAATGAACGCTTATCAACAATTCCAGGATGTCCCTCATGGAGAATTTGCTAGCTGTTCTCTGTAGAGATTTGGGAATAACAATGTGTCCTTTCCAGAGTAAAAAGCCATCTTCATAACTCAGTTCATCTCTCTTATCATAAAATATTTGATATCTTGAATTCAGTTGTTTTCTTCCAGGCCAAACACTTTGCAAGTAATGCACTATCTGCTGAATACATTCATCTTTAGCAGTCTGTTCCTTCAGGTAAGTTTGTGTTTTGTGAATGTTTTCAAGGCGAAACTGCAACACTTGTTTACCAAACTCCGTTTGTTTTCCTGGATGGTTTTACCATGGGCAACCGTGAAAGTAAATTTGCGGGGGCGTTTGATTTTACTTCATTATACTTTATTTTGAAATTGTATGCTCCCAATATCACTGACCATCTAGTTAACCTGTCACTAGTGATTTTTGAAAGCTCAGTATGCTGTCCTAATATGTGTACAAGTGGCTTATGATCGGTTCTTAGGATAAACTGTCGACCGTAAATGTTGTCATGAAACTTAGTAACAGCGAAAATAATACCTAGAGCCTCTTTATCAATGACTGAATAACTTTTCTCTGAGCTTTGCAATACTCTGGATGCAAAGGCGATAGGTCTAACTGACCCATCAGGGAATTGGTGGCTTAATACCGCTCCGATACCAGCATAACTTGCATCAGAATCTACTATTAGTGGCAAAGATTCACTGTAATGTACCAATGTGTCCGAAGATGTCAATGTCGATTTCAGCTGTGTGAATATTTCTTCATCTTGCTGAGTCCAGTTCCAAAAGTCTCCTTTCCTTAAGAGATGATGCAATACACTGTAAACTTGGGATGAATCTTTGGTAATAATTAACAGCACCCAAAAATGCCCTTAATTCTTTCACATTTGAAGGTCTAGGTAAGTTCCGTATAGCTTTGAGATGTTTGTCTGATGGATGTATATCTGCTTTGTCTATCTTGTGACCAAGATATATAACTGATTTTTGCAAGAATTTGCACTTTGATTTTTGAACTCAAATTTCAGAATCTTGAAATCTTGCCAACACTTCTTCCAGGTGTTCTTCGCGTGTCCTGCCAGTAATGATTGAATTATCTAAAAATTTAGCTACGCCCTGTACTCCTAACAGTACTTGCTCAATCTTTCTTTGAAAATCGCCAGGTGCACATTGAACTCCGAACGGCACTTTGTGTCGAAATCACGAGATATTTTCGTGAAGTCTCTTCTACTTCAATATGAAGGTAGGCTTCATAACTGCATAATCAGATAGTTTTATTACGGCTTTTTGACCTTTGAATTTACCAAGAGTATCCGAAAATATGTCAGAATACTTAGACAATTCAGAATTTACCACCGTATGTATCTATCTGAATTTCCTCATCTTGTACCGCACACACTCTAAAGCCAGGAGGTAAAGGTAGATTGAATGCTAAAACCCAGCTCAACCCAAAAAGTGGGACATCGTCATCTTCTACTACGATAGTAGGTAATGTCAGTTTCCTGTTGAAAGCTTGAACTGACACTATAGTCTTACCTAACGTTTTGACAGGAATACCTGTATAAGCGACTAAATTAGGGGTCGGCTGTAGCAAAGGTGACCCTATCTTCTTCCATACAGAGTAACTAATTACAGATTCAGCAGCTCCAGGGTCGTACAGCATATGTACTTGTATTTGGTTAGATGAAACGGTCATCATAACCTTATTTCCATTCTTTAATGCACCCACTCAAATTGTTTATTTGCCTTTTAATCTGTAAAATGTTTGCACGACCTGATCTGAAACACACTTTAGCAAGATTGTTTTTCCCATGACAAACATTGCAAGTTTTACCGTTAGCTGGACAAGATTAGTGTGTAATGAACCACCACATCGAAAACAATGCCGTCCCCTTACCAGGGCTGTAATATTATGAGTTTCAGACTTAGGTGATCTCATGGCATTAGCTTGAAAACTGCTTTAAAACTACTAAAAGGTGTGACTTGTTTTTGAGTTTTATCTGTTGTTCAAGGATCTGAGCAGTTTGTTCTACATCTCTAAAGAAACAGCTAGCACAAGTGTGTTGTCTCAAAAGCTCCTTTTGCCAGTCCTCGTTATTGATGCCCAGCAGAAGCTGATCCCTGAGACGTTCGTCAAGTGAAGTTCTAAACTGACAACGCCCGACCAGACCTCTTAAACTGTTGATGTATTGGCTAATAGACTCACCTTCAGGCCTATAATGACGTACAAATGCCACTCGCTCTCCCAATGTGCTGTGCGAGCTCCCATAATACAATTAAAGTACCTTAGTGATTTCGTCTAAACTTCTGGAAGTCACAGGCTCTGGTCAGAAATGGTCTGCTAACACTTTAAACGGCTTGGACCCTATTTTAGCAAGTAATAGATTCTCAGATTTCTCTTCAGATGTAATGTTGTGAATAGAAATTTCAATTTGAAAGCGTTGAAAATAATAGTCCCATTCTTCTTCCTCTGGATCGAATCTGTCAAAACTAAATGTAATGTATTGTTTACTGTTAATTGTAAGATTTGTGTCATCATCAAAATCATTCTGCCTTTTATTTTGTCTTGACATGTCCGCAGCGCCAAATGTAATATAACGAAATAGTAAAAATTATACAGAACTCATTTTATTACGTCAACTCGAATCACGTATATGGTAGAAACTAAGATAAATAACGACAATACCCCCGTCGCAGCAAACCTGCGTACTCAGCGAATTTCCAATGCAAAATATATGTTAATACCTCATAAAGCCGCATACCAAGTTTCATTAAAATATATTGACAAATAAGTGATATAACTAATTTGAATTATTCTCCATAAGTTTTTTATACAACTCTAGCCTATGAGAGTTCAAAGCAATTTCTCCCCGAATTTATTGTGTTGTGTTGTAATTATACTTTTATGGAACTTAGCAAGAGGCTTCATAGGTAAGGAAATATATATGCAGTTGAAATGAAATTCGCTGAATACGCAGGTGTGCTGCAACTAGTGATGGTCAAAACCAGAAATTTCAAAATCTCGAAACCGAAACCAAAACTTAAAAAATCGAAACTCGAAAGTCAAATTCCAAAATCCTATTTACATGTCTGGTTTTGGTTATGAAAAATAAATCCAGTTGCTCCAAAGAAACCAGTTAGTTAACTTACTTCCATTCTCGAAGTATCCTAGAAAAATATTAGTTTCAGAACTACTAGTGAACCAATTATTTGTAGCTTAATTATAAACTTTGGTTAGAGTTGTTCTTTCACAAATAAAAAATCAATAATCCACAAAAGGTGAAGGTAGACGACCGATGACAGTAGGCTTTTGACCTTCACATTATTAATCAACACTCGGGCGTGATTTCTGTTAAAAAAACGACACAAAAAATCTCGGCAGTTTTGAGTTTTGATTCTCGAAACTCGCCAATCGAATCTCGAAACCGAAACTTTTCCAAGGTTTTGGTGGTTTTGAGATTTGAGTTTTGGTTTTGACACATCACTAGCTGCAACCTAGGAAATTGCTAAGCTATGGTGTATAAGTATAAATAGCCTATTTCATGCTTTGTGTGATGAAATGCGACAATAATTTTGCTGAGAGTATGCATGTATACTGCAATGAGGTTGTCCTAGTTGTTTTATAAATGTTATATTAACATTTTCACTTTGCATATTACAGCTTCAGAAACCTTTTTTTTCAGAGGTCGTTACGACATCAAAGTATTCAACACCTTCTTCCAGCTTCACGGTAAAACTTTTGACTACAAAATCCCAATGTCAACTGTGCTGCGTCTGTTTGCCCTTCCTCACAAGGATGGCAGGCAGAATTTCTTTGTTGTAAGTACCCATTTTGCATCTTTTACAGCTTTGATAATCAATGAGTAAACATACACAGAAAATTACAGAAGTTACAACATTTAATCTTTCTAAAATAATACTTTTTATGAAATTTGAATCTCATTTTAAAAGTTTGTGACATTTATAAATCTATTACAGGCAAACCTCAATAGTCAAAACACACGGTAGACCGAACACCTCTGTAATCTGAACGACCTTCGGCCGTTATCAGTTGGTCTATTAGATTTTAATGTTTTGACAACACATTTTAAGTGACATTTATAAGTTAAGAATTTTATTTCGGTGACTTTTGTTTAAGTTCTATTATCATTTACATACAGCTTTTTGCTTTGAATATAGTTGAATCCCTTTAGTCCGGCCTAGGATCGTTCGGTCGCCGGACGGTCCGGCCAACATCTGGGAAATGACTAACAATTTTAATCCATGCGAGGAAGGGTTTCTCACGGCAGAAATCGACAGGAATGAACATGTCTGTTCATTTTTCTGCCGAAATGTAAACTACTCATCTCAGTTCACTTGGCCATTGCATTCGTTACAGTCGTGCAATTTTTGCTTATTAATTTGAATGTAGTGTTGTTAGTATCTTTTAAGTGAGTTTAGTTTTTAATTTGATTTATTTTGTTAAGTAGGCTTTACAAAATCGTCAAAACCATATTAGAATTGATTTTTCTTCACATGAGTCCTATTATAGGTTATAATTTACATGTTTAAAAACCGCCGGATGGTTCGGCCGTTTTTTACTCTTGCCGGGGGTCCGGTCCCGAGGTAGCCAAATTAGAGGGAGTCAACTGTATTGTATTTGTCACTTAGTAATTTTACTATAATTAAAATTGTTTTACCGAGTTTGTGGTCTTTATTTGAAACTTCTTCAGCAGTAATTTCGGAGCAAACAAATATTCGGATTAACGAGGTTTGCCTGTAAAGGTAAATTAACAAAACCTACATAGCTTTTAAGGTACTCATTTAATGCTTGTAATTTTGTTGACAAAATGGCTCAATATCTGACTCATGATTTTAAAGACAATAGACAAATTACTTTGGAATCAGTCTTATCAGTAAAACTATATTTGTAATATTAACACCTTAACTGCCATGGGCTATTTTTTCAATTATGTCGTACTGCCATTCCGTATTTCTGATAGTTTTACACTTAAATAGCATTTTATCATCTGTTTGTATGTGGAGGATAGTAATTGAGAAGAAAATATGTTAATAGGGGTGGGGGGTAGTTTTGGACCGATCGGGTCGGCAGCAATATTTTTCTACGGTATTTTTCAACATCGCCGACCCGATCGGGCCGACAGGGATTTTGACGTTAAAAAAGGTGTATTTTACTATTCACAGTTGGTAGCACTGATGCAGAAACTCTGTGTCCGTCTGTTTCATGTGCTCGTGCACTGTTTCCCGCGTGTTCCTATTCCCACACCTACCTCTTTGGTGCTGTTGCTGTTTCGAGATGCGTTTGGCGGCATTCGTATGTGAAGCTTTTTTGCCAACATGAATACTTGAGTTATTTATATTTTTTTTAGTTATTAACTTGTTACAATGAGCGATAATCTGAACAATGAAGATATAGAAAGGCTTTTTGATGTGCCCATGACAAGTGAACTCGACCATTCAATATAACTTGGTTGATAACTGATGTTTAGGGTGGTAATATCAGTAGTAATGCAGACGATAAAGACTGCTTCAAACAAATACACAAGTCAAAACTTGTTTACTACAGTGTCATAATTCGTTTTATGAATATGTTCATTCTTTGTAGTCTTTGTTAAAATGTAAAATAAACAGGTTTTTAGCCAAATATTAGTTAATTTCCTGCATATTTTCTCAAAGTAGCAGGTCATATTCAAAATAGTTTTATAAAAAATGCCATGTCTATTTTAAGTAAAACAAGCGCCTATAATCCCTTAAAATATAAGTAAGACAAGCTAATGAGTAAAGTAAAGCTAAATAATTCAATTTCTCATAGTTTATGAGGAAATTGTTAAAAGATTTGGCCGACCCGATCGGGTCGACGATAAATTGCAAAATTCCAACCTTTATTTCGTGCAAATAATCTTATGAATTCCATACAGACAGTGTTCTGCTTCTAGCTTGGTCTCTTGCTTCCACACGTAGTTGAGTTAATTGCCACCAGACAGCAGCAGAGAGCGCTCAGTAGCGGAAAAGTAAACTACCGCCAATGTCAATCAGCCAGCTCGATCGGTTGGCACGTTCCCGCTTAGCGCCATTGTGCGGCCGACCCAATCGGGACGGCGTGGCAGTTAACGTGTTAAGAGTGCCATCCACTATGTCACATCCAATCTTGTTCTGGTCGATTCTGGATTCTGTTTGTTATTTATGCAAGTTAATTGAAACACCCTCTATGGATGTAACTTTATTTTAACAACTGAAATTAAATAATAGAAACATTTGTTGTAGGTGAGCTTGGACCCTCCGATTAAACAGGGACAAACTAGATACCACTTCTTAGTCTTCCTGTTCGGTCAAGATGATGAAACTTCCATCGAACTTCCATTCTCTGAGTGAGTTTTAAATAAATTTATAATACTGTGGTTGAGCCTTTTAATCTTATCTCTTATGATAATTTAGAGCAAATCCAAGATTTTTATAAGAGACTTCTTTTAGCGAATCTCTCCTGTCGGGAAGAAGCTACAGTCAACTCCCGATTATCCGGGGTAATGACCGGTTGGAGGGTCACGGATAACCCAAAACACGGTTAAAACAAAGGCATTCAATAAAATTAATATTACGAATATAATAAAGGTTTATTTACATTTTTATACCGCAATATGATGTTTTAATGTAATTTAAGAAATATTTATGTAAATCAAATACTTTTGAAAACTTGAAAATGTGATGAAGTCTATAACAAATCAAAATAATAATTAATACTGGAGATGACTGATAGGTTAAGTTCTCTACACACGTTTGAAATACTCAGTGGGAGTTTTTTGTCTCTTTGAAGAAGATTCTTTTTTGATAATAATAGAACACAGTTTGCGTAGCACAAGTTTGTTACACAGCAGGGTATCACTCTGACCCTCCAAATAGTCGATTAGGCACTCAATATTGTGAAGAGCTGCGCCGTGTGTCATTCCACTATTTGTCTGCCCCTCACCCTCCCCCTCTCCGTCGTCTTGTTCACCTGCTTCATTAGCACTCGCTACGTCCTCCCCCTGAGCGTGCCGCACTATCTCCTCATCCGTCATTGTTTCAAATGCCAGGAGGTTGTTGTCGCATTGAAACTAGGGATGAGTCGATTCTCGATACTGATTCTCGATACCACCGATACTTGGACATTGGTATCGGTATCGAGATTCATTCGTTCAATGTCGATACCGATACCATCGATACCCCCGCCGTTTACCTGCGCTACGAAGTGCACGGAAAGAGATACTCCCGTCGTTTACCCGCTCTACAAAAGGCACTACTGTCGGATTCAAAATTATGGATACTCGAGTTTGCCTAGCCACCAAAAATTAACCGATTTAGCTACAACAACGGCGGTTACATCAAAATTGTCCTGGACTTATTCTTCGTGTTTCGGTGTGAACAACAATTTTAAATTTTGATTGTAACTAATTTTTACTGTGGGTAGAATCTAAAAAGTACATGATTTTTGCCGTTTTTCTAGCAACTACGGACTTAAAAAATTCATATTTCCGAAATGGGTCAACTTATCGATTTCAAATTTGTATACGTCATAGATAGACTTGTTTTTAGTTTATTTGTATAATTTTAGATTTTTAAACTTAATTTTATGAAAGCTGTTATCCATTTTGTAGTAGGAGTGTTTGGGTTGGCGGGAAAATCTTACCTTGGAGATAAGGAAGGAAGAGGGATGTGAGGGGTCTGGTTGAAAGCAATGAACCAGTCGGCTGACCAACGTTATTTCTTTGAGTCAATATCTTACAACCAAGTTTTTCCCTATTATGAATTTATATTAAATAGTTTTTGTTTTTCTACATTACTATAGCATACTAGTGAAATTAACATTAAATTATGTAAAAAATTACATTACAAAATTTGTTTGATAATTAAATACAAAATACTACTAAATAATTTTAAATGGTATTAAAAATTTGTAATTGTTTTTAAGGATAGAGTTTTTAACTCTATAGGTACTGAATAATAGTAAGTATCGATGGTATCAGTATCGAGAATCGGGAATCGATTTTTCTGGTATCGGTATCGGTATCGAGAATCAATAAATTTTGGTATCGACTCATCCCTAATTGAAACCACTCAATAACATTTTGCTGAGTAACAGCTTCCCCACCTTCAACTTTGTTTGCAATCAACGCAAGTTGAGCAGCTTCAATACTGGGATCATCAATTCCCGCAAAATCGTCATCCTCGGAGATATCGGGAAAGATTTTTTTCCAGGACTTTGTCAGGGTCGAACTTCTTACTCTATCCCACGCGGACGAACCCTCATAGATAGCATCTAAAATGCTGAAGTTCATAAAAAAGGTTTTGAAGTAGTTTCCCTCCTTGATGAACGTTCGCAAAACGCTTGATCGATAACTCCGCTTTACTCAGGCCAGTACGCCTTGATCCATGGGCTGGATAAGAGCAGTGGATTTGAAGCTCCCTAATACCGTGCCGTTGTTTAAACCGTGTTAACCATCCAGACGATCCGTCAAATTTGCCCTCTAGGCATAATGCCTCAAAGAAAAGTGTTGCCTTTTCTGCACAAATAAGTCAGTTAATGGGGTTTTCTTGAGCACGTTGTTGGCTGAACCATTGCACCATTGCTTTATCAAGTTCGTCATAGGTTGATTTTTTTTCATTGTCCTTCTTTTCTTCAAACCGGATGAAGAGTCAGACGCACAAGCAAAACTAAGGAGTTCCCGTAATCGTGTGCTAAAGTTTTCACCAAATGCCCCTTTTCAAGTTTTCAATAATTTCCAGTTTCTGTTGGATACTGAGTACAACTCGTTTTCGTTTTATATCCGACATTTTTACTCTAGATTATTTTAAAAATATTTCAAAGAATAAATCAATTTAAATTGAGTAATAAACACATTTACATTTTCAAACACAACTACAGTAAACGGGGTCACAGAACTACACCGAACAGTATGCTAAAGAATTCAGCACTGAGAGCAAAAACGTGTGAGGGTAAACATCGGGGAAATGGTGATTGTTTTGATTTGTTTCTATTTTTAGACGTCAACTTCCGCCCGTCTGTCTATCCGTGGACAGATGCAGGTGTTCTGGAGCAGTACCAAGGTCGCACCCTAGCACGCGACTACAGCTCATTAGCGAGATGACAGACTCTCAGATTACGTTGTACAGTACAGTACTGTATTTACTAAATTGTTTGTATTGTACTATTTATTCTAATAAATAAAGTGAATTTTACGATTCAGGAGATATTATTTCAACCAAACTAATTGTTATTATTGCTCTTTTTACGTTTAGGGGATAAATAAAAATAATAAAAATAACCTTTCATGACCCCGGTTAAACCGCAACCTGATTAACCTGCTCCCGGATAATCGGGAGTTGACTGTATTGCTGGAGTCGAAATGGTAAGACCGAGGACCAGGATAGTGAACACTTTTCATTTTGAGGTCCTAGATGCCAAAATCTCCATTCGTTCAAATTTGTATATATATAATTCTAATCTTGATGAAATTTGGTACAAACATGTAAAGTGACCAAAAAAAAACATGTAAAGTGACGTGTGTGTGTGAAGTGTGGTGACAGTGTAAAGTGTGTATGACTTTAATTTAGAAAACCAAAAAGATTAACCTACATATCCAAAGAAGGTTTTGTACCCCAAACTGTTTTTAAAAATTATTATTTATATACAATGTTTTTAATCCCAAATGTGAGAGGTTTTGATAATATTTCAATATTTTAGAGAAGAGTTGAAAGAGAAGTACGAGGATAAACTTGCAAAGGAACTGTCAGGTCCAACATGGGAAGTGTTGGGCAAGGTCATGCGTGCTATCGTCAACCGTAAGATCACTACTCCAGGAGGATTCATTGGGTGAGCTAACCACCTTATTTGTAAATCGTATCTATATTAAAGAATTTTATGATTTTTGTTCAGCGATTTTCGACCCAAAAACTATTATTTTATTTGCATATTTGGTATCAATCAAAAGCTCTTACCCTCAAGATGTACCTTTTAAGTTTCTGAAAATCATCAAACTTCAGCGCTCCACCTCATTGGCTCTTAAAGTTCCAATGTTTATCTCATGGAGTTATAGTTATTTAGTCAAACAGCTGATTATAATGTAAACAGTTCAAAACATCTGACTCTGTGCCTTGCAGAGAATGGGACACCTGCTAGTTGGTTTTAATGTCAGTATTTTTTTAATCTAAAGGGTGCGTAAGATCAAGTTTTTATAATTTATTTGTATTTTGCATTATGATTAAAGTTTTGAGATGCTTTGGTTTCTGCTAATTCAAAGGGTTATGTGCTTAAAATCAAGTTAATAGAATTTAGCCTATTTGTATTTTGTATTACGATTCGAGTTTTGAATTAATTTGGTTTCTGTCCCAACCAGATTAATTCAAGTTTTCACAATATACTGTAATTTTTCAAGCTCAACCCCTCTACCTTACCTTTTGGAAAATAATTGATTGTTAATCTTAGACAAATTTCAATTACTAGGCATTATTAGGCATAAAAGTTTAAAATATGCCAAGTTATTAAGTTATTAAAGTTTGATGTAGAACCCCTTATCGCTTTCCGCTCGAATGCTGGGGCAGCCCCGCCCACCGCATTTTGCTATGTTGTCGCAAGCCGGGCCCGACCCGCACATGCGTTTTTTAATTTTTTTTGTTTGGATCCTCAGTCATCTCTATCAAAATAAAAACACAAAAGTCAGCTTTTTTAACAAACAAACAAAAAAATAATTAAGTAACCAGCTGTGATTTTAAATGCAGCTGGATAAGAATAGGCAAGTACAGTGGAACCTCGATAACTCGAACCTCTATAAGTCAAATTCCTTGATAACTCAAATTTTTATCATTTCCCCTGAACGTGCCTACCTAATGCTATGTTATTTTACCTCTATAAGTCGAAGGGTTGGTAGGAAACACCTTGATAACTCGAATTTGTGCAGTATCCTTAGCCTGTCGCCGCACCTCTATAAGTCGAAGTTTTAGCTGTAGAACCTCTATAACTCGAATAATTACAATCTCCGTACCTCTACAAGTCGATTGACTAGAGAACCTCTATAAGTCGAAGTTGTTCATTCACCAAACTTCCAGTGACTAAGTTTCAGCCGGAAATTCCAACCCTCCCTCCCCACTACATCTCTTTCTCGGTGCTCCTGGTGTCGTTAAAACAACCATCAAATTTATATTGATGAGCAACATACATATCAAACACACTCATCCTCACGCACGGGTTTCACATATGTGAGGATTTAATTTCATAAATAAGGAACAGTCCCATGTTGTTGCAAATTATGTATTTTTCTTAAATAAAATTGTTTTGATTTGATTAGATTTGTGTTCGGTGACAGTTTGTGCGAGTTTAGAGGTTCTGGATAGTTTTAGGTTGTGGTTTTACTAAGTGTTTGCAGTTTGGCAAAACTCTAACCTATGAGGAAAAGTTGAAAATTATTTGAGGCTGTTGACACGAAAAATAAAAACGTGACATCGGGAAGTTTAGAAACACCAGTAGACACTGTCGACAATTTTAAAACAAAAATAAGTGGCGTACTGCTTCACCCTAACTCCAATTCCAACAATGCTCTGCAATTTTAATTGTTATCATGTTTTGTTCCCTTTTAGTTTTGAAAATTATTTTAATAGCCTACAGAACATTTGATGTTCAGCTAAATTTAAATTGATGCACAGTTGGTCAGAACTGACTTCCGTAAGGGGGAGGGATTTGGTTGGGGCAGGTGATAAGAAGTGATCAAAAATGTCTAGAAAATAGACAGGAAGTGGTCGAACGGGGAAAACAACACCAAAATACCGAACTGTGAGTCATTATTATTTGTTTACTTTCCTACTCTACAATATTTTCACTGAAGGAAGTATATCATTACTAGGGGTGTGCGAGTAGTGATTTTTTTAATCAAGTCGAGTCGAGTAGTGCCAATTATTTTTGAGTTTTGAGTATTTTCGAGCGAGTATTTGCCATCAGTTGGTAGTTTAAAATAGTGTAATGGGATTTGGATACCACCCTAGATTTGATAATCTAAACATGGTTTCTAACTAATATATTAGTAGCTATACAAAGTTTTGGCCAGTACAATCAAACTGGATTACGTATTGACAAACAAAACACGGTTTAACATTCGTTTCTGGCCGACGAAACAGGGCCCGGTTGTCATCTGGCCAATTTCACCTGGTCCAGACATCGCTTATAATCAATATTAAATGTCAAAATCGTTAGTCACGGCCGAAATTACGCGATTCGATCGTCATTTTCGGCCGATTTTACATGATGCAATCTCCTTTTGCGGCCTTTACTACGCATTTTGGCCGGTCGCAATCGTTCGCGGTCGTCATTTTCGGCCGACTTTTCGTGATACGAATGCCTTTTGCAGCCGTTACGACGCGTTTTGGCCGGTCGCAATCGTTCGCGGTCGTCATTTTCGGCCGATTTTACATGATGCGATCGCCTTTTGCGGCCATTACTACGCGTTTTGTCCGGTCACAATCGTTTGCAGTCGTCATTTTCGGCCGATTTCACGTGACGCGATTGCCTTTTGCAGCCGTTACTACGCGTTTTGGCTGGTCGCAATCGTTAGCGATCGTCCGGAAATCGGCGGGAAATACTCGCTCGAACTTTCGAGTAGTTTTCAAAACTTCGAGTCAAATTCGAGTATTAAAATACTCGACTGAAAACTCAAAGTTTCGAGTACTCGCACACCCCTAATCATTACTACGTTAACCAAAGAAGCTTTACAAAATATCTCTGGGCTTATTTTAGACATTCAAAATTGTTCAAATCCAACTTAATTTTAGTAAATTATTATACGGCATAGTTATTTATGATACAAAGCACGAATTGATGTAAGGATTCTACCCTTCCATGACCCATCTATTATTGCGATACCGTGACCCTTAATAAGTCAAAGTCTGTGGAATAACACCTTGATAAATCGAACCTTGATATAATATTCGATAACTCGAATTTTTCCTGTTCTCCCTGAGGTTCGAGTTATTGAGGTTCTTCTGTAAAATAAACGGTATCAGGAAACTGACACATACTTTCTCCCTTTTAGCCCAACTTTGATGAATAAATTTGTTTTTATGAATTAAATATAGAATACAAAGCACGGTAGAATATACAGAAAATCTTGTAAACAAGTTGTTTTAAAAAATACCCACCCAAATCCCTGTTTAGGAGGCACTACAGAATCCATCGCTACACACGTGGTTTTAAGAGGGGAAATTCCCCCTATTCCCCCCCCTCAGGGTTATTAAGGGGCAACATATTTTGAATTTCCTCTGTTGGTCAATGCTAACTTGACAAGCATATCAAGTTTGAACGAAATTGATCAATAAATAAGAGAGAAATAGTAATTTTTGTATTCCCCTTAAGAATAACATTGGACAACGTACTGTGTTTACAGCAAAATGAAAATTTAAACTTTCTCCGCAACCAGTAATCGTAGAATAGTAATTCAGAATACTAAATTAATTAGTTTTTTAGCTCTTTTTAATGGTTAATAGTAATATTTTTTATATTTATGTTTTTTTATAAAAAATCCAAAAAACTGAATTTTTCATATTTTAAGTCTTGTAATATTTGAACCCTAATTTTAACAGAAATGCGGGTGGTATCATTTTGTTTGAAAACTCATGTTCTACAAACGACTAAAGTTTAATCAAAATCGTTTCAGCCATTTTTGAGAAATCTTGATTTTTCATGTTTTTTTGCGGTTTTTGGGGGATAATTACCCTTAAAAATAAAAACTTCCAAAAAATTAAAAATGCCTCGAGATATTGTGGATTAGTATCCACATACCAATTTCATAAAAATAGGACCGTTGGTTAGGGCTCTAGCTCTGTACACATCCATACAGACAGACAGACAGATAGACACACAGACATCATGTAAAAATCACTTTTTTATGTTCAGGGAGCACCAAAACGAATATTTCCACCAACAACTCAAATTCAAAAATTTCGATGAAAACAATACTTTCTCTATATATTATGTATAAGGGGGAGAATGTAAAAATGAGAGTGGAAAGGGTTAATCAAATAAAGTGTTATATTAGAGTATCTTTATTCTGAAATTTTAGTTAAATTTTTGTTGTTCCGAGAATGTGTATGTGAATGTTAACCGTAATATGACAATTCATTAAAAAAACTAAAAAAGGTAGTAAACTGCAGGATTTTGTGGATTGCATGTTGGTTGTTTTTAATTCAAAGTTATATTGTGACTATTAAAAACTGTAGTTTTAAATTTCAACAAAGATACATATCTTTTGAATCAATGGAACACTTTTTCAGCTATTCTCATAAAAAAAGTTAAGACAACATAAAAGGCTATTAATTTATTTGAACCCAATTATGTTTGTCTTTCTGAACAGCCACACTGGGACTCCAGCTATTGGGTGTTCCTACAAGGCAGCAGCAGGGTTTCTCTACCCTCTGGAGCGAGGGTTTATCTTCATCCACAAGCCTCCTATTCACATCCGCTTTGAGGAGATCTCCAGCGTAAACTTTGCCCGTAGTGGTGGAAGCACCAGGTTTGTTACATTCTCATTTCTTTGATTTTCTTTTATAAAAGATCTACGGTGTAAATTTATTATCTCTAATTAAGAATTTTACTACCAGTAATATTAATAATACTTCACTGTCATATAACAAGTTTTTACAATTGTAAGATAAAAACTACACCATGACCGTTGACATTTTCAAGTAAAGGTAGAGGATTTACATAATATAATACTAAATTAATAACTGAAAGTTAACAAACCCTTCAGTTGTCATTTTAAAAAAAGGCAACAAATTGAAACTATTGAAACTAAAATTCTTATTGAAACAAATCAGTAGTACGTGAAAAATACATTATATTTGTATCAGATCTGGACGATGGTTGCTTTCTCTCTTAAGGGAGCAGAGGTTTGATAAATATATACATAAAGAGCTTTAATTTTGTCTCCATAAAACTAATAATTATATGTTAACAGGTCGTTTGACTTTGAGGTGGAGCTCAAGTCCTCAGTTGTCCATACCTTCAGTAGTATTGAGAAAGAGGAATATACCAAACTGTTTGACTTCATCGCCTCCAAAAAACTTAGGGTCAAGAACCGCGGCAAAAATGTAAGTTCCAAGATTAAACATATTCTACTTGGGTTCAGAAACTTTTGTATGTATTGAAATTTGTAAGGAGTTTGTGAACTTTTTAGATAAATATTCATACCTAGTTTGATTGTTGTGTCTTTAACTAATTCTGTTCAGAGAAACAATGATTTTTGTAAAAAATACACACAAAGACGTAGAGAGATAACGAATCATTATTTGATTGTTTTGACCTGCCAAATAACTTGGTAATGTTTGGTGAAGTGGAAGTGGGACAACCAGTATATACAGGGTGTCACAAAAATGCGTAGCGTGCTATGCAGAACCGGATTCTATATACAAAATCAAGTCGAAAATGTGAAGTAACATTTTTTCGATTTTGGCTTAGTTTAGCCGTAATCCGCCATTTTGTATTTTTTTGAAAATAATTAATAATACTAAAACCCTTGGAGATATTTGTACAAAACTTGGTATATTCTTTAAGTTTTATGTTATTAAAATTTTCCAACAATATTTTTTGACAAACTTATCAAATTTCAAAATGGCGGCCATTTAAATATTTCAAAGTCAAATTCCTCGAGAACTAGCAGCTAAAACAAAATTTTACAAGACATCAAATTTAATTCTCTTTTTAATACAAATCCAATGATATTTTGATTGTAAAAATCGATTAATAAATAAAGAAGTTATGGTAAATTTTAATAATAAATTTCAAAATGGCGGCCATTAAAAAAATGTCTAAGTCAAATTCCCCAGTGTACTTGACCATCTAATTACATGTGCTTCAAATTTGATGATGTCTCGTTAAATTTTGTTTTAGTTGCCAGTTTTCATGGAATTTGACTTTGAAATTTTTTAAATGGCCGCCATTTTGAAATTTATTATTAAAAATTACCATAACTTGTTTATTTATAAATCGATTTTTACAATCAAAGTGTCATTGGATTTGGATTTAAAAGAGCTTTAAATCTGATGTCTTATACAATTTTGTTTTAACTGCTAGTTTTCATGAAATTTGACTTTGAAATCTTTGAATGGCCACCATTTTGAAATTTGATAAGTTTGACAACAAATATTTTAGGAACATTTGAATAACATACAACTTAAAGTTTATACCAAGTTTCATAAAAATATCCCCAAGGGTTTTTGAATTATTAATTATTTTCAAAAAATACAAAATGGCGGATTAGGCTAAACTAAGCTAAAATGAAATACCCCCGTCGCAGCAAACCTGCGTACTCAGCGAATTTCCAATGCATTATATATGTCTTAATACCATATAAAGCCGCTTACCAAGTTTCATAAAAATATATTCATATATAAGCGATATATACAATTTTAATTATTCTCCATAAGAATAGCATTGGTGATGAGTACATAGGTTTGCTGAAACAAGGAACACAAACAATTGGTTTTTATGCAAATATAAATATAATTTAACTAGGTGAAGCCACATACCAAGTTTAATCAATATTCAATCATAAGTAAGCTCTATGTAACATTTTAATTATTCTCTATAAGAATAACATGGGAGATGAGTAAGCAGGTTTGCTGCAACAAGGAACTAAAAAAATGGGTTTTTATGCAAATATCAATATAACTCAAGAATCCGGTTCTGCAAAGCACGCTACACATTTTTGTGACACCCTGTATATAAATTCATAATGTGTCTCATGTAAGGTGTTTCAAACAGATCACAGACTGTACTTAACATAAAAGGACGAAACAAAATTATTCCTCACTCAATCAACCGTAAGGAATAACGTAAAAATATTTTAAACTTTGTCAAGTACAGGATGATTAAAAAACTGAGGGTCACTAATGTGGATCTCAAGTTTTCAAATGTAAACCCATATCTTGTTACAATTTCAACACCCTGTAAGAGACAAGCAAAAACATAACACATTTATTTATATTATTTAAAAATATTTGCATTTACAAAATAACCTTTATTTTCAAAACTGCTAGACATATATTTTTTTCCGATTCCAATTTCATACTCGTAATAAACTCAGCTTTAATGTGATATGCCACATATTTTGGACAAAGATATTTCTAAAAATTTTTTTAATGTTCATATGGTTAAAATTTCAAAAACGTAAAAGTAGCATGTAACAAATATATTATTTTAAAGATCTTGTTAATCCTAGCAACTTTCTAATTTACACCTACCTTGTCTCTCAATTTTCATTGACACTACAATTTTTGATTGAGGTCGATAACAAATGTTCTTATCGACCCTTTGTCATAAACGTGTTCGACTGCCTTTTTGGTAGGGTCTGCGTTACCAACAATTTCAGATTGTTACGTTTGGGTACGGTAAATGATTTTGTACCTCAGTTCTCGGTACCAAATTTGGTACGATACATTGAACTGTCATAAATATTAATTTGTACTAAATATTAATTCATATTTATTATACAACATTATTGAGTAATACTTAAGGCCACATACAATTTTATTATTTATTTGATTAAAAGAAAAAATAACTATAATATGGATGAAAATATTTTAAAAAATCTGCAACCTTGGAATATTGAATTTTAATTATTAGTACAAGTTCTTGAAATATTCATAAGAAATTTAAAAACTACTTGAGAATCAATTAATTGTTGTAATTAAAAGTTGCTTAACTGATTAGTTATATTTTGCTTTAAATATATATATATATATATATATTTTTTTTTAATTTATTAAATTCAAAATTGTAATCCATACAAAATATTACCGTACATTAGTTTAAACTAGGGATGAGTCGATACTAAGATTTATCGATTCTCAATACCGATACCAGAAAAATGTATTCTCGATACCGATACCATCGATACCTACGATTTTTCAGTACCTATGGTTGTTAAAACTATTGTTAACAACAGTTACACATTTTTGTAACCATTTAAAATTATTTAGTAGTATTTTGTAATTAATACAATTTGTTAATACAATTTTTTACATAATTTAATGTTAATTTCATTAGTGTCCTATACTAATATAGAAAAACAACAACTATTTATTATAAATTCATAATGGGGAAAAACTTGGTTGTAAGATAATGACCCAAAGAAATAATGTTGGTCAGCCGACTGATTTATTGCTTTCAACCGGACCCCACCACTCCCCTCCCATCCCTCTTCCTTCCTTATCTCCAAGGTAAGATTTTTTGCCGCCGACCCAAACACTCCCTGTGCCTTTTGTAGCGCGGGTAAACGGCGGAAGTGTCCCTTCCCGTGCACTTCGTAGCGCGGGTAAACGGCGGGGGTATCGATGGTATCGGTATCGACATTAAACGAATGAATCTCGATACCGATACCAATGTCCAAGAATCGGTGGTATTGAGAATCGACTCATCCCTAGTTTAAACATAAGTACCATGTAAAACAGGAAGATAAAGAAAGAAAGATAATTAGAATACAGAGACATCTTGTTAGTTTGGCTAATTCTCTTTTAAAATAATTAACTATTAACCTCTGTAAAATATAAATTTAGTTTGTTGTTAATTTTTAGATGAATTTTCCAAAATCACACAATATTCACTAGAGAAAACCACTTAAAAATCCAATCCCGGATGATATTTTCAATCCCAGGATTTTGGGTTTACGTTGAAGAATCCTGGTATCCCAGGACTAATCCCGGGATTATCAATAAGTTAATTGTATAAATAACAATGACAATTTAATTGTTGGTTTCTTATGTTTTACGTTAATAAGCTAAAGCGTTGTAATCTATCTAGGCAGTTTTGTACACATTTGGAGTCTATTTAATCAGATTGCTGCTACGAAAAATTAGTTTTTACATTGTTCAAAATGTTAAGAGATTAAACAGTTTGTTGATGACCTATGTATGCATGAAGTGAAGAGTGCAGTTTTGAGCATCTGACATTTGTCATGGTAAATTCTTGCATCACGAACACACCTTAGCTCTTAACGTAAAACTATTGCTCTGTAGATATTTATATACCGGGTGTCCCATAAATTTCCCGCCCCCCTCTTCATTCTTGAACGACTGTAAATTTTCAAACAATCTTTGGTAAATGTTACTAGCATTAGTCAAAGTATTTTGTTAAATGGTTAAGGGTTTCAACCCTCACCCCTAAATAGGAGTTGCTGAGGGTAGTTTTATTTTTTAAATAGCAACCCCTAACAAGTTGCATATCATTTTAAAGAAGATAAAAAAATGTATGCCGTAAAAGACCTCTCTATCTTTATTTAATCTAATGTTATGGCCAGCAAAAAATGCATTAATTTTGATATTTATACTGCTAAGATTCCTCTCCTTACCAGAAATCAGATACAGAGTGGGGAAATCCAACTTTCCCTTGATCAGATCTTTGAACAAAGACCATTCAAAGTGCAAGAAAGTCATTTTAAAACATTCTTTAATTTTGCAAGAGGTGAATGGAGTCCAGACATCTACTATTGGCTGATCTTGGTTGATAGCGGGGCCCACGCCCTCAACTGGCAATTTATTTGTCCGCTGTTATTAGTTTTATCTTTGTTGTTGAAAATATGTTTTACCTGTTATATCTGGTATAAGATTTTATGAATAGAGGATTAATTTTGACTACTAACCATGCTCCTCTCTGCTCTACCTTGTCTGATTTTCAATACCTTTAATGTGAGCCA
The DNA here is from genome assembly GCA_963675035.1 of Allygus modestus. Lineage (NCBI taxonomy): Eukaryota > Metazoa > Arthropoda > Insecta > Hemiptera > Cicadellidae > Allygus > Allygus modestus. The sequence continues at coordinate 317,985,567 of OY776111.1, forward strand.
TCTCGCATCATCCTTCGATTTACCAAATATCTACGATTTCTCTTACTGAATTAATAATATAGATTAGTGGCTTGAAGGGGCCAAAGCCCCTAACTTTGCTCCAATACTCTGCCTCATCTGATCTGAAAACATATCATTTTGTGAACAAAGTGGACTCTTAATCATATGTTTTAATGTAAACAAAGCAGACTTTTTTAAATGCGTATGCTTTTCTTATGGGGGATGCTTTACGTTATTTCTAGTTTGCTGGTAACTTTTTAGAAATTCTGGTATTTTTCCCAAGTCCCTAGGACCGAGACCTTTAATTTGAGCCGTCCCCCATCATCCTACAATTTGCCAAACTCCCACAATTTTGACTTACAAATTTCGCTTACAGAATTATATATAAAGATGAGATTGTTTATGTGATTAAAATTTACAAAGACGTTTAAAATGGAAAATTTATTGAAATAAAACAGTATAAAACTGTTTAGTTGGAATAAAAATGTTTAATGACACTTCTATTGTTTAGTCTAATTTTTTGCGTCACCTCAATGTCTAGGACAAGCCGAGCTATGCGGATGACTTTGGTGACAGCGACCAGGAGGGAGCGCCGGACGCTTACTTGGCTAGGGTCAAGCGGGAGGCTGCGGAGCGAGACGAGGACGACGACGGGGGCAGTGAGGAGGACGAGAGCACGGACGAGGACTTCAACCCCAACATGGCCGAGAGTGACGTGGCCGAGGAGTGAGTGGCACTTCACATGTGTAGTATCAGGAACTCCTTTAATGACTTTTTGAATTTACCACTGTCTTTAATGTATTTTATTTCCTTTTGGGACATATTTAAAAAGTTGTATTCCAACTTAAGGGTTTTTTGGTGAAACATTCTAATCTATGTTGTGAAAATATTTGATTACGCTTGTTTCTTGAATTGTATGACTGTAAATCGTTGTTACTCCTGAATTGGTCAATGTGTGGGTGAATATGAACGGTTAGGATATTCAGCTCAACAAAGTTATGTTTATGGACACATCACTTGTAAGTTTTAAGATTTAACATTGGTCTTATAGTCTTCTTTTGCAAGAAAATAATTTTTCAAATTTTAGCTCAAAGTCTTTCCATATATGAAATTTGGGACTGTATGGGAGCATACAAAAATAGTTTTTAACACAGATAAACTACAAAGAAAGGATTTTCTTAAGGCAAAAATACCAGAATTGATCCTTTGATTGATTTTTTCGACTTGTATATCCCAAATGTGATTTTTATCTACTGTTAATCCAACACCCAACTTATTTATGCAACTGAATAAACAATTGACAATATTTTTTGTTGTTGCTGATATCAAGACAATTTTTGGAAACACATAGTTTACACTTTCTTGAATGTAAGGGAAAGTCTATGAATTTGAAAAAGGTCAGGGAAAGTTGTAAATCTTAATGTATAAAATCCAAATACCACTGACTGACCTATCACGAAATCTCCATAACTACAGGCCTACAGAGTTGAAATTTGACATATAGGTTCCTCTTTGGCCCTTGCTTGCTTGCTAAGAAACGGTATTATGAAATTCCCCTTCCCGGTGTTCCGCCCCGCTGGGTCCCAAAGTTACAATGTATTCCTTTTGAACTTTCACTGTGGTTTGAGCTGATGAAAATTCAAACAGCTGTTCTTGATTCGTGTTAGTTCCACGGGCTAACCGTAGATTGAAGCACACACAACTATTATAGTTTACGCGGGCGAAGCCGCAATGGGTTGGCTAGTGTTTTAATACAAGTCAGAGGCAGATTTTGATTTAATCATAAACGCAAAGCACTGCTGTGAAAAAATCTAAACTTATTAGATTTTTGTTAAATTGGTTTGTATGGTGCAAAGTAGGGGTGTGCGAGCATTCGAAACTTTGATTTTTCGACCGAGTGTTTTAATACTCAAACTCAACTCAAAGTTTTGAAAAATACTTGAAAGTTCAATTGAGTATTTCTTGACAATCGCTAATGATTGCGACCGGCTAAAATGCGTAGTAATGGCCGCAAAAGGCGATCACATCATGTAAAATCGGCTGAAAATGACGATCGCTAACGATTTCAACCGGCCAAAAGACGTATTAACGGCCGCAAAAGGCGATCGCATGTCTTAAAATCGGCCATAAATGATGACGAAAATCATAACATCGGCAAAAGTGAAGACCGGGCCACTTAATATCGGCTGTAACTATCGATTTCGTCATCTAATATTGATTATAAGCAATGTCTGGACCAGGTGATATTGGTCAAATGACAACCGAACCGTGTTTTATTGGGCAGAAACGGATGTCAAACCGTGTTTTGTTTGTCAATACGTAATCTAGTTTGATTGTACTGGCCAAAACTTTGTATTGCTACCCTTGAGGTACACATTATGACAGGTCAATGACTCATGTCAAACAATAGGGATCAGGGGGTTGTATTTTCCAGCCAATACCCCCAAAGTTCCAGTTCAAGTGGAGACTGGTTAAAAGCTTATTGCTTGTACAAAACTACATAAATAAATAACTTGATGTAAAAACATAATTAAAAAAGGTTTATTGACAACTACTTTCTTCACTTATTTTCTTCCTTGAAGTGGGCATAAAAGCCTACTTATTTATACTAGGTAGATTGTTGTGATCGTCATAAAATTCTATTAAATTATAATAGGGCCTATTTAAAAGGTAGTCTTTTAGTTTATTATTGAACGATTTATGGTCAGTTATAGTTTTCAATTAATTAGGCAACATATTAAACAATTTTGAAGCAGCATAAAGAGGGGTGTTATTTGTTTTTTTTGGAGACGATGTTGAGGTTGGTTCAGATTTGTTTTGTCTTTGAGGTTTGTAGGGATGGAGTTCAGATATTTTACTAAATGTAAAACCTGTTACTAAATGTAACTTCCTTTACACATCAACACTGTTTGTTATTTACATTGTGTGTTCATTGTTAATAATTCATTTACTTTACAACCAAATGGTTTTGAGCCTGTCTTTAACTGAACTGTAAACAGCTATTGCGTGGAAACTGAACAGCTATTTTACTCTCATTATTGTAGGTTTGATTCAAACCCTGAGCCTACAGACTCAGACGAAGACTCTGATGCATCTGGTGGTGGCAGCGGTGGTGAAAAGAAAGAAAAGAAAAAGAAGAAGGAAAAGAAGTCTAAATCTGCTAAAACTATAGTAAGTAGCTATACCATTCTTATGAGCCCCATTCTGTTTCATCATTATTATGATATTCAATAATAGATTCATCATCCATTTCCAATGAACCTTTTAAAATAAGTTTGGAAATTAAATTATTCCTGCAAGGTTTATTCATTTTAGTTCCTAAATAGCCCTGGAGGGCGGAACAGTCATCAGTTGAAACTACCTCAGTGAGTAACTTGCTCAGTTCTCACTGGTCCCCACCAGAACTCAAGCAGATACGACTCCCCTCCCCGGTTGCCTGTTGTATGGTCCATCAATTCACACACTCTGACCAATGACAGCTCATCAGCTCTTGGCGCTCACTTCTCATTAGTAATGCCCTGGTAGAATAAAGGATATTCATTTAAAATATGAGGATTTAAAACTAAGAATCTTGTTTGTAGCGTATAGGGTGTTATATATTGGTTAATATTGATAAGGGGTGGCTTATATGGAACAATGTGGATAATATGGATAACAAGTTGACTGTGTGGCTATGGTTGGTGAACTTAAGGAAGCAAAATTGGGAGATTATTAAATATTAAACTGCTACCAAAATGTTTAAAGGAAGGTGCTGCAGTTACCCAAAGGTCGGATCGTACTTAACCCAGAGCAATAGTAAACTTTGAAGGCTTTGTTGAGTTAACACTACTAAACCCTACTTTAAATTCATGATTCGACAACCATTTTCTTGTATTAGACCGGAAAATGCCTACAACTAAATAACGTGCTACAATTAACGGAGAATACACCTGATATCTGGCAATTTACTCTGTAATTTACTAAATGATAGAGCAGAGCTATTGGAATCAGGAACTAACACTCAATTATCTACTCAAAATGTGCATCTCGTGGACATAGCCTGACCGTGAGGTAGTCAGACAATTACCTTACCTAAATTACCAATAATTGTGGATTACTTAAAGAATGATATCTTGGGGCATAGAAAACCCCCTCGAGGCCCCTAAATGGTCTTCCTAATCCATGGATATTTTAATTACGCTACTTAAAATCTAAACTTAGCTCTGGTACGAGTTGAAGTTTTGGGTCTAGTCTCGGAGACGCTTGAAGTTGAAGTGGGATTTGTCATTTGAACTAGGTTGAATGAAGAAGGAATTGGCGACTCGATATTAGGGGCCAGCGGAATCAGATGATTCACGCACATATATATACATATATGAAAGTGTGCATGGCGGCACATGCTGTTATTTGGTCTTCTATGTAACTAAATCCTTTTAAACTGACTTTCAAGAAAATATAATAAATTTTAATCTCTTTGTATGAGTATTTCCTTTTTAGATTATCGTAAACAGATTGTAATCATTAAAAAAAAACTCACTGGTTTTATTAACTTTCAAACTTATGTGAGTTCCCTATATTTCTTAGTTCCACAATTGTAAACAGATAGTAATAATTATTTTAAAAAACTCGCTGGTTTTATTAGCTTTCAAACTTATGTGAGTTCCCCAAGCCACAATGTAATAAAATGATTGCCAATTTTGCAGTAGGCCTAAGTTACCTTTACTATACCTTTGTTTTATTACCCGGAGGTTTAAATTGTGGAATGAAGAAAGAATGTTTGAATGTTATTTATGGTACAAGCAAACAATTAAAGTTTTATCCCGGATTACATAATCACACAGTTCGTTGCAGCGGTTAGGTATGTTAGAGTTCTAACTTGGTATTTCTAATTTTGGAGTCCGTCCTGCTTTCATAATCCATCTGAATTTACAATGGAAGTTGGTAGACCTGATGTTTTTCATGAACAATAATTTAAAAAATAATTCAACATTTTATTAAGTTATTTTCCCCACATGATCGTAAAAAAAGATCTGTTGTTAATTTCATTTTAATATTATTTTTAGGTAATTGTTTTGTTTTCAATTAGTTTTGACGAAAATATTATAAAGTCTTCATATTTACAACAAAAAATGTGTATAGGCCAATTACTTTTAAAAATTTGCTTAGTTTTCTTTAGGGGTCTGCGGTACCAGAAATGTAAGGTCGGTACGGTAAATATTTTTGTACCTCGGTTCTCGGTACAAAATCGGTACGGTACGCGGTAATAAAATAGCCGTAATTTATCATAGCCTAATTGTATTCGGAAACCAAACAGAACAAATACAGAAAAATATTTTTAAAGAAAAACATACTAGCAGTCATAAAAATGTATTTAGGCAAGCTTTTGATTATAATTGGTAATAGTTCACAAATATTTACATAGGCCTAATAACAATAATAATAATGTGTTAAATTACGTGAATAAAGAAAGAAAGCCCAAATATAATATAACCCCAACAGTAATAATTCCCTTTATGTTAAATAATTATATTAATTTAGTTATGTAGGCTTATTTCATCTATAAGATAAGATTTTTTTATTTGTATTTGTAATAATTACCCATGGATACCATTTATTCAATTTTCACCATATTCACTAGTTATGTTAGGTAATTTCCTAGTTAATTTAAATTGTAAAGCTATCTCAAATACCTACATTTCGTATATATAGATAATCAAAATTTATCTCATACAAGATAATACAAATAACAGTCACATAAAACACAAATAAGACAAATCTATTTCTTTATAAACTTTTATTCACAAGTAAGACGATAAAATAATAATAAAAGAAAGGAAGGTATGTGTGTGTATTTCCAAATTAAATACAGGTTGTATGATTGTATGAATTATAAATTATAGCCTCCAACAAATTTTAAATCCTATAACCAAGTAACGCAACAGAATAAGAATTTGTATTGCAATCAGATGACACATACTCAGCAGACGTCAAAGTTGTAGCCTACTCGTTGTAACAGAAGTCGACGGCGATGGCGGTTCATCAAGAATCAAGAATCCATCACAATCACTCATTATTTGTTTTAAGTAGTCTAAACTATAAAGGCTATCACAAAACTTGCTATTAAGGCTTGTTCAAAACATTTTATTAACAAAGACGACGCGCGATCAGTGGAAGTGATGAATAAGTCCAAACGTCATCGTCACACAAAGAGTATACCTAGAAAGTGAATATCAGAGAGAAAGAAATACGCAGTTTCCAAAATTATGATATACGCCATAAAATTATGAACCAATGTAGGCTAACCTTTTTTATTTGTTACAACAGTAGTGTGTGTAAAACTTATTTTTTTATTAATCAACGTTTTAGCGATGAAACTAATATTTAACCTAAACACTCTTCTAAACCGTTCACGGCATATGTAATGTAGAATTCAAACAGTTTCTTTCGGTTGGTTTAATTTCTATCCATAAAACGTTAGGAAGTGTCATAATGACTATTAGGAAAATGTAATGACAAGCCCGATTTGTATTTTTGAATTGATGTTCATGATATTACGTTTGCATAGGTATCAAAATAAGTGTCAACCTTCTGCATGTTATTACTCTCTGTAACACACGATCGTAGATCTGAATGTGTTTGCCAAATGTTTGGCGATTTTAAGTAGTATCAAGTACTCATTTGAGGTTAAGGGGCCGTTATATAATCGGCAATGTACAATACAAAACGGTGTTATAAGTTAGTTGATATAAAAAACAAACAGATATTTATGTGTTTATCCCTCAGTTTGATTTTAAAATGATTAAATGTAATACAAATTTGATTGTAGGTTTTTGTTTACTTTTATACCGCCTCCATACACTGGCCAAGTCTAGGCGAGCAAAGACGAGCGTGACATTGTAAATGCGTATAGTAGTTTGTTGTTATTAACCTCTGATACTCTCGATGTTTATGTACATTATTACATTACTCACCGAGTCGTTCGTAACTCAACGAAACACTCGGCCAGTCTGTGGAAGCGGCTTTATCAATGCTGTAAAGGCATCTCGTCATCATTCGTGATCCGATCGTGAACCTATAAACTCGCGAATGAATGCCGGTCAAAGTTGAAAGTTGCTGTCGTGTGCAAAGGCGTGTCAATAGAATGTCAACGGATGAAAAAGGTGTTATGAATAAAACTGAAGGAAAATGTGGTTGATAAACAGTGAATACTGATTTTTTTGTAGTTCTAGGCTGTACCGTACTGACTTAGTACCGGCGCCGTTAGTGGTACCGAACCAAATTCGGTAATTCGTTTTGTACCGAACCGGTACCGATTTTTCGGTGCACCGCAGACCCCTAGTTTTCTTACATCTATTCAAATAATATGAGTTTTTAAGAAATTGGGATATGTACATTCATTATATATTAAATAACTTAAACGTCTTCAAGTAAAAAACTGCAAGATTTGTAATGGTGTCAATACAAATTCAGAACAGCATTTGAAGGATGTCTCTCCATCGTAGGAACTGAAGGGCTTAAGGCTATCTTCAGTTTTTTTCCGGTTGCTGCTGTCTAATTGGCTTCTCATGTCCCCAGGAAGCGAATTATGGAGTTTCCTCCCAATGTATATTGGCTTCTTCTTAAACAATAGGATGTGCTAAAGTTGTATCTTAATCTTATTTTGTAATCTTATATTTTAATTTTAAACATAATAAATGTCTTTATATTAGGTAATTTTAATTACTAGTTTCAGTATCAATGTACGTTTATTTCTGTAATTTGTTTTCAGTCAGAAAAACCCAGAAAATCACGGAAGAATAAGAAGGAGAAGGATGCCAATGCACCAAAACGTCCAGCAACAGCTTTCATGTTGTTCCTCAATGAAAACCGAGAGAAGATTAAGAGGGATAACCCCGGCATCGCCTTCCTGGATATTAGTAAAAAAGCTGGAGAGATGTGGAAGACCTTGGATAACAAAAAGGTATGTGAAGGTCAATTACATTTCTATATATTAAAATATAATTAGGTGGCATAGTAAATCTATAATTAGGTGGCCGTTTTAATTGAAAGCCCAGTAATTATGTGTTATGGGGGGAACCAGGTTTAATTGAGTCAACTACTTTTATGATGTAATCTCAAATGTCAGCTGTGTTACATGACACGAGTCCCTCATAAGCAAAATTTCGTGATGCCAATGAAGTTGTGGTGTCTTGGGCGCTAAAGTGTGTTTTTTTTCTGTGGACAAATTATATGATTTAAATCCATTCCAACTATGTGGTGATCAAATGCACGGCACCAAACATTTTTAGGACATGTTTTGCAGTCTGATCGTAGTTGTTGGACACTATTGTGCATGCAAGTGAATTTAGTTCTGCAAGTTGAGCAATATTGCATGTCATTTGACCTAAGTGACTTGATTTGAGGCTTGGGTTACTGAATCAAGATTTTTAGATAACTGCACTGCTTAGGAAACTACTACGGAACGTTATTTTCGGAAATATATTTTTAAGCAAGTACGATCATAAGCTGCTGGGGATTTATTTCAATCCAATAACCATCTCAGAAAATAATAACTGGTCTGTTTGTCATTGCTGGATAATCTTACATAAATTAACAAGATACCGTTCAAGTACCGTTTTGCAAATTAGCCACAAATGGTTGTTTGTTATATTTGAGCAGTTCCATGCACTTCATTTTAGAACTATTAACTATTAGAAGCAGTTGTATGATTTAGGGAAGCGTCAAGTAGTATGGTTGTCTTATCTGGTGATAACTATCATGCTGTTTTTAGGTTCTGTAACAACTTTATTTTTAAGTAGTTTGTTTGTGATTTTAAGCTACAACTATCGTTGGGCTGCTGAATAAACGACCTTCTTATGGAACTTGTACAAGGTATATGGACCAAACGGAATTGAGTTTCTCAAGACTTGACTCAAAGTTATGAAAAATAGAAGTTTTAGCCCTTAAATGAAACAAAGAGGAGCAAACCCTGATGACATGATTCAATTAAGATTTGTAATTTGTTATTAGGCACAATTAAAATGTATTCATTTTAATTGTCTTCGTACAATGTAATCCGGCTGGGATCTAAGAAGCTGAGTAATATTATTCATAATGTCATATCTCGTGTCCTTGACTTCATGACTTCATGACAAGAAACAAAAGCAAACTGGTCTTACTATCAGGGGGCAAAATGAGGCGTTTTTGGACTAACTAATGTAAATTAGGGGGAGTCCTTGACAAGCAATGATAATCACACTAATATGATACACCAAGTTGGTGCAAGGAGGACAGTACCTAACATCAGTGACATGAACGGCTTCCCTCCACTGCGAGCTCCATCCCTACCCCCAACAACTAGCTTCAACGACTGCTGTGAATCACCACTTCTTTCCAAACACTGACGGTCATATCAGGAATACGACAACGATGTTTACATCACCGTTGCAAACTGTGGCGCATCCCACATCTCACATGCCTGGCACTATGTCTTCAACCGGAATAAAAATAGTGTTAAAGCTGTAAACAGTGTTGTTTCAAAGGGTAATTCAGATTACCGTTTTTTAGGAAATTTGTTATTGAAAACAAGTGTTTACCCATACCTTTTTTAAGTAAAAAATACCAGAAGTTAGCAATGTAACACACAATTTTCCTAAAAAGTTAAGATTCATGTATATCAATTTACAGTCTATTAGAAACAAAAAAGATCAGTTAAGTTTATTGTCGGATGATTTTAGTTGTAACATTGTATTAGTCAATGAGCATTGGGGCTTTGAAGATGAGATTGTTTATTATGTGCCTGAAGGTTTTAAGGTTGCTGATGCTTACTGTAGACAAGATGACCCTCATGGTGGCGCACAATTTTTGTCAATAAGAATATTAATTGTAATAAAGTCGATGTTTCACATTTAGTTCAAGTGGAGTCCATGGAAGTAGTTTGCATAGAGCTTATTGACTATAAAGTTTTAGAAATTTCGGTTTACAGAAATCCTAGCTCTACTGTTAATAATTTGTTTAGCTTATTGGACGGCCTACTGAATTTTATTTTCAGTAAGAAACAAAATTATCCTGTTGTTTTGGCGGGTGACTTTAATGTTAATATTCTGCAAGATAATTCCATGACTTCTATGTTTTTGAATGTTCTTGTACTGTGTAAACTAAGAACCAATGTGTAAACTAAGAACCAACACGAAACAAAAGTTGTTTAGGCAACATTGCCACTAATTTCAATAACAATGAATTCTCTCAAGGTATTTGTCAATACAGAATTTCTGACCACTCTATAATTTGGTTTGATCTTTTAATAAGTAACTTAACCTAAATAATTTCCTTCAGAAATTTTAAAAATCTTTAATTATTTACAGGCAGTCTTGCCAATGTGGTGTGGACTGAGCTCTTTAGTATTAGCGATGTAGATATAGCTTTTGAGTATTTTTTGGATAAACTTCTCTCATTATACTACCTCTTTTGTCCTAGAATTACTGGAAGATTTCACCCTAGAGATAAAAAACTCTTAAGTCATGGTTTGACAGCAATCTTAAAAAACAAAGAGATATTGTGTTTTTACTAGGAGACATGTTAAATATACCAAAATATTGTAATGATATGTTAAAAAAAATATATCTAAAATGTAGGGATGAGTCGATTCTCGATACCACCGATTCTGGGACGTTGGCATCGGTATTGAGATTCATTCGTTCAATGTCGATACCGATACCATCGATACCCCTGCCGTTTACCCGCGCTACGAAGTGCACGGGAAGAGATACTCCCAGCATTTACCTGCGCTACAAAAGGCCCGGGGAGTGTTTGGGTCGGCGGCAAAAAATCTTACCTTGGAGATAAGAAAGGAAGGAGAATGGGAGAGGAGGGGTTTGGTCCGGTTGAAAGCAATAAATCAGTCGGCTGACCAACATTATTTCTTTGAGTTTTACAACCAAATAAAATTTCATTATTTTATAACCAAGTTTTTCCCATTATGAATTTATAATAAATAGTTTTTGTTTTCTATATTACTGTAGTATATTAGTGAAATTAACATTAAATTATGTAAAAAATTGCATTCAAAAATTTGTGTGATAATTAACTACAAAATACTACTAAATAATTTTAATTGTACCTAATATAAATTTGTACCGGTAACTGTTTTTAACAACTGTAGGTACTGAAAAATCGTAGGTATCGATGGTATCGGTATCGAGAATCGAGAATCAATTTTTCTGGTATCGGTATCGAGAATCGATAAATTTTGTTATCGACTCATCCCTACTCAAATGTAAAAGAAGATACAGGTCTGCGATCAGAAAAGCTAAAATTAAATATAATGATAGTATTGCAAATAAATCCCAAAATAAGTGTGCTGCTGCTTGGTGACTCATAAAGTCTGAGTCTGGTCTCAAAAGCATTGAAAAAGCCTTTCCTCCCATTTCAGCAAATGAGTTTAATGATCACTATATTGAGGTTGGTAGACAGGTGACCTCTAGCATGTCTGATTTGGGGTCAGGATTTTGAGTTCATCAATTTATTATGCAAGGTTGAGCCCGTTGAATGTGAATTTTTTCCCAATTCATAAATTTTTGAGATTTAGATAAAGTTATTAGATCCTTGAAAAACTCTACTACAGAGGATGTTTTCAGTCTTTCAAAAAATAATATTTTAAGTGATGCTCAGTTTGGCTTCATACCAGGTTTATCCACAACTAAGGCAGTAGATAGTTTGATTTCAGAGATTCACCTAACTTTTGAAAATAATAAATATCTTAGTATTGGTTTAATGGATCTTAGGAAGGCATTCGACAGTGCCTCACATGAATTTGTTCTGAAAAAATTAGATTTTTATGGAGTAAGGAATAGACAGTGGCACTTTTTTCAAACATATCTATGTGAGAGGTTGCAGCATGTGGTTGTTGGTAATAATTCATCTGGTTTCCAGGAGGTTTTAGCTGGAGTTCCCCAAGGGTCAGTCCTGGGCCCAATTTTGTTTATTTTAATGGTAAATGATTTACCTAAAACCATACACTGTCAGTCACTTCTATATGCAGATGACACCTCTTTCTTTGTTTCTAGTGACAGTTTCTTTGAGGCTGAATCAGGGATTGACTTTGCGATTCAGCAAAAAACCCTCTGACTGGTTTCATGCTAATTTTCTTACTGCAAATAATGATAAAACTGAACGAATTTTGTTTTCACTGAGCAATTTAGAATATCAGAACAATTCCTCTTCTGTCAAACTTTTGGGAATTCATTTGGATTCAAATCTCACTTGGGAACCTCATACTCAAAACATTATTTTGAAGATTTCACGAGTCTGTTTTTTGTTAAGAAGGCTAAAATATTGGGTCCCTAAAAGTATTTTGATGACTGTGTTTCTTGCATTCTCATCTTCTCTACGGGAACATCCTATGGGGAAATAGTGTAGGAGCAGGCAGGATCTTTATTTGGCAGAAAAAGGCATTGCGTATCATGTTTGACATTCCAAGCAGAAGCTTACGTAGACCATTTTTCGTCAAACATCAAATCATGACTGCCTTGTATTTTTATTTTTTATAATTTATTTTTTGTTGAGGAAAATGAATCTAGTTTTATTAGGCGTAAAGATTTACATAATTATAGCACAAGAAAAATTGTAACAATTTGGACATCCCAACAGTCAGGCTAAGTAAATCTATTCGAAGCCATACATTTTTACAAATACAGTTATTTATTAAGTTACCTGCTGATTTTAGAGACTGAATTTAGAAATAGGTTGTCCAAGTGGCTTTTGGACCAAGGTTTTTATTCTGGTGTGGAAATTTTAAAAGTACAAGTTTTGAATATTTAGCTAGTAACAGTTATTTCACTTGTAGTTAAGATTTATTTTTAGATTACTCATATATTGACGTTGTCTATTATACTTGTGTGTGTTTAATGATAATAAAGGTTTTTTTATTCTTATACTTTTCAACAAAACTATAAGACTTGTTCTTTAGTAGGGAAAGTTTTTAATTTTTTTTAATATTTGAGCAACACCCTCCCTAATACTCAAATGAAGTGTTGATACAATCAATGATTGAAGTGTTTATCAGTGGTGTGTGTGTATGTTTTATCAATCTTGTTAAAACACCATACATATACACAAACCGTATCTATACACTATGTTTGATTATCCTTATAGACGAAAAATTAGAGTACACATAGTAAATTTAGGTTAAGAAATTGTTGACTTGGGTATATGTTGTAACTAAGAATAGTTAATGCTTTTATGTATATATAACCAGTAAAGTATTTATTTATTTACTGTGCCAAGCTTGTTTGGACATTAGGTGGTTTTAATTTATTTTCAGGAAGTAGTTTTTTGGGACACCAATATGAGTTTTTATAAATTAATAGTAAACTGTTTAACAAATGTTTTTATAATTCTCAATCACTGAATGAATCAAGTAGGAAAACAAATAGATGTATATTATTTAATACTATTAGTTTCTTATTTTAACAAGATTCAATTCTAACATTAGAGAAGAACAAATCTTCCAACTCCCAATGAACTAACTTCCAACTTTTTTCATGAAATATTAATTTTATTGAATTTATCATTCATGGCAGCACCAAATTTACTCGATCAAAAGCTATCCAAGCTGGGGACAGGCTCAGTAGTAATGTTTTGCGTCCGAATTCACCGTGTGCATGCCCCCTGCCACCACAATTTCAAACTACAAACCTGGGCGTTCTTTTAATTTTTGAACCAGTTTGATACCAGTAGGTAACCATGTCCTCGAAACAAAACATTTCAATTGTTTTCATGAACTTGTAAACAGTAACGTGTGGATTGAATAAAAGTTGCCCCTTTGTATTATTTTTTCCTATCAACCGGAAGTGCAAAGCGTGGTTTTAATTAATTATTGAAATGTATATGAAAAGTAAACAATTACAAATCCAATATTATTAGCCCCTGGCTTATGTTCAAGACTAAATAGGTTTTTTACCTCCGCTAATAGTCCATGTGCTATGAGTTGAAGCTACAAATAGCGCATAACCTATATGTCAAACATTTTGGACTATTGGCGGAGGTAAGAAACCTATTTAAACAATTACAGTTTTATACCATACTAAAAACTCATACAGTGCATAGGTTAGGTTACTTTAACTCCCTGAAACAATATATAATTTCCGAGAGGCTCATAATTTTATACTGGAAGTTGGTAGAACTGCTGTTGCTATAAACGGAGTGGGAACGAGAGCGTGGCTTGATAATACAGTACACGTGGCTGCTGGGTGGGCAGCTGAGGCAGTTCAGCTGCAAAACATTTCTTACTGGTGTGTTCCCTGCTGGGGCAGTTCAGCTGCAAAACATTTCTTACTGGTGTGTTCCCTGCTGGGGCAGTTCAGCTGCAAAACATTTCTTACTGGTGTGTTCCCTGCTGGGGCAGTTCAGCTGCAAAACATTTCTTACTGGTGTGTTCCCTGCTGGGGCAGTTCAGCTGCAAAACATTTCTTACTGGTGTGTTCCCTGCTGGGGCGGTTCAGCTGCAAAACATTTCTTACTGGTGTTCCCTGCTGGGGCAGTTCAGCTGCAAAACATTTCTTACAGGTGTTCCCTGCTGAGGCAGTTCAGCTGCAAAACATTTCTTACTGGTGTGTTCCCTGCTGGGGCAGTTCAGCTGCAAAACATTTCTTACTGGTGTGTTCCCTGCTGGGGCAGTTCAGCTGCAAAACATTTCTTACTGGTGTGTTCCCTGCTGGGGCAGTTCAGCTGCAAAACATTTCTTACTGGTGTGTTCCCTGCTGGGGCGGTTCAGCTGCAAAACATTTCTTACTGGTGTTCCCTGCTGGGGCAGTTCAGCTGCAAAACATTTCTTACAGGTGTTCCCTGCTGAGGCAGTTCAGCTGCAAAACATTTCTTACTGGTGTGTTCCCTGCTGGGGCAGTTCAGCTGCAAAACATTTCTTACTGGTGTGTTCCCTGCTGGGGCAGTTCAGCTGCAAAACATTTCTTACTGGTGTGTTCCCTGCTGGGGCAGTTCAGCTGCAAAACCATTCTTAATGGTGTGTTCCCTCCTGGGGCAGTTCAGCTGCGAAACATTTCTTACTGGTGTGTTCCCTGCTGGGGCAGTTCAGCTGCGAAACATTTCTTACTGGTGTGTTCCCTGCTGGGGCAGTTCAGCTGCAAAACATATCTTACTGGTGTGTTCCCTGCTGGGGCAGTTCAGCTGCAAAACATTTCTTACTGGTGTGTTCCCTGCTGGGGCAGTTCAGCTGCAAAACATTTCTTACTGGTGTGTTCCCTGCTGGGGCAGTTCAGCTGCAAAACATTTCTTACTGGTGTGTTCCCTGCTGGGGCAGTTCAGCTGCAAAACATTTCTTACTGGTGTGTTGCCTGCTGGGGCAGTTCAGCTGCAAAACATTTCTTATTGGTGTGTTGCCTGCTGGGGCAGTTCAGCTGCAAAACATTTCTTACTGGTGTGTTCCCTGCTGGGGCAGTTCAGCTGCAAAACATTTCTTACTGGTGTGTTCCCTGCTTGGGCAGTTCAGCTGCAAATCATTTCTTACTGGTGTGTTCCCTGCTGGGGCAGTTCAGCTGCAAAACATTTCTTACTGGTGTGTTGCCTGCTGGGGCAGTTCAGCTGCAAAACATTTCTTACTGGTGTGTTGCCTGCTGGGGCAGTTCAGCTGCAAAACATTTCTTACTGGTGTGTTCCCTGCTGGGGCAGTTCAGCTGCAAAACATTTCTTACTGGTGTGTTCCCTGCTGGGGCAGTTCAGCTGCAAAACATTTCTTACTGGTGTTCCCTGCTGAGGCAGTTCAGCTGCAAAACATTTCTTACTGGTGTTCCCTGCTGGGGCAGTTCTTGACTGAGCCCTTTCCATCGTCTCTCATACATATGATGCATATTTGCAGACAAATTCAATTTTGTTGAAGAAATGCACTTCTATATAGAGTTTGTCTTGCAAAACCTGGTATTATGTATATATTTTGTCGCACAACTTCAGTGGTAACTGTATAAAAATAGCAAATTCTTTCTGAAAATTAAAAAAGCCGATAAGTTTCATATGTCTAGTAAGCTCCCCGTGGTAAAAATAATTCAAATTTGCTTAATTTTAAAATCTATATATTTAATTCCGTAAGCGAATCAGTCCCCACGTAATATTTCGAGTTAGGAAGAAGTTAAGTTAGGTTATGACGATTTATTTTAAAGTTTGAGGGCCAAGGACAGTAGAAAAAATATCAGAAATGTCAAAAATTAAGTGGGCTACAAAGATCCAATGATTTTCTTATGAAAATATAACTGCAGTGTTTTATTAATAAGCAAAATGAACTAATGATCATCTGTGATTATCTGATCAGCTGTGATTATCCACTTACACAAAAACCATATTTTAGGGGCTCTAGCCCCTGTAAGCCACTAGTGTCTATTGAATTCCATTATTTTTAAGGAATATGAGGAGAAAGTGGCCAAATTGAAGGAAGAATATCAAGAAGCCATGAAGGAATACAAAGCGAGTGGAGGAGGTGCAGGTGCATCTTCCCCCTCCGAGTCCAAGAAGAAGAAGCCAAAGTCATCACCTAAGAAGTCATCTGCATCTACGGCAGACTTGGGCAGTGGCTCCAAATACATCAGTAAAGAGTTCATTGAGAGTGATAGCAGCGATAGTGATACCAATAAGAAATCCAAGGTCAGTAAATACTTTTATCAAAGGATTTTGATCCTTAATCCGCATTTAGACAGAGTAACTCTCAGTCATTTAAAACAAGATATGTTTTTTATCAGTATGTGGTCTCTAACTTAGATATCATATGTCTGACATTTATTGATGTTTTTTAGCAGGTGTCGCATAGAATAGTTTTACCGTGCTAATGTATTACTTTAAAGAGAAATACTTTCCAACTTTGATTTCGTACTGAAATCTGATGTTAAAAGAAAATTAATAAAAAAACTAAGTAGTCAAGTAGCTGGGATGGAGTCCCACCAGCTTTAGTTAAAAATAGTTATGATATAATTGCATCACTTCTTACAAATTTAATAAACGTTGTGATAAAATATCTAATTTTCAGAGTCATTAAAATATGCCCATACTATACCGATTTCTAAGCTCCAAGACCCAAAAGACATGTAAAATTAAAGACGAGTATCTATTGTACCAGCACTCTCAGGAGTCTTTGAAATATCCAATTAGCAGAATCTGTTTTATATACAGGGTGTCTCAAAAGTAGATGACCAAACTTCACAGGCTTGTTATATGAACTATTTCCAACAAAAAATGTCAACAAAAATGTTTTTTTCAGGGGGAGCCCTAATGGTTGGCTGATGATCTAAGGAGTTTATTCTTAACATCTTATAATCCTCAAATTGAGTTTTTATTGAGACCAATATATTTATTTTGTTTGACTAACTTTTATGTCATACATTATATAGAAAATAATGTTTTTTGCATTAAATATAATACATATCAGTATAATAACTGTGCACACATGCTTGTTTATAAAGCGAAAATACTAAGACGTATTTCGAAAGTTGGTCAGGGGAGTTTTACAGAAGGGTCAGGGAAAGTCAGGGAAATAGAAAATTGAAATTCTGTAGAAACCCTGTAATGAAAATTTTAATATTTTTCTATAATCTGTGTATTGCAACATCATAAATTATTTGTAGACAAGAAAATATGCGCGTTGCACGTATGACTTTTTACTTTCAAATATTGTTTCCGTCTACAGTTTCTGCCATAGAAAGTGATCCTATATCTTAAAACCTTCCCATTTATTGCAGATAATAGTAGTGTTATGATATTAAAACAGTTATTTCCCTAATTTAAGTATTGGCATATTTTGTTAAATGAATACACTTTTCCTGAAATTAGCGATTAATTTCAAGTACCAAAAATAAAAATGGGAATTAAATTAAAATGTAGTTATTTTTTACTTTATTAATCTTTTAAAAAATCTGCATTTCTTTATAATTACTGTTAATTTGTTTACACTGTGAAAGTTTTATGGTCCTAAGTGCATATTTTCTTGCAAAAAAATTTATAAGATTGCAATTATAAAAATATTAAAAATGTCAATAGCTTATAAACTATGAAGAAAATTATATGAATATAGGGCCTATATAACATGTTTTTGTTGGAAATAGTCCATGTAACAAGTCTGTGAAGTTCGGACGTCAACTTTTGAGACACCCTGTATACACATACTAGTGGCTTGAAGCCACTAGTATATTGGTCCCTAACCTTTCTCCAATAGACTGCCTCATCTGCTCTTTTACTTTATTCCCTTAGTACCTAGACCGAGCACCTTTCGTCGTTCAAATTACAATATTTTAACCATAACATTGCAACGTTTTAAGGAATCTGGGACTTTCCCAAGGTTGGAAAAACGTATCCATATACTAATAACGTGGTATGGCCTAGCAGCAAATTTGAAGAGCCGTTTTTGAGCCTTCTAGATATCTTATTTTCATCATAAGTGTAAAATGGCAACTTTTGAGGCCATTGGAACAGAGCCCTCTGAGACTTAAGGAGGAGGAAACGTATTCAAAATATTGATGGTCCCCTACAACATTGTATGGTGTGTGAGTAGTTTTGAGGAGCCTCTTTCGTAATCAGCTGGATTACTACTTTATTAGTATAGGTATTTTCATGGCGACGAATAACATGGCGACATCGGAGGTCTAGAAGTGATAGAAAAAGCCAGTGGGGCGGAGCCCTGAGGTCGGGGAAAAAATTACCCGCGGTTGTTTATCCTCCCAACATCTTGGTATGGTCCGGAAACAGATTTGAGGAGCCTTTTCGCAATAACCTGGAGTACTCGTTTTTTTATAAGAATAACATGGCATCGTTTTAGCCAATGGGTCCGAGCCCTAAGGTTGTGGTGTAAAAAACATATCAAAATGTTATGGATCAATGACAATTGGCTAAAATCAGTACGAATAACATGTCATTTTTGCCAGGGGGCGGAGCCCTAATGATGGGGGGGACATTTCCAATGTTCATTCCATACATGAACTTTTGTAAACAAATTTCAAAGAACCATCACACATCAAAATTGAAAGTGATAGAAGAGGCGCAGCTCTTAGGTCGGGAAAAGATTATCCAAAGTCTTTAGTCACCCAATAACCTGGTATGGTACAGGAGCAGATTTAAGGAGCCTTTTTCGCAATAACCTAGAGAACTCATTTTTCCATAAGAATAACCATGACATATTTTAGCGACTGGGGCAGAGTCCTAAGGTCGGGGTCATAAAAACCCTATGGTATCCAAGTGTTATGGATCAATGACAATTAGCTGAAATCACACAAAAAAACGGAAAGAATAACATGACAGTCTAGCCTGGTGGCGGAGCCCTAAGACTTTGTGGGGGGGGACGTGTCAAATGCTGGAACATTATTCAAGATGTGCGGCTTTGTAAAAGATATCCAAAGAACCATAACTTGTCCAAATTGGACGTCGGGAAGTGATAAAGGAATCCAGTGAGGTGGATACCTGAGGTCCCGACAAAATTATTTTAAGACCTTTGGTCTCCTAACAATTATGTTATCGTCTGGGAGTAGATTTTGAGGAGCCTTTTCCGCAATAACCTGCTGGAGTACTCATTTTTCCATAAGAATAACCATGGCAATGTTTTAGCGACTGGGGCTAAACCCTAAGGTTGGGGCCACAAAAACCCTACCCAAATGTTATGGCTCAATAAAAATTGGCTAAAATCACGCAACAAAAAAAAGGAAAAAATAACACAGTTTTGCCAGGGAGGCGGAGCCCTAAGGTTGGTCAGGGGTACGTATTTAACGTTGGGACACCATTCAAGACATGCGGTTTGGTAAAACAAATCCAAAGAACCATCACAAGTCCAAATTGAACGTCGAGAAGTGATAGAAGAAGCCAGTGGGACAGAGCCCTGAGGCCGCAGAAAAAATTTCCCAAAGACTTTTAGTCCCCCAAAAACGAGGTATGGTCCAGGAGCAGATTTGAAGAGCCGTTTTCGAGCCATTTAAGAAAACCCTTTTCTCCATAAGAATAATATGGCAACTTTTGATGCCACTGGGGCGCAACCCTGAGGTCTGAGGGAAAACAAAAAACAAAATATGTCCCTAAAAAGTGTTGGTTCTCTACAATGTGGTATGGTCCAGGAGCAGTTATGAGGTGCCATTTTCGAGATCGCCTGGGACACACACACACACACATACACACACACACACACACACACACACACACACACACACACACACACACACACACACACACACACACACACACACACGCACAATTACTTTATTAGTATAGATACATAGTAATATTGTAGAGAAATTATTGTTTTTTTCAACATTTTTTAATTTGAGTTATTGGTGGAAATATTCGTTTTGGTGCTCCCTCAATCCAAAAAAAACTATTTTTTGAAGTGATGTCTAGGCTGCAATTTGATGCAAATTTAAAGTAAACACAAAATATAAATTTACCTTTGAAGAAAATACAAGTTATGTTTGATATAATTATATGTCTCTAATACAGTGGTTTTAAACACACTGAACATGATATGTAACTGAAATGAGTAAAGATGTTTTGAGTTTAAAAGTTTGATTGATTTTGCCTACTTCTACTCTTGTATTTCACATGTTTTAGATTTTTATGAAAATGTAACATGTGAACAATTACCGGCGTTTAAAATTCAAAAATGTGTCATAAGATTTGTGCTTTGATTGGAATCAACACCCTAAAATGTGAAATAAGAGAGAATCTTCACATTAAAAATACTAAAAATACTGTAAATCTTGGGGAGTTGCAAGTTTTAATTATTTAGCCCTAGTTAAAGTACCTGAATATTTCCATCACAAATCAAACCATTAAATTGTCACATTTTTGAGCAGGTTTATTTTTATCCAAGAATTTTGTTTCAGAAAACGGAAAGCAAAGGAGCAGATAAAGGGAAGAAAGAGAAGAGTGATAGTAGCAGTGGAGGAGGAGATGAATCGGAAGAAGAGAAGAAGCCTGTGAAGAAAGAAGTTAAGAAGGAGGAAAAGAAAGAAAAGAGCAAAGATGCTGAAAGTGACGATGATGAAATTGACGAACCGGAAGAGAGTACACCACCTACAAGTGAAGGTGAATCAGGGGGTAACTCAGACAGTGATTAATATAAGAGTGGTGAAGCAAACTCATTCCTTATCGATATCTCACAAAGTCTGATTTATTAGGGGCATAGCACTGATGACTTCAAGCAACTCTTGATTCAAGTTGCATGGCTCTTAATGCATCATATGTACTATATTGCAAGCCCTACCTAGTATGTGTGTTGGTAATGAGTTTTATCAATACTCATAAATTTTCCAAGGTTTAAATTACTTCTTGCTGTTATTTCATAGCGTCATAACCATATTTTAAAAAATACCAAAAATTATCAACAAATCAGTATTTTGTGGGCATGGTTGAATTTAAACTTGAGGAGCAACTAGTACCACAGTGCCCTACAACTTGAAACACTTCATTTTCGGTTTGGTTTTTTTTGCAGTCAAGGTGTTTTAAATTAGATAGTCCGATTCTATTTATTTTCTGACTTATGTGGTGTGTTGTCTTAACATAAATTGTGGTTTGTTAACAATGTCACTTTCAAGACTTTTTTTATTCAAAGTATTCCAGTCGTACAACAAATTGGCTTATAAAAAAGTATCTAAGCAAAGTTATTCATATTAATAGTATATAACATTTTAATGAAACAATAAAAAAATTCCACATTATTTCAGCCCGTTGTGTTCTTACGGAGAATGTAATTTTTAATGTGAGAAATCAAAATTTGTATTTTTTCTTATTCTGTATAAATAGTGTAAGCAAGTTAAAATATACTTTTGTACTGAAGTAGATTTTTATTTCATTCCAACTATACATTATTCTCGTAATATCAGGGTGTCTAGCAGTCGGGAAAGTCGGGGAAGTCGGGAATTTGTATAGAAATTAATAAAATGTCGGGAAAGGCGGGAATTAATATATAAAATTGTTATTAAGTCGGGAAAATGGATAAAACTTATAAACAGTGATATCAAGGTACTAGTATTTATAATCAATGGCATTTGCAACAATATGTACGTTGTGGAATAACCCAAGCAAGCGCTTGGCCCATAGTTTTTCGGAGAAATTAAGAAAGCCAGTCAAGTACATGCCGTTACTATGGCAACGCGAAAAGGAAGATGAGTCACGAGGGGGAGGAGGGAGAGCGGTGACCTTGAAGGTACCTCTACACTCGCCCGCGTCGTTCGCCATCCCTCGGCTAGTGGACTCTGATAGACAAGTTCCGATACATCCGATCCGAGTAGGTACCGAAACTTTGTTTTCGGAACTCTGGGCATCGGTTAACCGATATTATCGTGGTATCGAAAGAAAAGTTGGAGTATCGGTATCGGAAAAATAGTACATTTTTACGTTGTTAAAACATATAGATTAGTTTTTGTTTAATATACTTTATAGCAAAATAAACACACATAATAACTTCAAATATAGTTCTTGTAACTTATGATAGAGAGAATCGACTCCAAGCTATCTCCCGCGTTCCTCTGAGAGTACTGTAATGGGTATCAATACTTTGGTTTCGATTCGTAGCGATACCAAATTTCGGGTCCAAGCCAGTAGCCCCGTAGTATCGTATCGGAACGTCCCTAGACTCCGCCTCTGATTCTCACACGCACACGTCGCGTCGTCGTAGTACCTGCGAACCTGCGCAGTTGCGCGCATTGACGCATAGTGGAGCAATTAAACCTGTAGGTTAAGATTATATTGACGAGTGAAGTGAGTTTAAACCGAGATTTGTCCGTAAATATTGAATAATGCCTGCAGATTATTGGCGGTACAGGTTAACAACTTAACTATGATCTATTCTTATTTCCCTTTACATTCCAACAATGCTTCAAATTTTGTTCAACGGTGAGCGTGAGCAATACACACTTAAGTTAATATTTTACGTGTTAAAACTTTTAAGTTTACGTTGCAATTTTACTTCGAACACGGCCGAATTTCGTCGTCTGCAGTCTGCACCGCTTGCACTGTGGCCTGGTTTCCACGGAACGGGGCGAAGTAACTCGCCCGACAGTTGTTAAGTAGTATTAAGTTATACAATTTTATAGTTTTAATTGAAGTTGTTAACTATTTCTCAGATCATCAGAAGACCATTAAACAGTGGCTTAGTGACATTTGAACAATGTCGTAAATAATATAGCCTACTCACTAAACTAATGTGAAGGTATTTGTAGCAATCGAAGCTCCTATAAAATGGGCATTTATATCTTGGAACACCTATATTTTCGCGAATAATAAGTTATGTTTTACCCTCTACTAATATTATTTCAAATTACAACATTTTTTAAATCTGTAAAATAGTTACCCTAGGCTCTATAACGTATTATGCCTATATTTTAACAAAATTTAGTGAACTTTTTCCGAAGTTTGATAATAGGCCTATGCCCATGTTAGGCTGTGAAGCTGGACTAATTAAGTTACTTTACTTCTACCCTTGGAAATATTAAACTGTGGTCTGAACATGTTTACTAATTAACTGTTTATAACATTTAATAAAGTGGTTCTCTGTACAGATAGGCTATATAGGCCTAAATATCAAATAAGCCTAGTCAGTGTAATGTTTTAACTTACCTTTGAAAACATTTTAACTAGGCCAAAGCTTACTATCGTCTGGGTAATTTTAAACTTTGATTTAATCGCCAAATTATGTCAACATGGGAGAAATTGTAAAAATTTAAGTTAGGCCTAGTTTTTTAAAACTGAACTTAATTAAAATTAATTTAGGTACTGATATAAAAAAATATATAAGTTAGGTGACTTCTTAAATATTTTTTTTGGCCAGTGATGAGATCGACAGGCCTAGCTAGATTTATGCCTAAATATGTTTTCTAAGTTATGAGTAAAAATTAGTTTTACTTTAGCCTTTTATTTTCATATGCCAACCTATTTGAAATTTTGTATTTGTTGCTGTACATGAACAGGCTACTAAATTACCGATACTGTATTTTATTTTAATCTTCATTGCTTTCCAATGTATAAAGAGGGTACACTTTCATAAGCGGAACGATGTAAAAAACCAAAAGTAATTGTTCATACGGATTATTTAGGTTACAGTTACGTTCAGTCTAAAGAGGTGGAAGATACTTATCGTCTTGAAATTTGTCCAGATAGCAAACTTTTTTAGGAATACGTTCCGAGCACATCGCCAACCATCTCTATGTGAATACTTATTTAGAATTAGGGTGAAAAACTCTGGAAAATATCCTTTTATGTTGTTTTAACATGCTGATATTTTATGCCCTTTTAAATTTGTTGACGTTTTTAGTTTCGTTTTTTTAATTAAATTATTTTGTATATAGCTAACCGGTAACGTTTATTTCATTTGTATTTTAAGTTTAATTGGAAAAATATATATATTTATATATATAAATATTTATGTTCATACATTATGCAGTATTTGAGTTTTTAATAAAAAATATTATATTCAGTTTTGGTTTTGTTAGTGATTTTTCTTCTAAGTGTCATTCTTTTTCACTATTAAATTTGTTTACCATAGTTTAAATAAACGGTATCAGAAGACTGACACATACTTTCTCCCTTTTAGCCCATCTTTTGATGAATAAATTACTTTTTATTTACTAAATATAAAATACAAAGCACGGTTGAATGTACAGAAAATATTGTAAACAAGTTGTTTTCAAAAATATCTACCGAAATCCCTGTTGAGGAGGCACTACAGAATCCATCGCTACACACGTGGTTTTAAGAGGGGAAATGCCCCCTATTACCCCCCCTCAGAGTTATTAAGGGGCAACATATTTCAAATTTCTTCAGATGGTCAATGCTAACTTGAAAAGCATATCAAGTTTGAACGAAATTGATCAACAAATAAGAGAGAAATAGTAATTTTTGTATTCCCCATAAGAATAACATTGGACATCGTAATGTGTTTACTGAAAAATGGAAATTAAAATTTTCTCCGCAACTAGTAATCGTAGAATAGTAATTCAAGATACCAAAATTATTTAGTTTTTTGAGTTTTTTTAATGGTGAATAGTAATATTTTTCACATTTATGTTTTTTTAATGAAAAATCAAAAAAACTGATTTTTTGATATTTTAAGTCTTTTAATTTCTGAACCCGAATTTTTACAGAAATGCGGGTGGTCTCATTTTGTTGGAAAATTAAAGTTCTACTAACGACTAAGGTTTAATCAAAACGTTAGAGCCGTTTTTGATAAATCTAGGTTTTTCATGTTTTTTGGTGGTTTTTTGGGGATAATTACCCTTAAAAATCAAAAATTAAAAAAATTAAAAAATACCTGGAGATATCGTGTATTAGTACCTACATACCAAATTTCATAAAAATCAAACCATTGGTTAGGGATCTAGCTCTGTACACATACATACAGACAGACAGACACACAGACATCACGTAAAAATCACTTTTTTGGGTTCAGGGAGCACCAAAACAAATATTTCTACTATCAACTAAATTCAAAAATTTTGACGAAAACAATACTTTCTCCTTATACTATTTATAAGGGGGAGAAAGTAAAAATCCAAAAAGTGGTAAAAACATGATATTTTTACTCTTATGACGTTTGTAGTATATTTGTACTATCTTGCGAAAGTCTGGAAAATTTTGGAAAAAGTCTTAAAAAGTCTTGAATTTTGAGATCAAATATCACTAGACACCCTGAATATACATTTTGTTCTCATTATTTGAGTGTGTTAATGATAAAGGCCATGTAATTGGCTATATTGTTTTACTGTGTTTGCGCTAGCTCTCTGTGTTGTTTTTATTATTAATTTAATTAATTGCATTTTAATTTTACTTGGGTCTCAGTGTGAGCAGAATGCTTTACACTTTTTATATATCCACAAGTATTGTAAATTTTATAGCAGAGCTCTTTTAGTTTAAATGTTCTCAGGGTCGTTAATAATAAAAATATGAATTTAATAAAGTGATTAAATAAAAAGTCTTAAGGTTCAAACAATTATTTCTTTATTACAAATTAAATGAAATGAAAAGCAGTAAAATTCAATTGAAGATTACCAAAATTTATATTAATATTGAACTATATAATAAAAATAATATACATGGGTACAGAACAAGTTTGATGAATGGTGTTCAGTTATACGATACACTTAGCTGTTTTTCCCTTTGTCCCCTGTCTGTATTGTCCAATGGTCCGATGGTCATGATGTCCGCCATGGCCTGTGGAGTGAGCGGCTACCCTCGCGACACTGTACCGTGAAGACCGAAGCTGCTTCTCGGTTTGGTGATTAGAAGTTAGAAGTTTATGATTTACATCACGACTTAAAACACTCAGTTTATTGTTCTTTACTGGAGTCTGTACCAGGGATAAATTTACCACACCACCAAAAACTGTCTGAAGACTCATCACAAATGTTTTAAACCATTAGGCTAAGTTACGACTCTGCTTCTAACTGCAAATAATGTCTAATTTTACGTGCCGACCTACTACGAGTGTAAGTAAAGACTCACTTCTTAATACTGTGGTGTGCGGCCCGCGAGCGTTAACATGAGACAGACTACTGTGCCTTGTGGAGTACTGAGGATGAAAGAATTAAAGATTGTCGACCCGATAATCTGGGGTCCCGACCAAGAATGATAATAAAGACTGTGACTAACCACTGAGCACCATCGTGTCCCGCTCAAGAGTGATGCCTCTCTTTGGCTTGGCTTGGGTAGCCTTCCCCCTCCTAACAGTTTCCAGGGCTCGAAATTTGTAACAAAAATGCGCGGCGACCAATGAGGCGTGTCCCTCGCGGACTACTTTGCTAAACCTTAACCATGCAGCCTGGTTCGCGTACTGTACCGGCGTTGCTGCACCGCTATCACTCCGCGCTTGCGGGACTCCCCCTTGATCATGTTGTAACTCGAAAATGTTCCTTCCATCCGCGTAGCAACTAATAATTCTTACTCGACTTTCTCATTCTACGTTTTATTATTATTTCTTGTATTTAGTTTAAATGAATTAAATTATTGTTATAAATTAATTAATTACTTTTAGGATTTTTGACCCATCACAGAAACCCCCCTGAATTTTGAAGAAAATTCTCTTCATTTTATGAAAAATTCATATTTTCCAACCACCATTCACCTTCAATTTTACAATATTTATTTTAAATTATACAATTCACTATAAATCTAACACATATTTAAACAATAATCAGAATACCCATTATCATAACACAAAATATATACCCTTTTAAATTAGCAAATCCTGAAAAGTTCACTATCATCAAGAACAAAATTTATAAATAACCATTAATAATCAACATAAATACAATACCTCTTAACCTAACAAATACCGGGTGTCCCACGAAGAGGTTTAAACGTTTGATTTTATATTACGTGCCCATTCATGCACCGAACTTTTTTAAACTTTACACAGTTTACAAAGTAGGTTCTAAAAATATTCTGGAAAAATTTCAGCTCTCTAACCGTAATAGAAACAAAATGGCGGCATATTGAAAAATTTACTAATTTGCTTCCTATAAAAACTACTCTCATGATTTATTATCTGATTTGTTTACTACGTTGCGGTTCTAACGCTCATTGTGGAAGAACAGCTGTTTGATTGTAAAATTTCGCTTGAGCCATAAAAACATAACCTAACTTTCTTCGGTACTGTTTTACTGAAAGTGGAGTCGAGAAATGGCTTTTAACGTTGAACAAAAAGTTAAGTGTTGTGCGTGGGCTATTGCTTTTGGCAACGTCACTGAAGCAAATAGACAATTTCAGGTTGCCTACCCAGGAATTGAACCACCTAGTAATCCAACAATAACCAAGTGGAAAAATCTTTTGTTAGAAACTGGTAGTGTTGTCAAAAAGTACTCTAGGCGATCTAATGAGGAAAGAGAAGAACTGGTGTGCGCATCAATGCTCCGCTCTCCAGGTAAACCGAAATCACTAAGGAAGGTTGAACTTGAAACTGGTGTTCCGAAGTCTTCTGTACAGAGAATTATTAAGAAAAACAAAATTAAATTTTTCAAAAGTCACCTAGTTCATCAACTTCTTGAAGATGATCCGGACAGGAGAGTTCTTTTATTTAAAAGTCATATTGCCCTAGAATGTAACAATAAAAATATTTTATAAAACCAAAAACACCTTTTTTAATGTTTTTAAAGTATCGTTTTTCAATATGCCGCCATTTTGTTTCTATTAAGGTTAGGGAGCTGAAATTTTTCCAGATTATTTTTAGAACCTACTTTGTAAACTGTGTAAAGTTTAAAAAAGTTCGGTGCATGAATGGGCACGTAATATAAAATCAAACGTTTAAACCTCTTCGTGGGACACCCGGTACATAATTTTTCAAATGTCCAAATCCATTTCCCCAACGAAAATGTCCTAGTTGCATTATAGAAGAACGTCCATTTATGATTCACTCATATTTCAATCACTCACTACCAAAAATATCCATTGTAATCACTCACTATTATAGTGTCCATTTTATATATATATATATATATATATATATATATATAAAATGGACACTATAATAGTGAGTGATTACAATGGATATTTTTGGTAGTGAGTGATTATAACTCACTACCAAAGTATATATTATATATATATATACTTGTACTTATATAACTTGTATATTTTATATATATATCTATATATATATGGTGTGTGTGTCCGTGAATGCGATAACTTGAGTAAAAACGTCCGATTTCGATGAAATTTGGCTCAAATGTGTAAAATGACATTCAAGACTTTAAGTTCGAAAACCAGAAAAATCGGATCATGGGCCCCCCCTTGGTTTATGGGGGTTTTAAATTTTTCAAAAATCAGTTTTTTGCATTTTTCACCTTAACATTTTTAAAAAACTTAATTTTTGTTTTGACCTTGTTATAGAGCTTAAAAAAACAAGTAATATAGTATTTTGAATTATTAACCTAGGTTAAGTGGTTGGGGAGAAAATACAAAAAACCTACTCATAAAATCTCCTATGTTAATCTTAAGGGAAAAAGGTTTTTGGCTTATCCTCAGTTTATTTTAATGTAAACTTCACATTTGCTTTTACCAATCTGTTCAGTTCCACAAAGCAATCATTTTGGTGTTTAAATTGTGATTCTATGCCCAACCGTTGCTGAGATATTCAAAGTGCTAAACACAGTACGTTGTCCAATGTTATCCTTATGGAGAATAAATAAAATTTGATATCTCGATTATTTATGAATTATTTATGAGTTGATGAAACTTGGTATGTGGCTTCACGTAGTACTGGTATATTGATATTTGCATAAAAAATTGTTTTTTTGTTGATTATTCCCGTAGCTGCAAACTTGCATACTCAGCCCCCATGTTATTCTTATGGAGAATAAGTAAAATGTAATGACTCCCTTAATTATGAACATAAATTAATAAAACTTGGTATGTAGCTTCACTTGGTTGAGTTATATTGATAATTGCATAAAAACCCTTTTTTTTTGTTCCTTGTTGCAGCAAACCTGCTTACTCAGCCCTCATGTTATTCTTATGGAGAATAACTAAAATGTTATATGGCGCTTATTTATGATTGAATATTGATGAAACTTGGTATGTGGCTTCGCCTAGTTAAATTATATTTATATTTGCATAAAAACCAATTGTTTATGTTCCTTGTCTCAGCAAACCTATGTACTCATTACCAATGTTATTCTTAAGGATAATAATTAAAATCGCTTGTATGTGAGTATATTTTTATGAAACTTGGTATGCGGCTTTATGTGGTATTAAGACAAGTATTTTGCATTGGAAATTCGCTGAGGACGCAGGTTTGCTGCGACAGGGGTATTCCCTTTGCCGTGAGGAGGTACGAGAATCTCCTGGGTGATTTCACTTCATCGTGAGGGCTTCCACAAAACAATTAGGGGACTGGGTAAAAATTTCTGCGGGGGTCTTAAAGACTCCTATTTAAATATATTGGTAAATTTTATAAATTTACTGAAAACCGAGGGCCCCTGTTATCCCCCCTCGAGGCGGCCCTGTTCATCGCTTAACCGATTGTTCTGAAATTCTGAAGGACGTTTGGTAATGCACCTCTTCCAAATATGGCCTACTGCTTTTTGGAAATCCTCTTAGATTCCACCCCACTTGTCATCAAAACTATCATGTTTACCATCACACAGAAAAAAGACAAACCTGTTCGGGCACAGACTTAATAGCCTTAAAATTCTTTGTTAAGTAATTCTCAAATGAACCTGAAATATCGTGAGAAAATTTTAGATACTGGAACACTATAATTTAACATGTGCCTTTTCCTATTGCGAGAACCTTTTTAGGCTCTGACCCTATTGGTCATAATAATTCCCACGCCAAGTAATGGTATAAACCAAATATAATTTTGAATATTTCAGTAATTGCCACCAGTCAATACAGATAAGAAAAACTTAGACATAAGATAATAAAGACTTCCCCAAATTGAAGCATACTAATACTATTTCACCCAGTACTCCATTTTCCACTAGGCCAAATGAATAGGCAGGTACCGAGAGCGCCAAATTATAAGGGGTGCAAATACAAAAATAACACACGGACTAAACTGTCCCTGTGTGCAGCAACGAGCAACTAAAGAGACATGCACCTCGTGAAGTGGGGACTTTGTAGATGTGGTGGGGGAGAAAAAGCGATATTCGACAATCATCGACCTGTCTATGTAGTAACGCGATTCAATATTGAAAGCGGATGTGATAAATCGAAACTATTTATATTTATTGTAAGCAAGTCTTATTTAAACATTTTGGTGTTTAGTCCCTGAACTGGAATTTAACTTAAAATATGGTTTAATATATGGTTATGGTATAGTATAAGGTTTATTGTGGTATATTAGTGTCGAAACTGCAGTAGGCTAATCTTATGATTATTCCTATGAACTGGTCAGAACAAGTATTGTAAAACCATATTTCAAGTCTTATTGTTCTGCAGCTCTTTCATAAACATAATTTATTACTTTTATAACTGAGTATACTACGCTACAAAACACAGCAGATTTGGAAACATATATAAATTTAGTTTATAAGTGTTCATTTTTTTCAAACGGTAATCCATTTAAACCAATAGTTGTCTTCAATATCACCTTGGCCAAAACCAAATTAAGGGACTTGCCAAATAGTATTAAAATATACTAGCTGTCCTGTTCCGAGCAAGTTATCCTGTCCTGTACCCAACGAAAATTTACTTCAGTTTTAAACAAACACAACGAAACATCTGATAGCGGATGATAACATCTGAGAATAATTTGAATAATATACTATCAATCAACATATAATTTATACTTCCACCGTCGGATAGTGCCACAGTGAAAAAAAATTCAGCCCATAACTGTATTTAAGTGATGTCCTTTCTTAACATTCTGAGACGTATTCGCAAATCTAAGTAAAAACACCTTTAATTTGACACCTTAAACGTTAAAATCCGTCCAGCCGTGATCAAGTTAAGACTGTGAGAAAAAACCCTAGCGTATTAATATATAGAAAATAAGCGAGACAAAAAACTAATATTTACTCTAATAAGAACAACATTGGGTACCGATTGGCCGATGTGGATATCAATATATAGTGTTCGTATAATATCTAAATGATATTGATATTTCCGTTCGGTATCAAAACATCGATATTTTCCTCCCAACACATCTACAAAGTCTCCTCTTCAGAAGGTGCATGTCGCTTTTTAGCTGCTAGTGTGTGCAGCAAACGGTTCAACGGGGGCAGTCAGATTTTGAAGTCACAACTAACCAATACAAATCATGCTACATGGTGTTGTACTGTGTAACAAGTTAGTTGGACGTAGTTCTCCAAAGCGCCAAAAGGTAGGAGCACAATCCATAACATCAGATAAATTTGGTTACAAGGTTCAGCAAATTTCTTGCCGCACCTGCGTCCTGTGTAGTCCCGCATGCGGCCGGTCAAACATTGGGTTGGTGGTGGGGCTAGGCACTTCTGCTAGAAACTCCGCCTCGCCCCTCTTCTTTGGAAAGCAGAGTGGGGGGCGCGAGCAACTGGTACTTCCAGCAAGTAGCAAATCTTATTACATTTTTTTACTTAAAATTCGACCAACTGTCCATGCGAGCAACTAACATGTCAATCAGTGGGTTTCAGGGCTTTATTTACTTATTTATACTCACTTTCTAAAACCCTACCAACTGATAAATGATAAATGATAAATGATAAATGATTTTATTTCCTTAAAAAGCAATACAAAACAAGTACAGTGGAGAAGTTGGAAATAAACTGACCACTTTAACCAGTTGTGTGGTCAGTAAAACTAAAATAAAGCTAATGAAAAACAAAATAATACTTCAGTCTAGCTCAACATGTAAAAGCTGCTCCCTGTGATGTTTGATAAATACAACAAATAAAAATACAAAAGGAGTAACAATGCCAGACTGTAATTAACTTTACACCAACAAAAATATCAAGAATAATATTTAAAACAATACTAATATAACGTTTACCTATAAAGGATACAATCAAAAACAAGATTTACTCATAAACTAGATTAAGCAAAATACTTTTAATTTTGAGATATGAGAGAGGCCAGCTGATACTGTTATCACTCGCACACACATACACACAGTTGACCCTTGACTCTAGATAGCAATGCTTCTGT
Organism: Allygus modestus; assembly: GCA_963675035.1. Classification (NCBI taxonomy): domain Eukaryota; kingdom Metazoa; phylum Arthropoda; class Insecta; order Hemiptera; family Cicadellidae; genus Allygus; species Allygus modestus. The sequence goes on from OY776111.1 coordinate 318,018,108, forward strand.
CGCCAGCGCTACCTCACACCGATACCATCAGGCGGCTGGTAGCCCGTAGGGCCGTCAAAACTCCGTCCCTGTATGGCCCAGTATGAGACGCTCTTAGTTATCCGGTAGCCCGCAAAGGCTTCCAAGCTAACCGCTTAACACAATCACAGTTACATTCATACAAAATTCATTCCCTTAAAAACTTATGTTAGAATTAAATACATGTAACTTACGTCTTTTTGTTCCAATAGCCAATTAAATATTTTTTTATAAAAATAATTTTTCGAATTAATTTTTCTAATATGTTCCGGAATTTGGTTGAAAAGTTTTGGTCCTAGATATAATAAAGAGCGTCGGAATACTACCTTTCTAATCTTGGGAAGAAAAAATAACCCGTGCTCTGCATTCCTTGTATTATAAAACCTGTTATCATCACCTCTGTTTCCGCTTCTTACGTAAAAGATCCTTAAAACTTTATAAATGAAAAGGTGTTGAATTGGTAAGATTTTCAGTTCTTTATACTGTCCATGCGAGCAACTAAGATGGCTGTCAGTGGGTTTCAGGACTTTATTTAATTATTTATACTTATTTTAGAAAACCTTACCAACTGTCACTGTGAGCAACTAACACCCCCCCCCCCCCCCATCAACTGGTGGGGCCCCCATTATTTTTTCATAACTGTGCCTCAACATTGTAATGAGACCTTTTTTCATAACCGTACATCAACATTGTACTGAGACCACCAGCTACCTATCCTCTATTTAGTATAACATACCTCAACATATTAATCATCGATGATCCCAGAATATTTAACTCAAACTGTCAAACACTAATATTGAAATATTTTTTTCCATTAGACAGCTGAATATCTATCAACTTCATTAATCCTTATTTCATTATTTCAACTTCCTTCTCATGAACTATTTATTTGTCCTACTCAAAACAAATTTACTAACATCGAGGTTTGGCTCTGAGCGTTGCTTGTAAACAGCTCTAGTCCCTGTTTATACAGAACAGCTGCACTGTTATCAGCTTGCGAGCTCGGTCATGTCCGTCATGTTTATTTGGTCATGCGAGCAAGTTTACCCGTAATATGTGAAATTTTAGCACCCGGGTTTACATCCACGACAGCCGCACCATCTGCACACCTCTTCCCTGAGTAACGCAATAGTGAATCCCCGATCAACAAAACACTGGACATTGGGCTTTCCTGCTTGTACCACTTGAAACCACTCCTCTAACATTTGAGTGCACGATATTGCAATGAGAAGAGGTTTCTTTACCCACTTTAGAACTATTTCCGTTTGGCACATTTACAGGTACCCTAGTTTTGTCTGTTCCCCGTTTAAATGACTTTTTTGCCATTTACCAGATGCATTGCATACTATTGTATCATTTACAAAATTGCCCTCCAACTCAAGAGCTTGAAAACGACTTGTACATTTTTCAGTTTTGTCAGTTTGGCTAAAATACATGTTATTTCTGGTATTTTTTATACGCTTACCCTTATTTTTAACATTAATCCATTTCCCAGATTTGTCAGTGGATGGAGCACTATCACAGCTGACCGTATTTGAACTCAAGCCCTGGTCATCATTAATTACATTGGCAGCGGTTGGTAACATGTTAGGAACATGAGTCGGCTGTACAGTGGTTGGCTCTGATGGAACCACCGCCGACTCTTCTGTAACCAAGAAGCTACGAGTGCCCTCACTAGGTCTATATATCAAGGGGCCTATCCAAATATACATTCTTATCATACAACTTGATGACATAGGAAACCAGATCAGTTCTCCCTACTGCAAAATTCCCTCCGTCAAATAACTCATTTTCGCACTGCCGCTGTATGGTTCTATTCCAGTATTGACTTTTAAAAGCAGATTCAAAAGCATTGTAACTTTCAAGAGACATGATTACTTCTCGCGCCCATGAGTTCGCTGACCCCTTAAAATATTTAAGCAATACCAACTTATTATTCTCCCAACTACTGTCTGACACTTCAATGAATTCTTTTGCAAATCTAAGGAAATACATAGGATGTACGAACCTTTCATTTTCCCTATGAAAATCAACTAAATAACCTTCTGCTAAGCCTGAGGCAGCTTTTCCCATCGATTCCACCTTTTTTACATACCCACTATGCTCATTTTTATTCTCATTAGCCATAACAACAACAGGTTTACCCCTTAATTCAGCAATTTCTTTATACAGATCATTTCTTACTTCTACTAGGTCACTCTTAACATCTATTAACTTTTCATCTACTTTTGTGTCGTACTGAGAGATTTCATGAACTAACTGTTGCTCTACCTCGGCCCTAAATTTCCCTTTCCATTTTTCTTGTTCAATATCAAACCCAGATCTAAACTTACACAGTTTCTCTTTACTTTTATTAAGTTCACTGGCAGTCACACTACAATGTTGTTTAATTTTGTTGGTCATCTCAATATTGAGCGCCTCTGCAACTTATTGTCTACTTCATCGATCTGACTTACAGTAGCATCCCTACTTAGTTGTACTTCCTTGCCTTACATTACTCACTTCACTCTTAAGAGTACATACTTCTCCCTTAACTACATCTACCTCAGTGGTAACAACAGTGATTCTACTATCTAATCGCTCAATAATAACCTTATTATCTTCTAATACTTTATCAAATGTTTTACTCATTTCCCCAGACATTTCATTTACTTCATTAAACTTTTGATTCATTTGCCCCATGAAACCTTGCATCATGGCCATCATATCAGACAACTGAGGTTGTTCAACTACACTATCCTTCATCACTCCTACATTACTTGGCTCACTAGTTACCCTAGACATCAAACCACTACCCCCCATCATTACTTCTTTTACATAATCTCCCATATTCGTAACTATTGACTCTGATTTTAGCGAATTTCCCCTATAGGGAAGACGCTATTACCGTAGTCAGCATGGTAAGATCTAGGCCCGGGACCATGATAAATTTTCGTTTTAAGGTCCCCAGACCCCCAAAACACCATTCAAAACTGTGTATATATATATATATATATATATATATATATGTGTGTGTGGTGTGTGTGTGTGTGTGTGTGTGTGTGTGTGTGTGTGTGTGTGTGTGTGTGTGTGTGTGTCCGTCCGTGAGCACGATAACTCTTGTAAAAATTATCTGATTTTAATGAAATTTGGTATAAACGTGTAAAGCCGCATTTATAACTTTAAGTTCGAAAACCAGACAGATCGACCCATCCATAGAGGTATTTTGGGGGGGTTTTGTACCCCAAAAATGGGTTTTTTGAGTTTTTTACATATAATTTTTGAAACGTCAAATTTTAATTTTTCCATTGGAATCAGCTTAAAAATACGCACAATTTGGTGTTTTGATCATTGCTCTACGTCAAATTGTTATAGAGATATTGAAAGTGCTAAACACAGGACGTTGTCCAATGTTATTCTTATGGAGAATAAGAAAAATTGTATATCTTGCTTATTTATCAACTTATCCTAATGACATTTGGTATATTGCTTCATATCGTTGTGTTCTATTGATATTTGCACTAAAAAAAATTTTTTGGCTGATAGTTCCCGTAGCAGCAAACCTGTGTACTCAGCTCCCATGTTATTCTTATGGAGAATAAGTAACATATGTTATCTCCCTTAATTATGAACATAAATTAATAAAATTTGGTATGTGGCTTTACCTTCTTGAGTTATAATGATATTTGTATAAAATCCCATTTTTTGTGTTCCTTGCTTCAGCAACCCTGCATACTCAGCCGCCATGTTATTCTTATGGAGAATAATTAAAATGTCATAAATCGTTTATTTACTAGGTGTACGCTCATTCCTCGCGTATAAGGATAATTGAAACACATGATCAAACTTAAATCGAGTCTCATAAAAAATTCAATATCTGATTTGAGTAACATCATCAGAATACATTCCGTTATCATTTAACTGCTGCCAGAATCCGGTTTTTATGTCTATATAGCTATAGTTTTAGTCACTTCTCTAAGAATCAATTATCGCGGTAGCTGAGAGGTATCGCACTGGCTCTTGGAGCAAAAGGTCGCAGGTTCGGATCCCGCCGCCAACCTAACATTTTATCCGTTGAAAAACATACATACATTTATCACTTGTTTTTATCAAAGTAAATGTTGTATAAATACGTAAATTTATTTATTTTTAAAATAAATAGAAGATTTCAGGCATGGTTTGTTGTTAGGATTGGCATGGGTGCGTTATCTTAGAACAAACAGAGCATTTTGGGCTAAGCAGTGACTTTAGCAGTGTGGTTAATTTAACTTTTAAGAGAACAGCGAGTTTCCTATATGAACTAATGTTAACAATTTCTATAGGCCAAGTCAAAATATCCTTAAGGATTACCAATAAATCGTCAGGCCGAGTTATTTAGATGAAAAAATGAGATTTCAATATATTGTTTCAATAGCCTAGGCTATCATGGAATTAAATGCTATAAACATGGGTTGGCCCAAGTCCGTACATGAAACTTCTAAAATGAAAAGTAGCCTAAGTGTATACATTTTATAGTCATAGGTCCAAGTTTATGATGAAAACAGCTCAATATAATCCAAACCTAGGAGATGTCAAATCATTTCAGATAACCTGTACAAAAGGCTTAGTTTGGTTTGAATAGTTTAAAGCTTTTGTTTTGGTTCGCTACAACATTCCTGGTAATGTTTAAAGTATTTAACAACAGTTGTATTTTACTAAATGATATTTAAATATATTGTTGCAATAGCCTGGGCTATCAGGAAATTAAATTCTATAAACATGGGTTGGTCCAAGACCGTACATGAAACTTCCAAAATGGCAATTAGCCTAAGTAGTAGCCTAAATATGCTCACAACTTTATTTTTAACTTTGATTTATCTCTCTTGTGTGTTTTTTGTATGTAAAAAAACTGTTGTTATAACAAAGTATACTCTAGTAAACTAACTATATTGTTAAGGCGGTCCCACACTACTCGCGAACACGCCTGAACATTCGGCCGAACATTCTCCAGAACATTCGGCCGAACATTCTCCCGAACGTTCACTGAACGTTCGCCCTGATGAAGCTCCCACACTTCTCGCGAACACCCACCGAACATTCGGGGGAATGTTCGGGCGAACATTCCCTCGAACATAAATAAATTCCAATCAGCTGTTGGCACATTGTCCGTCGTGTCTAACGAGCATTGTCGTGAAAAAATGGACGACTACAGATAATGTCACTGTTGTTGCATCTACAGTCGTATTTTTTCTGCAATAGCAGATACACGCCTGTTTGATTTTGTTAATCAGCTGATTATAAACAATTGTTGGAAATCAACTGTAATAACTGCTAGTTTGGGCGTTGACGCGGCGATCGTCCATTGTTGACCACTCTGCCTTCAGTGTGCGCAAGGAAACGCGCTGTATTTGACTTGCTTATAATTAATTCATGATAATCATATTAATAACAATGTTTTCATTTGTCGGCAATTAATTAACATCGAGTAAATATGTCTTCTCCTTATGTAATAAATTATAAAAGGTGTAGAATTTAGTCGTGTAGAAGAAACCAACAAAAATATGAGAAGCCTATTTTTTACGAAGTAAAAAATCAAATATAAATATATCAAGTATACTAGCTGACACCAGTATTTCGCACAGCTGATTAAAATCCTACTTCCTGTAAACATCTGTTTCAGTACTCACATGATTCATTCAACCTATTGTCTTAATATATTAAGTTTATTAACAGTCAAGCTTTTACAAGTTCTTACAATAAGGAATATACTGAACAATAATATTAGTAAAGAGATAACTCAGAAAACTATTCTTTTCGGGGAAAATTTCAACGTGGGAATGACAGACTGGTCGTGCACCTGTACCACGCTGCCGATGCGATTGATGTAATTCTTGGGAGCTTCTCATGTCTTGTTAAATAATTGAAGTAAATTAAATCGGTTCCACTGCCGATTACTCAACTTAGATGACACACTTATATTAATTTGCAAAAACAGATATGTTTGGGTGATTTGACCACAAACAAATGTTTTTTCTCCTTGAGTAGTTGTCCCCTCTTCACCACTGTGACCGGCACTCATTATGGAGTGTGGAAGAAAATCAACTACTATTTAAATAAAGGATATTTAGGGACAATAATTAAGGGTTCCGTATTAAAGGATTTATTTGTATCTTCTATAAATAATGAATTAAAATGCCCATTATTGAGGTTGGCTTCAATCTGCTGCCGCGAAAACGCAAGTGATTGTATGAACTGAATGATTTGAAACAACACATTGCCTCAACGCACTGATAAAATAGTGCAGCTGAGTTGAAGAAGTGACTCAAGCCCTGAATCCTGCAGAATCCGTCGACAGTATACTAATAAATGAAAACCCCCAGTGCCTTAAAACAAAACTTCAATTTACACAAATAACAGTAAAATAACTTATTTATAGCTATAATTATAACTGACATACGCATAGTAGGCTTATGTCAGTACAACTACAGATTGACATTTAATTATTGATTATTCATTACCAATGACCACTTAAGTGGTATTCAATACTTACTTGAAAGCACAACAAATAAATACGGTACGCATACAAATAAATACGCAGTTTTATAGTATTGTCTCAGTTGAACAAGATCGTTGACTATCAATGATGCAGTGATGCAATAATGCATGTTTGCGAACAGTGTGGGAGCCTCCCGAACATTCGTCGGAATGTTCGGCTGAACATTCGCCCGAATGTTCACTGAACATTCGGTCCCGTATTCAAAGTTCGCGCAGCTCCCACACTTCTCGCGAATACTCCGAACGTTCGGAGTTCGGCCGAATGTTCGGGCGTGTTCGCGAGTAGTGTGGGACCGCCTTTACTCTGTTGTTGAAACATAGACGTCGGCTAAATTTTAACGATTCAAGTACCACTAAAATGGCTTCCAATGTTATTCTTATGGAGAAAAAAATAAATTTGGTTTTAAGATAATTTGATTAATACTGACCGAGATTTTGACCTGTTAAGTTTTTCTGGAAAAATTTAAGTTTAATTGTGGAGGCATTCTCGAGTTATTGGGGTCACAGACACGCCAGTTCAGTTGATTCTCTTACCAGTCTAAGCAGTAAAGTTGTGTATAAGGATACTTTCACTTCGTTCAATTTTCCAATGATTGTATATTGATGAAACTTGGTATGTGGCTTTATGTGGTATTAAGGTACATATATATGCATCAGAAATTCGCTGAGTACGCAGGTTTGCTGCTACGGGGGTATTTCACTACCACAATCTGTTCTTACACTATTTTTATCACCATCTATTTGGTTGTCTCAATTTAGCTATGGATTTCAATTTCAGCATTATTTTCATTAAAGTCTACATCCAGAATCTAAATCCTCATCCATCTTTACTTTATTTTTTATTAATGAACATTCAGATTCTGCCTTACTCATTTAATCTATGCCACTGAATCCTTAACATGACTAAATAATCTTAAATGTAACATTCTATCATTCAATTAAACATTTCAATTTTTTCCAAAAATTTACTCAAACAAAAGTTTTAATTTTAGTCAAATATGTTTATTAAAAGTTTTTTAATAATTTATTAAAATAAATTATTGCAGCTAAGTTGGGGACCAAGCTGCACTAGCTCTCTGCATTGTTTTTATTATTAATTTAATTAATTGCATTTTAATTTTACTTGGGTCTCAGTCTGAGCAGAATGCTTTACACTTTTTGTATATCCACAAGTATGGTACATTTTGTAGCAGAGCTCTTTTAGTTTAAATGTAATAAAAATATGAATTTAATAAAGTGATTAAATAAAAAGTCTTAAGGTTCAAACAATTATTTCTTTATTACAAATTAAATGAAATGAAAAGCAGTGAAATTCAATTGAAGATTACCAAAATTTATATTAATATTGAACTATATAATAAAAATAATATACATGGGTACAGAACAAGTTTGATGAATGGTGTTCAGTTATACGATACACTTAGCTGTTTTTCCCTTTGTCCCCTGTCTGTATTGTCCAATGGTCCGATGGTCGTGATGTTTTCCACAAATGTTTTAAACCATTAGGCTAAGTTACGACACTGCTTCTAACTGCAAATAATGTCTAATTTTACGTGCCGACCTACTGCGAGTGTAAGTAAAGACTCACTTCTTAATACTGTGGTGTGCGGCCCGCGAGCGTTAACATGAGACAGACTCTGTACCGTGCCTTGTGGAGTACTGAGGATGAAAGAATTAAAGATTGTCGACCCGATACTCTGGGGTCCCGACCGAGAATGATAGTAAAGACTGTGACTAACCACTGAGCACCATCGTGTCCCGCTCAAGAGTGATGCCTCCCTTGAGCTTGGCTTGGGTAGCCTTCCCCCTCCTAACAGTTTCCCGGGCTCGAAATTTGTAACAAAAATTCGCGGCGACCAATGAGGCGTGTCCCTCGCGGACTACTTTGCTAAACCTTAACCATGCAGCCTGGTTCGCGTACTTTACCGGCGTTGCTGTACCGCTATCACTCCGCGCTTGCGGGACTCCCCCTCGATCATGTTGTAACTCAAAAATATTCCTTCCATCCGCGTCGCAACTAATAATTCTTACTCGAATTTCCCATTCTACGTTTTATTATTTTTTCTCGTATTTAGTTTAAATGAATTTAAATTATTGTTATAAATTAATTACTTTTAGGGTTTTCTACTCATCACATGTTTGAGCACATTATTTATGATAGATTTGTGTATTAATGTTATTTTGAAACAGCATTTTAAAACAAATTCATACTACATTTAATAATTGAATATACATTGAGTAAGTGTATACTCAATGATTTAATGCAGTGTAGCCTAGAATATTTGAAGGAGTTTTCAGTAAATATCACAGTTGATCTGGTCCCTCCCACCCTGCTTTCCCTGAAGAGCACATCAGTTTAGGGCAACTGCCCAACTTGGCACCATTCATTCATAATCAGAATCACTATTCAAAAAATAATACTAATCCATACAATTAATAGAGTCAAAAACTATTTATATAAAATATACAATACACATGTATACTCAAACAATGCCTGATTATCTTACTATTTTTTTGTTATCTGTTACTTGTGGCAAACAGTCAAACACTTAACCGTTTTATGAGGTTTCATTTAAACATTTTATATTCTATAGATTTTGACAATTCTTGTATTATAGTAGTTATTTTTATTTTCCTCTTATATCTGCTGGGTTATTTGTTTAGTCATATTTTTTATTTCATCATATAAATATAGTCCTTAAACTTTTCATATTTCTAATTCAGTAAAGATATGCTTGACTGAGTCTTTATTTTTTTAATTAAATATGACTCTTTGTGCTCTTTTTTTGTTGAATCAAAATTGTATCCATCATGTTTTTCTTGGTAAATACTTATTCAATAAGCTACGTGCAAATTGATTAGAGCATACTAAGTGGTTTTCAATGCATCAATGTTGCATTCTCTTGTCATACGTCTTAAGGCATATAGACCACTACAAGTTTTACATATTGTGTGATCTGTTTGATTATATTTGTCATCAATAACCATTAGAATTTTATTTGATTTGTGATGGATGAAATTTCAACACATTCCACAATTTTCCCAGAAACCACTGTTAGTATCCTCCGCATACAGACAAATGACATTGTTTTCTACCCAGTCTACAACTGGTAATCCTGCAAGATAGCAAAGAAACCGTAATGGACCTAGTACTGATCCCTGAGAGATGCAACAATTTACTGGTAAGGTCTTGGACCTTTATGTCTTTTTCAGACATGTCTCTCCCATGAGATGTGTGATTGTAATTTGCTGCTGAGACCTACCATACATGGAAGCACTATATCAAACAATCCAATGCTTCCCATATTTACAAGGCCTTAACCTAAACTTAGTGAGGAGCATCTTATGATGTTGGCGGTGGGGCACCCCTAGGTGCATTTAAGTTAAATGTGCTATTGTACATCATAATTGCGTTAAGTCATCTGGTGGCGAAAGCGCGTCAACAATGAATTCTGACTATCCTATGTGAAGGAGTAGGGGACATGGGGTAGTTAGAATACTTCGGTGACACGCTTTTTTAGGAACTAGTTTGCAATCAATAGGAAACTTCAGCACTGGCAGCTATAGACTATCCAAAAACCCAGGTCGGGATTAGAATGTCTACTTTAGGGTAGACGTTCTCATCCCTACCTGGGTTTTTGGATAGGCTCTAGCCGAGAGTAACTTCAGCTGTCACTGTAAACCAGCTGATCAAATAAACACCATGATGTCACCTAGTGGCTGCTCAGAACGTGCTCAAATTCGTTCTTCTGAATAGCACACTGTACTTAATATGCCTAGGAGCATCCCACCCCTCTGTCCATAAGGTAAGCAACCAAGGTCTCTTAACTGCAATATGGATTTTGAGACAAATAGTTTGTCATATGACCATACCCTCCACTAAAAATGGTCTATGAGCAAGGCGAATTTGCCCTTCTTGGAAAGAAAGGAGTGAACATCCAGCCATACTGACTCTGTTGATTAAATAAGTCTTTAAACGGTTCAACTTACTAGTTTTTTCTATCTTAAAAATGTGTGTGTTTTTATCCTTCAGCCTCGAAGATAATTAACAAACCCTCAAGAAGGAATACAAAATCTGTTCAATTATCTCAAATTATTACACATCCAAGAGGCTAATGAATAAACTTTATATTACATCAATGATTTCTCCTGCACACTGGAATTTAGAAATAAAACACTAGAACATACTTATAATAAATATTTTATTTTTAAAAATCGCTCAGTTTTCCTTATTTTAAAATAAAAGATATAAATATTTACAAAATGATATTATGCATGTAAAAGTTCTAATACATAGTTGGTATCACATGAATGATTTTCTTAGCAACATGTCGTACAACAAATCACTCATAAAAATAGATCAATGTTAGTAAGTAGCAAGCAGCCAAGGTATCAGACTATCTTGGCCAGCAGCACTGCTCGTCGGTCGGAGATCTGGAACAAGGCTCGCACAAGGTGGCGCACCTGGTCTGCTGTGAACTCCTGAGCCAGAGGCCCCTGGAACAATCACACAATCCATTAGAACAGAACTATAGCCACACCAAGGAAATGTACTGTTACCCTGATGTTTGAGGACCTTAATATGGAGTAGTGGTTTGTGATCCACCTTTGGCAAAAACACATTTGCTGCTGACCGTCAATTATAGTCGGCACCAATTTGTTTCTAGACGTAATCGAACCATTAAACATGTCTTTGACCAGAGGACGGGGCATGGTAAAATAAACTTACTCAGACTAAAATGTTGAAATAGTATATTTCGTTATTAGTCCGGAAAAGCACTCTTTGCGAGTGCGAGATCGTCTCGCACGGAATTTAGATCAAGTACTGGCAAAGAGCTTTTTGGACGAGTATTGAACGATACTTTTCGTCATACTACGCGGGAAAATATGACTTTCAATACTAAAATGCAGCTGGAAACTTGCTGTTCTCATTTAAAATAACATGTTCCTTTGTTGTCTTTTCCGATCACTTCTTTTCCGATCACTAAAATTAGCTACATGTTAATCTTATGGTGAAAGTCTATTTTTGCCGTGCAGTTCTTTTCCGATCAGTTTTAGAAGTTACAAACGCGACGCAACAGCTGACTTTCATTGTTGTCAAATCATTGGCCACAGTTAACCTCTCATTGATGTTACACGTGTGAAGCATTCTATGGCATTGTGTTTTTGTGATTTATAAAATAATGGCTGGCGGAAGTGGAAATTTATCCCAAACCTTGTTGGACAGAGTACCTAAGTATTAAATGAATTGCTACCTCAAGTCCTCGTAACAGATACGAGGATGAATACTAAAGATTTTTCAACTGGTGTACAAATGAAAACCTTACAATGAGCCAAGTAAGTGTGAAATATTACTTGTCTATATATCGGAGATATCAAAACAGTTTAAACCTTCCACTTTGTGGTCAAAATTTTCAATGATTGGTAAATGTTTACAAGTAAAAGAAATCATTGAAGCTTCCCGTTTTCCTAAAACAATGGCATTTTTAAAAATACAGTCGACTGGCTATGAACCTAAGAAATCTAATGTTTTTACAGCAGAACAAGTATCTAAATTCATGACCAAGGCTCCCGATAGTGTATGGTTACTGGAAAAAGTTATCTTAACTTAAGGTATTTTTGGAGCTTGCAGATGAGATAACATACTAAATCTGCAAAATATGAAAATAGGAAAATATGTAAATTACATTGGCTCCTATTTTACTGTCAAAACAAAAGATGATAAAACCCACAGGAGCAGATTTTTTACCATCAGTGATGAAGATTGCCCATTCCAACCATGTCAGTTGATTAGGAAATTCATGCTTTTACATCCGGCTCATGCTAAGAGTGAGAAATTTCTCATTTGCTACAGAAAAGGAAAATGTGTTGCCCAAAATGTAGGTATCCATAAAATTGGTAGTGTGCCAAAAAATGTTGCTACATTTCTTAAGCTGGAAAACCCAAACACCTATACTGGCCATGCTTTAAGAAGCTCGGCTACAATGGTTGTAGAAGGAGGAGCGGACCTTTTAACCCTCAAACAACATGGTGGGTGGAGATCCTCTAGAGTGGCTGAGGGATATGTAGAAAACTCAATAAAAAGAAAAATTGAAGTATCAAGCAAATTGTTTGCTAACGTGCAGAATAGGCCTACACCAGTACCAGGAACATCCCTTGGCCATCAAAACACTGCTAACACCAATGAAATAAATACTGATTCCGATGGCGAATATTTCAATGTGAATGATATTTTTGACGACGATGATGGGATTGGAATGAGTGAAGAAACCGACAACACTAGAAGAAGTGCTACTCAAGTCAGTAACAAAACTCTTAATTTGTTGCAAAAAAAAAACTGCCAAACAAAGGTATAAATTTCATGAACAATGAAAACTGCACCATAAATATCAATTTGAATTTTGATAAAAAATAGCTTCTAAGAAATCTTGTTAAAGCTAAGTACCCTAGGCTTATGGTTTTTGTTTCATAAAATATGTAAATAGTAAAATAATAACTAGGCCTATGCGTTTTTTGAGTAAAATAAACCTTGATTCTAGAATAAAATTTGTTTCTTGGTTTGTAATTATATGACTTTTTTGTAGTCTGACGAAAAACAATTGTCTTTTAACACTAACTTGTGGGAATAAATTACACCACACAGAGACCATATGTCCAATATAGTTGAAGAATACCAGTGTAGTACGATACAAACAATAATTATATTGATAAAATAGACCAAAGTTGTGAGAAACCATATTTGCATTAACCATACAATCCATTGGTCTGCTGGATTCAGCCTATGCATCAAACTACAGTTGACGATGTTTCTTGCAAAGATTTTCGTGTTACAAATGTTAGTTGGTGGCGGTTTTTAAGTTCTTGGACTTCCTTGTACACCTCTGTCTTTCTTTTGAAGCTTAACAACAGTCAACTCCCGATTATCCGGGAGCGGGTTAATCGGGTTGCGGTTTAACCGGGGTCACGAAAGGTTTATTTTTATTATTTTTATTTATCCCCTTCTAAACATAAATAGAGCAATAATAACAATTGATTTTGCTAAATTATCTCCAGAATCGTATTTAATTTACTTTGTTTATCAGAATAAATACTACTCAAACACTTTAGTAAATCATAATCATAATCTGAGAGTCTGTCATCTCGCTAATGAGCCGTGGGCGCGTGATGGGGAACGATGACCTTGACACTGCTCTAGACACTGCACTAGGCTAGGCAGTGCGACTGACGGTCGGACACGGACATCTAAAACTAGAAACATCTCAAAACAATCACCCTTCCCACCGCTGTTCACCCGTTCACCCTCAGCGACGGACGGACAGTCGGACGCAGACATCTAAAAATAGTAACATCTCAAAACAATCACCCTTCCCGCCGCCGTTGTTCACCCTCATGGGGTTTTTACCCTAGTGCGGAATTAATTAGCATACTGTTCAGTGTAGTTTAGAGAGTTCGGTGTTAAGAGATTTGTATCCTATTAAATATTATTCGGCGTTTTGAACAGTATTTACTACTATCAACCATTGCTGGTATTAACGATTATTATCTTAATTGTTTGTAGATGTTATCATAATTTAAAGATTTTCAAAAGTATTTAATATATATAAATATATCTTAAATGACATTAAAACACAATATTGTAGCATACAAATATTGATAAACCTTTATTATATTCGTAATATTCAATTTATTACGACCCTTTGTTTTAACCGTGGTTTTAGGTTATCCGTGACCCTCCAACCGGTCATTACCCTGGATAATCGGGAGTTGACTGTATTTCATATTCACTGAGGAATTTGTATGTCACAAAGAGATTAACAAAAAGTTACTGAGGTTTCATTTATTATTACTATCTGATTGTTATAAATATTTACAGTAGTTTGAGCAAAAATCAGCAGTTTCACGACCATACCACCGTTTCTTATCTGGTTGATCTAGATGTTAAGCCTTTTTGGTGAAGTTCCCTATAGCAAAGAAGCTAGTTACTGTAGGTGCCATGGTAAAACTTAACTCTTAAAGGGCTTTCAACAGATATATCTGACTTTTTTCTGTTCCATTCCGGGCCATAGACATTAGTGATGGGACAACCGTCTGAAAATATTAATCGACTGGTCAGTCGATTGTTTTTAAATTCACTCGGTTTTTTTTCCAGTCGAATGAACAACCGACTGAAATCTACTACAACCATAACCAAACCTTTTATCACCTCCACCCCCTCTTTGCCCGATCCTCTGAACGGAACTAAACTTCATCCCCTCCATTTCACCCGAGACACCACGGGTCGGTTGCGGTTAATGTCTTTGTCTTTGAATCCTGTCCTGTCATCCTGCCGTCAGATTGATTTCAATTAATTATTTTTAAACTTCCTAACACCAACTTTCCCCTTAACAGGTTTAAAAGAGAATTTCATTCCTCGATTACACTTTCTCATAAAGTTTATAAGCATTTCAAGTCATCTTAGCATTGTAGAATAACAATTGTTTGAAAATTACCGCTTGCCATTATTCACTTTTTAGTGTAGCGCCTGTTTATTAAATGTGGGAGGGGGAAGGGGGAAGTTTCATGTTGAGACACAAACGAGAAGAGCTCAGTCTTTAGTTTCAGGGTTGACGGAGGGGGGGGAGGAGGGGATGAGATTTAAAACGCAACAAATACAAAACGGTTAAGTGTCAAGAAAACAAAGAACTATAAAAACTTGTAGACTGATTTCAGTCTATACCATCGTAAACGACTTGTTTCAGTCTGTTGATAAAACAACCGATAATTGCAGTATAAGACTGGTATCAATCATAACACTAAAAATACCCCCGTCGCAGCAAACCTGCGTACTCAGCGAATTTCCAATGCATAATATACGTCTTAATACCAGATAAAGCCGCATACCAAGTTTCATAACAATATATTCACATATAAGCGACATATACAATTTTAATTATTCTCCATAAGAATAACATTGGTGATGAGTACGTAGGTTTGCTGAAACAAGGAACACAAACAATTGGTTTTTATGCAAATATAAATAGAATTTAACTAGGCGAAGCCAAATACCAAGTTTCATCAATATTCAATCATAAATAAGCACTATTAACATTTTAATTATTCTCCATAAGAATAACATGGGGAGTCAGCAGGTTTGCTGCAAAAAGGAACAAAAAAATGGGGTTTTATGCAAATATCAGTACTGTGTTTAGCACTTTGAATATCTCTGCAATGGTTAGGTGTAGAATCACAATTTAAACACCAAAATGATTGTTTTGTGGAGCTAAACTGATTGGTAAAAGCAAATGTGAAGTTTACATTAAAATGAACTGAGGAAAAGCCAAAAACCTTTTTCCTGTAAGATTAACATGGGAGATTTTATGAGTAGGTTTTTTGGATTTTCTCCGCAACGACTTAACCTAGGTTAATAATTCAAAATACAATATTACTTGTTTTTTTTAAGCTCTATAACATGGTCAAACCAAAATTAAGTTTTTTGAAAATTGTAGGGTGAAAAATGCAAAAACTGATTTTTGGAAAATTTAAAACCCCCATAAACCCGCCTTCCCATGGTCCGATTTTTCTGGTTTTCGAACTTTTAAGTCATGAATGTCACTTTACACACTTGAGTCAAATTTCATCGAAATCGGATATTTTTTACGCAAGTTATCGCATTCACGGACACAAATATATATATTTGCAGATATATATATATATATAGATATAATAATAATCAAATGAAACATTTTTCAACTGAGTACCCTTAAGGAATTTCTTTATTTTTATTTTTAAGACTACATGTTTTGGGACATAAGCCCATCATCATGGTCAACAAATACCTCAAATACCTTATTTACATATATATAAATTTGAACGAATAGTGTTTTGGCATCTGGAAACCTCAAAACAAAAAATTTTCATGGTCTCGGGCCTAAGTCTTACCATGAGACATACGATAATAGTTTCTTCCCTAAAGGGGAAATTGGCTACAAAAATGGGTTTTTATAGTTTTTATGCAAATATCAATATAAATCAACAAGGTGAAGCCACAAACCAAGTTTTATTAATTTATGTTCATAATTAAGGGAGTCATTATATTTTACTTCTATTCTCCGTAAGAATAACATGGGGGCTGAGAACGCAGGTTTGCTGCTACGGGGATATCAAAAAATACCCCCGTTGCAGCAAACCTGCATACTCAGCGAATTTCCAATGGAGATGTAAATGTCTTAATACTACATAAAGCTACTTACCAAGTTTCATAAAAATATATTCACAAATAAGCGATATATACAATTTTAATTATTCTCCATAAGAATATCATTGGGGCTGAGTACGCAGGTTCGCTGCAATAAGGAACACAAAAAATAGGTTTTTATGCTGATATCAATAAACTCAACTAGGTTAAGTCGTACACCAGTTTTTATTTATTTATATTCATAATTAAGGGAGACAGCGCATTTAATTATTCTCCATAAGAATAAGATGGGAGCTGAGTACGCAGGTTTGCTGCTACGGAATAATTTGGCAACAAATTTTTTTGAGCAAATACCATTAGACCACAACGAGATGAGGCTGTATACCAAGTTTCGTCAGTATATGTTCATAAATAAGCGAGATATAAAAATGTTCTTTTCCTCCATAAGAATAACATTAGGCAACGTACTGTGTTTAGCACTTTCAATATCTCGGTAACCAATTGACGTAGAGGACTGATCGAAATACCGAATTGTGTGTTTTTTTAAGCTGAAACGAATGGTGAAAACTAAAATATGATTATTTCAAAAATTAGATGTAAAGATTCAAAAAACCCATTTTTGGGGTACAAAACCCCCCCCAAAATACCCATTCGGATAGAGCGATCTGGCTGGTTTTCGAACTTTAAGACATAAATGTTGCTTTATATGTTTATACCAAGATTCATCAAAATCTGATCATATTTACGAGAGTTATCGTGCTCACGGACATATATATACAGGGTTGGTGAAAAGTCCCGGGACGGCTTAATATTTTTTTAACCGTTACAGATGGAGCTATACAAGTTGGTACACTGTTACTGGGCATAAAACAATATTTTACTACAATTTCAATGAGCCGCTACCACCTCAGGGGGACGGCCCACAAGGAGTCGGAAGAAAATCTTAAATAGAAGCATAGGTTGATATTCACATCAAATTAAAGGTCTTTATTATTAGAATACAATGCCGCAAATCCGACTTTAAACGGACAACCGAGCCCAAAATGGCAGCTATTCAAAGATGGCTTGAATTTGAAATTTTGATGTGCTGAAGTTTTGAATCGGTTTAGTAATTTATTAGCTAGGAGAGTAAATTTTTACAAATTCAACAGGTTGCCCATTATTTGCCATTATTTGGGCAACCTGTTGAATTTGCAAAAATTTACTCTCCTAGCTAATAAATTACTAAACCGATTCAAAACTTCAGCACATCAAAATTTCAAATTCAAGCCATCTTTGAATAGCTGCCATTTTGGGCTCGGTTGTCCGTTTAAAGTTGGATTTGCGGCATTGTATTCTACTAGTAAAGACCTTTAATTTGATGTGAATATCAACCTATGCTTCTATTTAAGATTTTCTTCCGACTCCTTGTGGGCCGCCCTCCTGAGGTGGTAGCGGCTCATTGAAATTGTAGTAAAATATTGTTTTATGCCCAGTAACAGTGTACCAACTTGTATAGCTCCATCTGTAATGGTTAAAAAAATATTAAGCCGTCCCGGGACTTTTCACCAACCCTGTATATACAGTTTCGAACGAATGGTGTTTTTGGGGTCTGGGGACCGTAAAACAAAAAGTTATCATGGTCCCGGGCCTAGGTCTTACCATGCCAACTAAGGTAATAGCTTCTTCCCTATAGCGGAAATTCACTAAAAAATCAATTTTTTTGTGCAAATATCAATATACCAGTACTACGTGAAGCCACATACCAAGTTTCATCAATATACTGTACATTCTACATTTCTATTTTCTATTTTCCGTATATCTAAATGACCTTCCTGCTAATATAAATTCTGACATCGTTTGTTATGCTGATGACACAACTGCTCTGACTTCTTGTAATAACATGCATAACCTAGAGATCGTAATGAATCAGACATACACTAGCCTAAATAGCTGGTTTGAATCAAATGGTCTTTACTTGAATGACGAGAAGACTAAAATTATGGTATTGTCAACAGTTAAACGTGATCTAGCAAATTTCAGTGTAAACGGAATAAGTCCATCAGAGTCCGCCTGTCTTCTTGGCGTTACCATTGATGATAGGCTGAACTGGTCCAAACATATTGACTCCCTATGTAAAAAACTGTCTTCACTTACTTTCGCTTTTCGAATATTAATGCCTGTAGTTGGTAAAGAAACTACCCTTCAGATCTACTATGCTTATGTATATAGTAGAATGAAATATGCAATTGGTTTCTGGGGATCGTCTAGTGAGTTCTTGAGGGTATTTAGACTCCAAAAAAGGATTGTTCGTATTATGTGTGGAGCTGGCTACCGAGCGCATTGTAAGCCTTTTTTTCAACAACTGCATCTTCTCACTCTCCCAAGTATTTATATTCTGGAGGTTTTATCCTTTTTTAAATGCAACTTCCATCTCTTTGAAGAGAATATTGCTAGACATCCCTATAATACACGTCATAAGTGTAACTTGGTCTACCCTATCCATAGATTGGCACTACTTGAAAAGGGCATCCACTACTCTGCTCTACGACTATACAATGCTCTGCCCCGGCACCTGAAAAACATAGCCAGTGCAAGAATTTTTCTTAAAAAGGTAAAAAATATTCTGATTGAAAGGTGTCCGTACTCGGTGGATGAATTCCTGTCAGACTGCACAAATATGTGAAGGAAATGTGCACTTTTTGCTAGAGAACAAATTTTAAAATTGTCAATTTAGCATTAAGTATTAGTTTTTAAATCTGACTTGTTTCACATAACAATTTGTTATTCACGAAATAAATGATTTCTGATTCTGATTCTGATTCATAAATAATCGAGATATCAAATTTGATTTATTGTCGATAAGGATAACATTGGACAACGTACTGAGTTTACCACTTTGAATATCTCTGCAACGGTTAGGTGTAGAATCACAATTTAAACACCAAAATGATTGTTTTGTGGAGCTGAACTGATTGGTAAAAGCAAATATGAAGTTTACATTAAAATGAACTGAGGAAAAGGCAACAACCAGTTACCTCAGTTATACTCTTACCAGTCAACTCTTATACTTTTCCCCATAAGATTAACATGGAAGATTTTATGAGTAAGTTTTTTGGATTTTATCCATAACCACTTTACCTAGGATAATAATTCAAAATACTATATTATTTTCCAGAAAAATTATATACTATCTAGGGAGGAAGCTATTACCGTAGTCGGCATGGTAAGACCTAGGCTCGGGAACATGATAAATTTTCGTTTTGAGGTCCCCAGATGCCAAAAACACCATTCGTTCAAAACTATATGTATATTTGTCCGTGGGTGCGATAACTCTCGTCAAAATGGTCCGATTTTTATGAAATTTGGTACAAACATGTAAAGTAATATTTATGACTTAAAATTGGAAAACCAGCCAGACTGCTCTATCCAAATGGGTATTTGGGGGGTTTTGTACCCCAAAAATGGGTTTTTTGAGTTTTTTACATATAATATTTTAGTAAATCAAATTTTAGTTTTCACCACTGAATTCAGCTTAAAAAAAAACAAACACTTTGGTGTTTTGATCATTGCTCTACGTCAATTGCTTACAGAGATATTTAAAGTGCTAAACACAGTACGTTGACCAATGTTATACTTATGGAGAGTAAGAAAACTTTTACAACTCGCTTATTTATCAACTTATCCTGATGAAACTTGGTATATTGCTTCATATCATTGTGGTCTACTGATATTTACACAAAAAATTATTTTATTGCCTATAGTTCCCGTAGCAGCAAACATGCGTACTCAGCCCCCATGTAATTCTTATGGAGGATAATTAAAATGTCATAAATTGGTTATTTATGAATGTTAATTGATGAAACTTGGTATGTGGCTTTATGTGGTATTTAGATACATAAATATGTATTGGAAATTCTCTGAGTACGCAGGTTTGCTGCTACGGGGGTACTCAGCGAATTTCCAATATATACATATGTATCATAATACCACTTAAACCCACATACCAAATTTCATCAATATACATTTATAAATAAATGATTTATGACATTTTAATTATTCTCTTTAAGAATAACATGGCGTCTGAGGTTGCAGGTTTGCTGAAACAAGGTACACACAAAATGGGTTTTTATGCAAATTTTTTTTAACTCAACTAGGTGAAGCCACATAAAGTTTTATTAATTTATGTTAGGGGTGTGCGAATAGTGATTTCTGGCTCGAGCCGAGCCGAGCTTTTTTCTATGTTCTCGAGCTTCGAGCTTTCTCGATCTGAGATTTTTTGTTGGGGATTTTCTCTAGGGGTGTGCAATATACCCGTAGTGATTTTCTGACCTGAGCCAAGCCAAGCTGAATTTTTCAGAGTTCTAGAACTTTGAGCATTTTTGATAAGGCCTATATGTGTTCTTTATTTAAATTATGTTAAAAAGAACAAACATTTTATCCATTATGGTAATGTAAAATAATCTATAACTCTCAGTATTTGTCATCTTTCATTCACTTCTTCTATATTCATCAGGCCTACGTTCAATAAATAAAGGCCTACTACAGTGGGAAAATAAGTACTAAAAAGGAAAATTTATTGAGACCACTTGTTTACAGTAACCTACAATTTTTCTTTCAATATAAAGTAGGTACATAGGAAATTTATAGTAACGTAAAGGAAGAGAACTACAAAATTTAACTAGACTGATAAGCCCAAATGGTTAACTACTGCAGTTATTACCATATTTATTAACAACCATAATAAACAGACTATATATCAATATGTACTCTCCATGTAACTTGTAACTTTTAGTAACTTTATGTAATCTTTAGTGATAAGCCATCTTGGAAGCAATGTATTTAATTGTAAAAATAGTGTAGCCGTTGGAATAAATAAATAAATGTAACCAAACACTTAGGCCCTAGCCTAGGGAATTGCCCAAACCCAGGAAGCCTATATCTCATTCTGTTTGTAAATTGTAAATTTTAGGTTATCTTTTTATGAATATATACCAGTCTTAATATCTTATTGTACTCACAGAAATAAGTTATCCAATAATCATAGACCTAGCTTATGTCGTATCTAACCTCATAGACCTAACCTATCATATCTGCTTCTGAAACAGAAGGTTTCAGAAGCAGAAGGTGGAAGAGGGTTATCAATGAATTTTGCTTCCATCACTGCTTTAACACAATTTGATAGCATACAATTACAAAATGATGCGTTTTCTACTGACGTTTATTCATAATTTCAAACAATCCCGCGGAGTTAACAATATGACTTTAATCTCACAGCTGTAGCGTAACA
Organism: Allygus modestus; assembly: GCA_963675035.1. NCBI lineage: Eukaryota > Metazoa > Arthropoda > Insecta > Hemiptera > Cicadellidae > Allygus > Allygus modestus. Next base: position 318,040,082 of record OY776111.1, read on the forward strand.
AAACACTGCGCCATTTTGATCGCATCTTGGTTAGGTGTACATAGAATAAGAATATAATCAACCTTTTAAATAATATGACCACCGGTATTATGAACATGCGTGACGTAATTATTCAAAATTTTTATAAAATTCTTTGATTTTGTGAATCACAATTAGTGATTTTGAAGTGTAAACTATTACAACAGTGATGTGACACTAATTGTTAACTTTAACAACTACATTATGATTACAGTTGTATTTCTATTCGCTTTATCTCAAAGTACTTTAGATTCTACCGTAAACTGAAGATTTTTAACAATCCAATTTTTGGAGAGTACTATTTCGGCTGCTCACTAAAATGCTGTCATTATTATTTGGCGTTCATCACCTACAACCTTGTCCCTGGCTAAATCATTATAACCATCTTCATTGAAACAATCTTCACTCAACGTCTTCAGGCAGTTCGCAAAGTGGGTACGCCAACAGTGTTGCCAGATGTAATTATTTCAGACTCCATGGAATATAATTATGGTGTAATGTTCAAATTTGTAAGTAGCAGAAATGACAGTACCGCTGCAACAGTTAGAAAAAAGTGTTTTCATGGATTTTAGTTTTTTGCTGGTGTGCTTTTTGTGGAGCAGTACGATTGTTGTATTAGTTATTATAAACCGTGAAATATTGCACAACTGAACTGGGTTACGGCAACACTGCACTGCAAACAGAATAGTGTGATAATATCACCAATATGTCAATTTGATGTGATTGAGCGTAGAGAAAGTGGATCCATTTCGTTTGATGATCAGGTCGGCAGTTAAAAATATTACAGTACTTTAATATTTGGTTATTTTTTTAAACGAAGGACCAAAAGTATTAGCATTGCTGAATTATATTTGTTATGGAGCTCTAATGACAAAAACTACGAGAATTCTAACATTGATTCTGGATTTTTTTTGCTTTAAATTTACTTTTGTAGACGACTCATTTGACTAGTCGGCATTTAAAATATTCGGCTCGAACTTCAAAATTTGTTGCAAATCTCGAACTGAGCCGAATATTGCAGTATTCGGCTTGAAAAAGCTCGAAGTTCGAATACTCGCACATCCCTAACTTATGTTCATAATTAAGGGAGACAACATTTGACTTGTTCTCCATAAGAATAACATGGGGGCTGAGTACGCAGGTTTGCTGTTATGGGAACTATCGGCAAAAAATAATTTATCTTGCAAATATCAATAGACCGATCTGGCTGGTTTTCGAACTTAAAGCAGGGTTCCCGCTTAAACTTAATAATCAAATTCACGGGGTTTTCACAGTTTTCAAGGTCTAAAAATTGTCAATTTCTTGGTCAAAATATTAAAAAACATAACCTATATACCGGTCGTAAAACAACAACGCAGATGCGGCGCACCGGTCAAATACTAATTAAAACTTTCCCACATTCCAATTACGATGTAACAGTAAATACCATAAAAGTGAAAATTTAAAAAAATAGGAACTAAAGAACTCTATTAGTTCTATTAGTTATCTTTGTTTTATTGTCGTCATGAGTCATCGGTCTATCGGTTATCGGTTGCTGATGCTGCCGGTTTCTACTTCGCTCAGTGTTGCCAATAATTTTTCCCCGAATTACCCTCGAACCTCGTCAAAATTACCCTCAAAATCTTAACTCCTGTAAATAGTGTAAATAGTAAATAGTGCTAATAAAACAAAGGAAATGTGCTTGGAATTTTATAGGTTTGAGGGAGCCGCCAATAGATGTCACTGATGTATCATTAATGTTTTAAGTTTAGAATAAAGAATGAAAATAGAAGTTGCACTCGCCAGCCAGTTTTTTGTCTGAAATTTTTCATTCCAGATGTAACGGATTTATTTTAGAATCTATTTTGCTGCTTAACAAATCACAGTATATAAATGACTAACAGCTGATGAAATTTCATTTACAGCCTTAAACACCAATTACAAAACAGCTAACGCTACCTATCTTTCAGTCTATCAACTGCTAGGATTAGGTAGGCGGAGATAGGTGACAATAATCCCTATTTTCTATTTTCGTTATTTATTGTCTGGTTGAAATTAAAACTTGCAGACATTACTGTAACTTAGCGGACTTCTTGTCGTCCTGGCACTCGTGCTCTTCCATATTTTTAACATGAGACGATCACTCTACATGTAATCCTTACTCAAGCTTCATTTCTGTTATGGAGTTCGTGAGTATTCGTCAGAGTAACGAAAATTGGAAGGGTCAATAAAGTAGAGAAATTTAGTCATTTAATTTAGACCTGTCAAAGGCCTTCGATTGTGTTAATCACAAGTTGGTCATTGACAAGTTGCAATATTATGGTATTAGAGATTTAGCACTTCAGTGGGTTGAATCATACTTATTCAACTGCAGGCAGTCTGTTAAGTTTAATAATGGTGCTCTAGCTCCCTATACCCTGGTCACTGATGGAGTCCCTCAGGGTTCAATCTTAGGCCCTTTTCTGTTTCTTGACTTTGCAAATGATCTTCCATCATCAGTAAGTCATTTTAATCTCCTAACAAACGCTGATGACACCTCAAGCATTATCAAACATGAGACTCATTATGAACTTGCAAAAAGACTCAAAACTGACTTTGATTTAATGAGCTCTTGGTTTAACTGTAATGGTCTTCTTCTTAATAATAACAAAACTTTTGCTAAAAATTTTCATTCCAATTATTCGAATACTAAACAATCGGATGATTCCTATCTTCAAAATATTATCAATACATCTCAGAATGGCAAATTTCTCGGATTACAGCTAGACTCTACATTAAAATGGAACCTTCACACCTCTCAACTGGTAAAAAATTCAAGCAAAGGCCATTTCGTTATCCGCACCCTATCCAGTACTGTCGACATAGCAACTCTCAAAGTGGTATATTATGCATATACAGTAGAACCTCGATAGTTTGACACTTTGTGGACTAAAGGGGTGTCGAACTATTGAAATGTCAAACTATAGGGAGTATATGGAACATTTTAATACAGGGAGTATTATGATCAGAAAAACAATAGCGTATCACAAAAGTATCAAAATCGTATTTAACTCCCACAGCGTCTCGAGCGAACTGACTTGACCTACTTACTGGAAAGGGCGGGGAAGGGGATGGATAGGACGGGGTAGGGTGTAGGAAGGAAGTTATTTATAGAAAAGGCGGTAGTGCACGTTCACAAAAACAATAAGCGGGCTCCCATCACTGACCGGCACTAAGATTTCAACAAGGACACTATCGGTCGCGACTGCTGTCATGTCACGTCGTCACGGCTTGTGTCGAAGTATACAGACTGTTGAACTATCGAGTGTTGAACTATCGAGGTTCTACTGTATTTTTCCCACCTAACATATGGTGTAATCTTCTGGGGCAACTCACATTCCAGTGATACAGTATTTAAAGTTCAGAAGAGTATAGAACGCACAATGATGCATAAAAACCAGTCCACTCCCAGCAAACCTCTTTTCAAACAACTGAACATCTTGCCACTATCCTGTTTTACATCCTATACACACTTCTGTTTGTAAAAAATAATCAACATAAGTTTGCTTCAATAAGTTCAAATCATAATTACCCAACAAGAAACAGACAACTTTTATATCCACTCCACAAGTCAGCTGCTTTTGAGAAGACACCATCATACCAGGGTATTCGGCTTTACAATAAGCTGCCTTTTCAAATAAGAAACATTCAAAGTGTTCATGCATTTAAGAAAAAACTTATTAAGTATTTAATTGAAAACATGTTTTACAGTGTCAATGAGTTTCTTTCATAGAAAATGTCATAAACAGCTCAGCATTGTATTACTTGTTATGTTCTTGTCAACCATGCATAACATTTATGTAATATAATTGTCATTAGATTTAATTAATTGACTTAGTTACCTACCATTAAGGTATTACCTTTGTATATGGTGTAATTTGTGACTGAATAAATAAAATAAAACAATAAATAGATAAATAATCATAAATAAACAACATTGATTATTATAATAAGTATAAACATAGTATAATATAAATTTTTATATTTTAAAGGCTTTAATACAATTACCCCTTTTTACCTTCGAAGTTCCAAAATATGACCGACAAGGGTAATTAGGAATTACCCTAGAATTGGCAACGCTGACTGGCTGATTACGCACTGTGTACACGGAATACGCGAGTTACTGACGCAGTGACGCAACAGTTGTATAGTTACAGTAGCTGTCTGCAATCGCTTGTTTACACCGACTTATACAAAACAATTGGCAACTGACATACAGTAAAGAAGACGTATAAACTGTCTTACACAAGTGCTAGTCAGCAGTCAGTTGACAGTGATAAAAACACCAGCAACTTAACAACTGTCGCCCGAGTTACTTTGCACAGTGGAAACGGGAACCAGAACCAGGCCTAAATCACCCGCACAGCTGCAATCTAATCTGCAAGTAGGCAGATGAAGCGGGATTCACCATATACTTACTAAATAATTCTGTTGTACATTTCCCTATCTGAAAGCAACTGTGATATTTTCTGATTCGATTTTTTTATTGTTTTTCAAGTTCTTTTCAATGTTTTTAAGGTTTGATATCGAAATTAACGGCATATTCCAGGTTTTTTCATGGTATACAAAATTCACGGCTTATTCAAGGTTTCACGGTTTTATATATTTGTACCAAATTTCATCAAAATCGGATCATTTTTACGAGAGTTATCGCATCCACAGACACACACACATATATATATATATATATATATATATATATATATATATATATATATATATATAGTTTTAAACGAATGGTGTTTTAGGCATCTGGGACCTCAAAAATAAAAGTTATCATGGTCCCGGGCCTAGGTCATACCATGTCGACTACGGTAATAGCTTCTTCCCTATAGGGGAAATTCGCTAACAACTTAAACTCCTGTTGACTGTTTTAAGTTGGTATCATTTCAAACGAATTATTTCAGTCGGTTGATAAAACAACCACCTAGATCAGTTTGACTGGTTTCAGTCCTAAAACTGGGAATGACTTCTTTCAACCATTACTGGGACAACAACTGACCAGTCAGTTATTCACCAACAACCGATTGAATCGGTTGTTTTCAATCAGTTGCTTCCATCACTAATAGACATATATCCGTCTAAGTAAATTTTTTCCAGGATCAAAACGAATATATCAGTCAAAAATATTGTAACTTCAACCATTGTAGAAGCCAGGAACAAGTAGAACGCTAAGTCATTAGCATGGTTCAGAAATCTTTTATCTAGGTCGGTGCTGACTGACTCTAGAAGTTGCAGTATCCCATTAACTGGGCCAGAGAGGAGAGAGGGGGAAGAAGCTTGGTGGAAGGAAGAGAAGAAAAGGAGGTGAATTGGATTGGAGCATCGACGTAGAGCTGGTTCGGCGGGTCATCAAATTATATGTAAGGCCTTGCATACATATTTTGTAGGTACTCCACTCTCCCCTCAACCACACTATCACTAAGATCTCGTCATTCAAAATTTATATTTTCTAAATTGTATTTAACTTTTAGCAAATTTCCCCTATAGGGAAGAAGCTATTACCGTAGGTCTCATGGTAAGACTTAAGCCCGAGACCATGATAACTTTTCATTTTGAGGTCCCCAGATGCCAAAAACACCATTCGTTCAAATTATTATATATGTATATATATATATATATATATATATATATGTGTGTGTCCGTAAGCACGATAACTCTCGGAAAAAAGGTCCGATCTTAATGAAATTTGGTACAAATGTGTAAAGTATAGTGATGTGTCAAAACCAAAACTTGAATCTCAAAACCACCAAAACTTTGCAAAAGTTTCGGTTTCGAGATTCGATCGGTGAGTTTCGAGAATCAAAACTCGAAACTGCTGAGATTTTTTGTGTCTTTATTGTTATTTTTTTAACAGAAATCACGCCCGTGTTTCGATCAATAATGCAAAGGTCAAAAGCCTACTGTCATCGGTCGTCTACCTTCACCTTTTTTGGCTGAAAGAACAACTCTAACCAAAATATATAATTAGTTTTAATTAATTTTTCTGGATTTATTTTTCATAACCATACCCAGGCAAGTAAATAGGGTTTCGCGATTTGAGTTTCGAGATTCGAGATTCGATTTTGTAAGTTTCGGTTTCGGTTTCGAGATTCGAAATTTCTGGTTTTGACCATCACTAGTAAAGTACCATTTATTTGAACGAGTTCGAAAACCAGATGAATCGCACCATCCGAAGGGGGGTTTTTGGGGGGTTTTGTACCCCAAAAATGTGTTTTTTGGGGTTTTCACATGTAATTTTAATTTAAATCAAATTTTAATTTATACCATTAAATTCAGCTTAAAAAAACAATTTGGTATTTTGATCATTGCTCTACGTCAATTGGTTACCGAGATATTGAAAGTGCTAAACACAGTACGTTGTCTAATGTTATTCTTATGGAGAAAAAGAAAAATTGTATATCTCGCTTATTTATGAACGTAAACTGGCAAAATTTGGTATATGGCTTTATTTGGTTGTGGTCTATTGATATTTGCACAAAAATCAATTTTTTGCCCGATAGTTCCCGTAGCAGCAAACCTGCATACTCAGCCCCATGTTATTCTTATGGAGAATAATTAACGTGTTATCTCCTTTAATTATGAACATAAATTAATAGAACTTGGTATGTGGCTTTACCTAGTTGAGTTATAATGATATTTGTATAAAAGCCCATTTTTAGTGTTCCTTATTTCAGCAAACCTGCATACTCAGCCGCCATGTTATTCTTATGGAGAATAATTAAAATGTCATAAATCGTTTATTTATGAATGTATATTGATGAAACTTGGTATGTGGCTTTATGTGGTATTAAGATAAATTAATATGCATTTGAAATTCGCTGAGTATGCAGGTTTGCTGCTACGGGGGTATTTCCTTATATGAGATTAGTTTCTAAAATGTTTTAATTTATTTATTCTTGTTTAAAATTTTGTTGTGGTTGTGCTGTGTTGCTGGTTGGTTGTTATTAAATGTGACTTGTAAATTACTGAATAAATTTAATGTTTTAGTGCTCTACCATAATTTTAATACCTTAGAAAACACAAAAATTATATTTGTTTGTTGTCTATTATTTGACATGTAAATCGTTGTTTAGAGCACACTACATTGTAAACAAAATATTTTAAAAATGTTTATTTTATTTTAATTTTTATTAAAAAAAGTTGGCTAAAAAATCTGTATATTTATAGTTTTAGTCTAATTAGAAAAAAAATATTTAAAATCAAAAATTTACTTCGGCACTTATACCATAAAATAATTAAGCTCAAAGCCACGTAATAATTCAGCCCTCTAAGGGTTAATATCGAGATCATTTTAACTTTTTGTTTTGAGACCTCCGAAGGCAAAAACACCTTTTGTTCATATTTACACACATACTGGTATTTTTAGTTCAGTTAATAGGGAAGGCTAATACAATGGAACACGGTATATTCGAACTTATATATTTAAAATGACCATGTGATGGGGTTTGTATTAAAGGCGTTACACTTTAACAGTAGCCAACCAACTACTCGTATGGCTTACTGTGGTTGCGCATACCTTGCCATCAGCCCACCGCTCGTCCACTTCTCGCAGGCTTGCACCCAACACTAGCTGCAGCTCGCTGAACTTGCCCCACTTCTTTACATGGCGGTGGATCTCCAACGGCTCCTGTATTACAGACAATTATAGGACGTAAAGATACAACACAACTCCAACTGTCCCAATTAATGGGTGCTCAAATCTGATTTATTGGTAATTTGGGTCTGATTAGAGTGACTATCCAGGAACTAGCCATGTAATAGTAATAAGACATCAAAAGATGAGCTGTCTTAAATAAAATGTAATACCATACATAATAATGACATCAGATAAATTGCAACAAACACTACCAATACTTTCTAAACACCTTGGGCAAAAAGTATCAAATGTCATGATGTTTTTACTTAATTTGTAAAAATAATTAATTCACATAACAAATTTTTTTCAGGGTTTGGAAATTTGAAAATACAATTTATACTGTGGTAAGAATAAAAAAAGTTCATTGAAATAATTACTATTTCCATTGTGAGAGGACAGTGCAAATAAAGAAAATCACAAAAAATGTTTCAGGAGGGAGATGAGAAACGCTAACCGGGAACACGTTGGGAGCCTTCTGTTGGACCAAGGTGAAGACGACGACCAGCTGAGTGGCAGTATCGGCCGAGATGTCCTCTAACGTGACGACCTTGGATATCAGCTCCTCCACAAATGCATTGCACAGCAGACCTGCGTAACACACCTGTCATTAACCACAACTTATCATTTACAATTTGATTATTCCTGCATTTTTTCTTAAGTTAACATGCTGTTCAATCTTTTCAGTTTATTTTAAATCTTTCTGTAAGGTGCCGATGTAATTAGGGTGAATATGAATGAAATGATGAGTGTTGAATGGGTGAGATGCCTTGTGTAGCCTAGGTATTGTTAAAGACCGACTGATTCTTTAGCCAGGATCATTAATTAATAGCGCAATGACCATTGACAACTAATTTTTTTTTGTTTAATTCAGTTATAACATGTAACACATATTAAACAAATTAACAAATTATACCTTTACATATTCTAAATTAATCTCAGTAAATGTTAAATTTTCTGCTAAATTTGAATTACCTTAACTTTTAATACTTTTCAACTCTTCAGCTTTTTTTTAAAAAGTAAGTTTTGTAGTCTTGTATCCGTTCTTAACAAAACAGGCATTAAGAGGAATAAGAAAAAAAACAGAAAATAACAGAATTCCCTCTAATAATTTACCAAGAGCCTTGCAGTAGGTGTTGACGGGCAGTACATGTTGCCACACGGTCTGCAGCAGAGCGAGCTGTCGCAGACACTGTCTGATGGCCTTCTCCACACCTTCGGGGAACCTGGGGCTGTCACTCAGCGTCACTAGACCTGCAATGATAAAGGATGTGAAGGAATCCACATCGCCGATTCAATACTGCAACCACTTAACTATATTCTGTAACAAATAAACTGATACATTCATTTTACAATATATAACTTTTCTTATATGTGATAGGATAAAGAGTAGTAATGCAGATTACAATTTCGTAGAAGACTTTACAAATAAAATATAACTTTTTTTATAAAATTATTATTGTCAAGCAAATATTTTTAAACAAATCATATTTTTCAACTATTTTATTCCAACTCTATATTTGCTGCTCCCATGCAGTCCCAATAAGATCTGTTCTTATTTCTATGCTTTTCTTTACGGTCGACGTTGAATGTCAGGGGCAGGAGTTTGTGCAGCGATAAGAATGGTATTAGCGTTATTCAGTGGGCTGTCAAGGCTAGAGCTGAGCTAGTAGGGCTGAGCTGAGCAAATTTCAAACCATGGATCGATGGGATAAGTGATCGTTATTCTCTTTATCATTTAAATGAAAATTAATTGATTTTCCTTTTTGTCACAATTTGCCCAACTCTAAGAAATTTAAGAAATATATTGTTTGGGAAAACTATTTTAAACAAAAAAGAATTGTTTAAATATTTAAAATGGGAGAAATTGGCAAAGCCTAAAAATGCCTGTTTTTTTGGAGTTAATAACAGTTTAAATGAGTAGAACACACAGAAAGAAAAAAATAAACTTGAATTTTCAGACAGTCCAAAATCTTTCAGAATTTGTCAAAAAACTAAAGCAGTTTTTGATTGAGCATCCCCTATACTCCTTTGAAGAATTAGCTACGATAAATAATGACATGTAAATTAAATAAGTACGGTAGTTTATAAGTATGGTTTATTTAAAAAATAAACGATTTTGACACTATTCATCTGCAATAATTGTACAGTTGACGAATAAAGAATTATTTGATTTGATGGAACGCCCTACTTGTACCCAGACAAAGTCAAACGCATTTTGGTTACACATTCGTCCTTAATTTGGAAAATATGTACCTTAACTAAGATTAATCTATCCATCTATCATTTTCTCGGTGTCATGCTTGATAAGTCGCTCACTTGGTCCGAACACATAACCAAGCTTCAGTCAAAACTCAATAAGGCTTTTTATGTTTTGCTAACACTTTCACATTCGATTGACACATCTTAAGGCTGTATATTATGCCTATGTTTATTCCTATTTGTAATATGGAATTGAATTCTGGGGTTGTTCCTCTGAAAGCCTAAAAGTGTTCCGTCTTCAGAAAAGAATTCTGAGAGTGGTGGCTGGTGCTCGTGTAAGGTCTTCATGCCGTAATATATTTAAAACATTTGAAATTTTGCCCTTACCTTGTGTCTATCCTAAACATTGTCATATTTGTGAGATTGAATGCTTCACACTTTAATTCCAAAATTGAAAGTCATGGTTATCACACTAGACATAAACACTTGCTACAAATACCAGCACACAAGTTATCATCTTTTGAAAAATCAGTTCTATACACAGGTAGCAAATTTTATAATAAACTCCCTCAGAGTATCAAAAACATTTCCAATATAACAAAATTCAAAGCAGAAGTGACAAAGTATTTAAAAACAAAATACTTTTATAGTGTCAATGAATACCTTAACAGCCTGTCATTATAGTTATAAATTTTATTTTGGTTTTTAGCATTATTTTTTGACGGGTGACTTTTGTTTGTTTTAACTGTACTGTTTATTTACATTTTGATTGATCATCGAATGTATTGTATATATTGTTTAGATCTATGTATTTTAGTAAAAGGACACTTTGACAATTTCACCTGTCTAAGGGAAATTCCCTATAATAGATGTTATGTGATGTAATAAATAAATAAATATGGTACCTAATGTACGTGTTTTTTAGGAAAGAGAAGGGATATTAACAGTTATCCTGTAAATTGATTTAATACTATATTTTAAAAAATTAAGGGAACAGGAGCAACTTTTTCAAATATAAATCACTGAATACCAGTAAAAATAATAGAAACTGAGTGCTTGAAATAGTCATGTTCTATAATCTTATGTTAATTTATTAGAGTTGTGCAAATAGTGAATTTTTAGTTCGGATCGGTTTCGGTTCAGATAGCTTAAGTTCGGATCAGATACGGATCAGATAGAAAGGGTTACAGATCGGATTAGGATATTTAGCCTACTTTATCCCGATTTCTAAAACTACCATATTTTTAAGTTGGAATTTAAAATTTTAATTTTTTTTCAAGCTATAAATATACAATATATTTAAGCTAAGTCATTTTATTAAAACACAAGTGGTTATTATGTTTACAAATGTATCTTTCTGAGTAATTTAAGACCGTACTACACATAACCACCTCACCAGAAAAACAGCATGTCTAGTTGGAGGAGCAATATACCAACCTCTGTACATACTTACTCGAAAATATTATCTTCTCTGCAATGAAAGTTACAAGAAATATGTTTACTGGGTTTATAGGTATAAGATAAAAGTATAGGTAATTTAATAACTTAACAGTAGGCCTAGGTTAGGCTACTCAAATCATGTAATGTCACCTTGACAATCATTAATCCTTGTCATTATGCTATAACACCTTAGCCTATCTGCGTGTAGGCCTGGTAAAAAAACAATTATTAACATATGGTCAGGCAAGAGAAACAAGGAAACATTTTAATACTATTACAGCCTATTTAAAAGACTGGAATCACCGATGTTGATAGCAAAGCAGATGTCACAACATCGCAACTTACTAAAGGCCTAGCACGACATAGGAAATCAGACCCTACTGAAACAATGAATCAGTATAGGGCTTCAACTCTGTATGAGTTAACCAAAAACTTCCATAACCAAAGAATTTCCTTTGTTTTATAAATTTACTAACTAGGCCTAGTTCGAATTTATTTTGTTTACTACAAATTAGAAACTTTGTTTTTTAAACCTAGTTTGTCACCAGAATGTAAACAGACTACTAAGTGTGTGGCGTCCCTCGGGATTTAATCTCTCAGGCGCGCACATTTTAGGAAACCTGAAGGCCCCTTACCCCTTTTTAGGTCTCAATTAACCTTACTCAAGCATAACCAGCTTTATGAGCTTTATTATCCTAACAATTATTAATTAACTTTAACTACGTTAATCCCCCGGAAGAAATGTGCGGTCAGGTAGGAACCTGCCGGTGTATTTTACGGAAACTCATTATTTCATTATACCAAAATTAATTGAATTGACTATTGCAAAATTAATTAACCAAGAACTGAACCCTAATCCCCGTTACCCCCCCAAAAGGCTATCCCTTACTTAAACATAATTTACTACATCACCCATGTCTGGAAAGGTTGAGCTACACGTCCTGCTCCTTGGCCAGCACACACACGACGACGCTCCGCTGCCGGCCGTGGCCGCCACGCGCGCATGCTGACCTTTGTTCGCCTGGACAGCTGTTGTCCAGGGCCTTATCTTTACCTTTGTACGGCCTTACCTGTGGTTGACTAGGTGATGTGGGATATTCCCACAGCTCTCCCCCGCTCCCCAAAAGGTGCTGGAGCTAAGGTATCAGAGGTGAAAGCTGAAATAAAAAACCTTTTGGTTTGTTTGGGGGGTTGGGTTTTGTAGGGTGGGTCTCTGACTGTTGGGGTAGAGTATCCCATGCCACACTGGACTGTAGTTCGAGTGTTGGTAATATGTATTTTTTTTTTTTACTGGGGGGTTGTTAAACAATATACTTACAAATATATAACATTTGGATAGTAATCCGTATATAAATAAATATCAACAAACAATAACAAGGAATAAATACTTACAACTATATCATGCATTAGTTTGTTCGTTCCTGTAGGGCGCTTTTATTTAAAATTGCGCTGCCCTAAGGTTTGCATCTAATGATCTTATTACTAACTTAATCTACTTAATCCTACCGGCTTGAAAATGTGAGATATTTTTGTGTGTGCGAGCATGTTTCCTTGAACCATTTGCAAGTAGTTAGAGGGGAACAATCCGCTCTTCCCCACGATCATTAGCCCCTGAAATGCGCTGAAAATATGAAAAAGGTAAAAAAAGGCTAGCGCGCAGTTCACGGTTCCGAAAAGAAAAAGGAATTTATTTGCACAAAAAATTAAGTTACTTTATACCAATGGCGTGGAGAAGGGCTGAAGCTCAGGCTGCAATAGGCGATCGCGATACCCTGCCGCCTTCTGAAGGACGTGCCTACGCGAAGCACGACCTTAGTCACAGTCAGCGACAGGAGCAGGTCCCATCGCAACCCATGTGTGTGTGAATGAAGGGGTGAAAAAGAAAACTGTGTGGACTTAAACTATCTTAACCTAACTTAACCTAATATCACCAGCTTGAGAAGGTTTATATGACATAATGGGGTTGAGAAAAATATTCCAACCTCTGAGTTGCTATATCTACGGTTGGCTGGGGGCTTGTTTGGTGCGGTCATTGGTTTTCAGTCCCTGATTTGGTTGGAAATAATGTTTGAGCTGAGAGACATGAGCTCGTCTCAGCACTTTGCCTGACCTAGGGTCTGCTAAAACTACTGTGACAGGTGACGTGTAGGCCTGAATAACTGCGGGTTGTGACCAGAGTGGAAGCAATTTGGCATTGACTCTATTGATTGCTTTGCTCTGATGGTAGAGTCTGAACATGACCCAGTCGCCTATCTGAAAAGATGGGGGGTGTCGTTCCTGATTATATTGTTTTTCACGGGCTTTTCGGGCTTTGGTTAAATTTTGATGCGCTTGGGCCCATTTGTCCCTAGTGACTTGGGGGTTGGTGTTGTTATTGAGCAATTTGTCCAAATCCCAGTTGAGTTCCAAGGGATGATTAATTTGGAAACTCAGGAAGAGGTCTGCTGGCGAATATCCTGTGCTTGAATGTTTGGCTGAATTGAAGGCAATTTGGAAAAGATGGATATTTTGGTCCCAGTCAGTCTGGTGATCTGAATGATAAATTCGGATAGCTATTTTGATATTTTTGTTCACTCGCTCGGCATGGCTTGGGTTTGGATAGTAAGGTGTGGTTTTTACATGACGGATCCCTAACTGAAGACACATGTCTGAAAATTCTTTAGATGTGAAAGAAGAAACGTTATCTGATACTAGGTATTTGGGGAAGCCGAAATAAGCAAAAAGGCCTGAGCGTAGAAGTGAAACTGTGGTTGCTGACGTTGTGTTCTTAGCCGGAAGAAAAACTGCAAATTTTGAAAATGAATCAACAATTGTGAGTAGGTATTTATTGCCTTTCTTGGAGCGTGGTAAGGGACCAATGTGATCTATAAATATCTTTTCGAATGGCCTTGTTGGTACCTCAGAAGATAAAGAGTCCTGCTCTAGTATTTGGGGCCTGCTTAGATCGTTGGCAGTAGGTACAGGTTTTGACCATGTTCGCTATGGTGCGCTTGAGGTTTGGGGACCAAAAATGTGGTTCGATTCGGGACCAAGTCTTTTTAATACCTAAGTGGGCTGTGGTTGGGGCTAAATGATAGTATTTAAAAAGAAGTGGGATTAATCGGTCGGGGATTACTACTCTGGGTTTGGTTTGGGTCGGTGATTTGTGGATCAGTACGTTATCGATCAATGAATAATTTGGTGGTGGGTTTTTTCTTTTCAAGGATTTGATAATTTGTTGAGTAACTGTGTCTTCTGACTGATGTTCCCTAATATCTTTAAAAGCATCTGGTATTTTAAACAAAACGTTGACCTGCTGTGGGGGTGAAATAGCTGCGGGTGTTGTGGTTGGGGCTGGGCCCTCCTCGAACATACGGGGCCTGCTTTAAAATTGTTTGATTTATTCAAAAAGGAATAAGTTTGCAAAAGGTAATGTTATTTGAGCGTGTTGTACCTGATGCATTGCCGGACCACAATTCCCTACTCTTACCCCATACCTAATAGTTTCCCATTACTTGCTTTTCATTTTTGTTTTATTTATGGTTGTTAATAGGTAAAGATAAGTAGAGGTTAAGTAAGGAATTGCAGGATTATTTAGTCATGGAACCACCCTATTCTATTGAAACATCACCAGTAAGAAGGAGTATGGAATAACTTGCAAACTCATTGTCTCTCAATTACACTGTCCTCCCTATGCAGCGACAATTGTATGACAACGTTGGACCTCCAAGGCTTTCGGTTTCCCGGATACCTCTATGGTGCGAGGAGGATTTGCAAACCCCGAGTGAAACCCTCTTTTTTTTTTTGAGTGGTTCACAAACGCAATACAATCCTATTATTTACTATTCAAAGGGGGAGAGAACGATTTTCCTTGATCAACTTGGGAAGAGACCTCCGAGTTGATGGTATTGATTTTTTTATATTTTTATATTTTTTTTTTATATATCTTTGTTTATATTTTTTTATATATATCTGAGCAACTGGTAAGGAAGGTGAAAGGAAGATTGGTACCCTGGCGGCATTTACTTTATTATATTGGTAACATTCAGTTCCATTTTTCCCCGACGACGCATCGCAGGCATCCAGTGGAACCCTACTGGAATTATGTCATTTTTTTTATTAATTTTTTTTTTTTACTACCAGGGATGTTTCCACTAGACGCCGTGAGCGCGCGATAAGGTTTTTTATTAATTTTTTGTTGCTCATCACACACTCACGGTTGCCTTTGGCTAATGGGCCGACAAGGGGGGGTTTGTACCCGTCTTAGTTTGGAATGAATGTTTAAGGCCGCTTAACCATGGTTTATTATTTTCAGGTCAGGTATAACAAGGTATGAAACTACTGTGCTCATGAACATTCATTGCTTCTAAATTTTTTTTTTTTTTTTTTTTTAACCATTCAACTCGAGTGAAGTCAATTAAGGGTCGCTTAAATAATTGAGAACGAAACCATCAATAATCTATTTGAGTTTGTGACAGCGTATTTTGAGAGAAGTTCCATCTGACTATTCGCCCTAATTCTAAGTTCTGGGTTGAATAACCCAACTAAATAGTTGACAGATTTCCTACTTTGGTTCCAGACCAGGGTAGGGTGATAAAGGTGATAAGGAGGTGTTTCCATCTTGATTGCATAAGAATGCAGGTTTTTATTTTAAAATGAAATTAAATTGGTAACTGTTGTAAATATAATCCTTAGCATATTTGATAATTGGTTATCTGACACAAGATTAGATTTCATCACGCAAAATTCCCATAAATGATAATGCTAACGAGATGCATCGATGCTCGTGGCTTACGGCAATGGCAGGATCAAACGCTATAGTAAATTGTTTGAATTGTTTGAAATTTCTTCTTTTTTTTAAAATTGAAACTGAAAACATTTAAGGCACACAAACTCGCCGTTGGCTTCAATGTATTTGGTCCACAATTGTTTCCGTCAAATGTTTCTCTACTATTGTCCTGAGGTGCAAAAAGGCTTTGGCATTGAAATGAATCCCGTCTTTTCTTCCTGAAGGGTAATACCTTGATTCAAAAAATTGATGGGCATTGTGAATTGGTACATCCAATCGTAGTATGTGTGTAGAGTGCGATTGTAAAGTAGACAAAAATTGGTTGAAGTCGTCAATGCGTGTGAGTGTGCTGTCAGCATGTACAAAACGTAAAAAGGGAGGTAAGGCAAGGATTAACAAAAGCTTAGGTGCGTGGAGTTTCCCAATTAATTTCAACAATGACAAAAATTGATTTTTCATGTTTGAAATTGGCGTATTTCTGATTATGTCATTTGTGCCTAGGCAAATGAGGATAATTGAATCGCGTGGTGTTGGTGAATGCATTGTTTTCAAATATTTCTTGCAGTCAGCTATTTTCGCGCCAGAAAAACAAAATGATTCATTTAATTTAAACAAGGGCTTGTCGTGTCGCGTTGCTTGCATAAAATTCTCATATCTACAAAACTGGGAGTCACCCATCAAATTGATTTCAAACATTGGTGATATAAATCCAAACTGCTCGTTAGGGCGGGGGGAGGGTGCATTGCGGGGCATTTCAGGGGTGGGTAGTTTTGGAAAAAATAATGGGGGGTGTACAAAAATTCCCGGGGGGAAGCAAAAATTCATGCGGGGGTTTCGTTGCAAAATTCATGGGGGGAACAAAAATCATGCGGGGGGTTTATTACAAAAAAGGGGGGTGGGGTGTGCAAAAAATCATGGGGGGGCCAAAATTCATACGGGGGGGAGTTTATTGCAAAAATTGTGGGGGGGTGGGGGGGGTGCCAAAAAATAAACATGCGGGGGGTTGATTGCAAAAATATGGGGGTGGGGTAAAAAATCACGCGGGGGGGGAGAAACAAAGGGGTGATTTCAAATTATGTTGGCGTCAAAGTTCAGTTTACAAGTTCCAATCACTGAGCCATGCTAGTATACTTCCGCAGTTGGCGTAAAACACAAGGTACTACATCCCTATGAAACATTTAGTCCAACTAGTTACTAGCGGAAAAAAATACAATTTGGGACTGCTACTAATACTATTGAACTGTAATAAACTCTACACAACATGTAAACTATCAACCGCTAAACAGGACCGCCAGCAACAATTAACCTAAAGCCAATGTGTCTGTGAACCGAGAGATGGGTCGATTGGCATGAGTTATGATAGTAACTTGTTACTACCCTTCATGTATTGCGTGTTAAACTCAAGCGCTAAATTATTATGTCTTGTGATCAACCCAACAAACAAATTAACATTTGCTAATATCCCAATTCAACCTCAATTGTTCTGGCAATCACTGAATAACTCATTGAGTTCAGAAATTTGTAAAAAAAGGTAAATTGCACTATTAAAAAAAAACTAATTAATTATTACTTGATTTACTAGCAGCCATTGTTAAATGTTAAATTACTTGCAACTGTTACATCATAACCAAAAGAGTTTATCAAAAAAGCTCATCTAAAAGGCGAGGATCTGTCAAAACACCCCTCACAATCTACTGTCAGATAAGAAAGTCCAGGCTTGCTGATGCTTTAAACTGTGTTGGACTATTTATTTACTCCAAATAAATTAATGATACAATCGATGCAAAGCTAATTACACGCCATACTGTGTGAAGGTTACCTTGAAAGTGACAGAGTCTATTGTAATAAAGAACTAGCAACATAACATGCAAATGATTTCAGTGAAGGTTGTATTGTAACCCCGCATAAATATGCAGAACACTATAATATTGGCTTGATGACATCTTAACACCATGATCTTGCTTAACTTAAAACCGGACTGAATATTCTATACTGCTTTGGGACAATTTTAGACTATAACTAAATTCCTATTGTAATTAAATTTGGAAATTGGTTGTTGACACATTTAATTTTGTTTTGGGTTACCCATTGTGACAGAGCTTTAAATTATTATTTTTAATGCAAACTAAATGTAATTAGCTCTGTTCAACAAATAAGCCTACCATAAAAACTGGATACATAACTTAATTCGTGGGGGGGTGACACAATTCGGTAATAACATATTGTAAACGGTTGTCTTCACCACTCAGTGTACTTGCTGGCTTATTTCTATTTCATGTAACTCTGGGCAGCACTTTTTTGCTGTGTAAAAAAAAGACCTTGTTGCAACTGTAGTGAATCCTTATATTAATAATTAAAGGTGCTAAAATCTACTAATAAAGGTGCTAAAGAAAGGCAGAGCATTTGTCAACATTAACCTAACGCCTGAAATGTAAACAAGGCTTTCCCCAAGCAGTTCGGTATTGAGGGGACAGTATCAGAGCAGATGAAGGGGCCCATCATCTAATGCGTCATTTACATAAACTTTACATAAATTGTTCTTAAAATAATCGTTTCACTTAGAAAATAATATTGGGGATCGAAATAACCTATTATAATACTAATACTCGTTATTATTGAATTGCTGGAGTGTTTTAACCAACAGAAAGTTTCAACCACACGCTGATTTGACTCGTGTCTAAATGTTAACAATTGTCAGGAAACCCGATATTGGAAAATAATCCTAATACACTTTCATCTGCTTGCATCCTGACCGTTACAGAGAAATTGAACATTCAGAAACTAAATGGAATTGCACGAATAATTTAACGCTTGCACGTGGTATTACGTCACGGCGGAAATTGAAACCAGCAAACGTGAACATGTGCTCTGACGTCACGTCAACGGAATTCGACTCGAGTCCATGTGAAATGATTTCAGTTTATTTCCCTTGGTACAAAAATTTGTTTGCAAAGTTAAAAGAATGAATAAGGCGAACTACATAAGCTTTGGCCACTCGAATAAGGTCATTGAGACTTTTAATTACTGACGTGGTCGGTCAACCGTAACGATTGTACGCGTCTGCTACCAACTGTGGCGTCCCTCGGGATTTAATCTCTCAGGCGCGCACATTTTAGGAAACCTGAAGGCCCCTTACCCCTTTTTAGGTCTCAATTAACCTTACTCAAGCATAACCAGCTTTATGAGCTTTATTATCCTAACAATTATTAATTAACTTTAACTACGTTAATCCCCCGGAAGAAATGTGCGGTCAGGTAGGAACCTGCCGGTGTATTTTACGGAAACTCATTATTTCATTATACCAAAATTAATTGAATTGACTATTGCAAAATTAATTAACCAAGAACTGAACCCTAATCCCCGTTACCCCCCCAAAAGGCTATCCCTTACTTAAACATAATTTACTACATCACCCATGTCTGGAAAGGTTGAGCTACACGTCCTGCTCCTTGGCCAGCACACACACGACGACGCTCCGCTGCCGGCCGTGGCCGCCACGCGCGCATGCTGACCTTTGTTCGCCTGGACAGCTGTTGTCCAGGGCCTTATCTTTACCTTTGTACGGCCTTACCTGTGGTTGACTAGGTGATGTGGGATATTCCCACAAGTGTCAGCTTGCATTTCAAACAATCGGCAACTTCACTATCGGCTTCGTTCTTTTTAAAGAATTTACATATCATGCTTTTCTTCCTTTTCGGTTCCATTTTAAGTACTGTACATAAATTCAACAAAATCAAATAATATCCGAACGATGAAATCTGTATAAATGAATAATAGAGATAAGTAAGCGATGCCTTCTTGAATCCATCGTCAGGTCGTCGCTGCTTAAACGTCGTCATAAAGATACTCGATGAGCTTAATATATCTAGCGGTGTCATCCGGGGGTAAACAAGAGAAGTATTTTCTTGGAGTATGAAAGCTCTAGTTAGATTAAGCTCGTTGATCATAGCGGGAAACTTCGTCGTAGAGAAAGCTATGTAACTCGTTTTGCGCAAGTCAGCAATTCTACTCAGTGTTTTTTAATTGTATTGAATGGAAGGAAAATATCAGTAGCAGAAATTTTATATTTCATACACTAACATTTCCGTTTGCATTATGCAACTTTTGAATTACAGCTTACTCTATGAAAGATTGCTCTTTGCATTCGTGAGAAGTTGGTACAACCGGAAATCGACTGTCGACGAAAATGTATCGACTTATTCGCCACTAATCTACTACTGTTGTCTCGTTCATCCCGTGGATCGTGAATAGAAATCGAGTTGCAATGTTGCAATATTGTATAAATTTGCGGTTGTTTACTATCATAAACGTTCGCTATTGCACATTTCTCTTTTTAAACCGTATTCATTCTGTTTGCTAAAATTATGTACAATATGGCCGTGTATCGTGATACGATACATTATTACACAAATATCGCAGCGATGAATTGACACGAGTTACAAACCGAAAACTTTCTAAGAAATAATTGCGTCATGTTACCTTGAACGACGTCAAGAGTCAAAACGTTTATTCAATGGTCCAAACACATTTACTGTTTCGTTTCTACCTTTTTATCCACAGATATACAGTCTATCTGAATAAATCGGATACTAGACCTTATTGGATATCGATAAAGCCTTCGGATTGGATTCAGATATTCCGATCCGATCCCGATCCGAAACCGAACCGGCTTTTCAGATATCCGCACACCTCTAATTATTATTGCTGGATTAGGAAACCCCAGCATTAGCTGCTAGGCACATCTTCCACAAGCGGGAATTTTGCGCAGGTTACCGGAAGGAAAGGATATAGCAGGAAAGGAAAGGGTGGGATGGGCCAGGCAGCCAAATTGACCTTTCAGAGGGCCAACTCCTGTGCTCCTGTGACAGCTGTGATTAGGCTCAAACAGAAGGACCCTGCTCTGCCCTCCAACTGGCCAACTCAACTGACAGGGTATCCATGTACAACAGCCAGGGACCACATTCTCAGGTTGGGGACCAAACCCGGAGTTTCCGTCCCCAGCTGCTGAAAATGGAGGAACCAAAGGTGAAAGGGAAGCTCGTCACAATGGACAGCCAAAAGACGTACCATTTGTAATGGCAACTTCATTTGTTGTACCCAATTTCAGCCTCAAAACTGGTATAGACCAGTTTTAAGGTTGTCCTGGGACTTAATTAGAGTTTTGATATTGCTTGAAATTTACTTTAGTTTATTTGTAAACAAACTTTTGGTAATTAGTGAATTTCCTATGGGAAAGTGAACTATTAGCATGACCGGCACGGTGAAACTTAAGCTCAGGACCACCATAGAAGTTCCTAACGTGACCCCCTGAACTTGTTTTGGGGGTCGCTAACAACTTTATATATAGTATATAAATATATATATATATATACTATATATAAGGTGTATGGTAATGGTAATGAAGGTAATGTATATATAATATATATACATATATATGTGTTCGCACTCTAGCGGCCACAATTTTTGCCCGATTTACTTGAAATTTGGTAGGAACCTTCCCTTCTATAAACAGTTGGACGAGTTCGTTGGACAAAACAATCAGACAACTCTAACACCCTTTTTTGGAACTTTAATTTTTCAAAATATGAGTTTATGGGCCAAAAACGGGTCAGAAAAGACCCGAATGTAAAATTTTTGAATATTAAATTATTGTACGTAAAATTCCAAAAGTTGTAAGCCCTCCCTCATCATTCTAGCACAAGTATTTACCGAATTATTAAAGAAAATGTTAATTGTCTTAACACAGTACGTTGTCTTATGGGAATTTTTTCACTGGAAAAGGCTGTTTTTTAAAGACGTGCGAGTACTCGAAATTTCGAGTTTGAGCCGAGTTCGGCACTGAAACTAGAGGTTTTACTGAAACTCAAAAGTTTCGAGCGAGTTTACTCTCGCCGTTTACCCGCGCTACCAAGGGTCATACGCGGCCGTGCGTCGTCTGTAAATTCAAATTGAGTGTGAATGCATTTGAGGTGTTAAAAGTTGTGATATGGATTTTAGTGTTTTATTAATAAATAAGTAAGTTGTGGCTTATAAATTTGTGTTACTTTACACTAAAATGGAGGATTTACCAGGACCTTCAGATTGAGTTGTATGAACACTGTATAGTCCACTTTTAGGTTAACCTAACATTGTCATTTTTTAAATTACAATATCAAAAACATATCTGTAATGAAATCTAATAGGTAAGCATAAGAAGTTTGTGCTTGTTTTTTGTTCCATAATAATTGAAATTGAGGCAATCCATTAATTTGAGGCTCAACTGTCCTTTGGCATTGAGCTGTTTTTAAAGACAAGTGATTTGTTTTGGCCTTGTTTAAGTTTCATTAATGATTTTTTAAATAATTTGTAATATTTTAAAACTGTATTTAAGACATGGCTTCAATTTCATCAATTGCTTTGCCAGGCACTTTCAAACATATCTTCATGTTGTTACTAACTGATTGTTCTTATTAGGACTATTAGTGTTAAAATTAATGCTAAGATATGTTAGTAAATACATTTTGTGTGGTAAGTAAGTAGGCCATGATGTTTTACCATGTAATAGGCCTTTTAAGTATTAAAATAAAGTTTATTTTAACTTATAGGCCTAAATGTAATTTTATTTTCTCCATTCGTAGGAAGATGTAGCTTAGGCCTAAACATAATATTACTAAACATAGGATAAATAAAAAGGAGGAAACAAAAAACTGAGAATATTTCTTAATGAAACTGTTAATTAATACCATATAGGCTATAACAACCTTAATACCAACAGATTAAAATATTTTATCTTCTTGGCAAAATGTTACACAATTACTTTGGTATGATATTTCAGATAAATGTACTTACCTTTTTTGAATGAAGCAGGAATCCATTTATTTGACTTACTATTTTTATTTTCTGGTCATAGTGACTAGAAAAGTATATTTTAATAACAACATTTATAAATGGAACCCTATTCACTGTTTTGATCCAATTAAACTCTACCTATGTGGTTTTTTTTGTATACTCGACTCAAACTCGAGATTCAAATCTTTTGCCATTTACTCGACTCGACTTAAAAAAACCTGTACTCGCACATCTCTACTGTTTTTCATATCTTGATGTAGTTTTATCACCTCCAATACCTTTATACCAACTTGTTATCCTGACTATACCTCCTCCTAACCCTATAATGCACAACATTACCATCCTAATAGTGAATTTAAATATAACCAGGAGCATCAGAACAGCCAAAAAATAACATTTTTCAGTTTTCCCCAAAAATGTTACCCGTGTTGTTTTAAACCCTTTTTTAGACTTTTTTTAAAGGTTTTAATGCGGAAATTCATTTCCCTCACGTCAGCGTGCTGCGTGCGGTCTAGTTTCTAATTTTTATGCCTAAGAATAAACTGAATTTTTTAAAAAGGAAAACCCAGCTTTATGTTTTATAATGGTATATATTCTTTTATAAGTCATGTATCAGTTTACAACATGGTGGAAGGAAACAAATAGGTGTGCTACTCCAGTGACTAAAATAGGTCAATTCCGCGCATCTACGTCACACGGGATGCAAGCTCCATTTCACTGACATACAATGTTTTTTCCTACAGCTGACAGTCGGCTCTCACCTGATCCGCTGACTTGCATCCCAAATGACGTCACAAACCTGCGCAACAGCAAACCTATTTGTTTCCTTCCACCACGAGTTTACAAATGTAGCCACTGCAACCAATTTTTGATTGCTCATTCTGAAAACTCTCTTTTAAAAGTTTTATCTTGACATCATTCATATTTCAGACTCACCAGAGTCCCTTAAAATGTTGGTTAGATTATTCCGCTGCTTGACCAGCTGTCGAGACAGAGTGTCAGCGGCCAGTCCCCGCAGCGGCTCCACCAGGTCCACGAAGGTGATGGTGTGTTCGTGGAGCACTGTGTGGATCTGAGTCATGTGCTGTTGGCCCAGGAACATCAGCTGGTGGGCGAGGTACATGGCGTTGTTGTGCAGGATTGCTGTAACCGTCAGAACAGACCGTTGAGTAACGTTAGACAACTGTAAAACTCATACTGAGATAACAATGAAGTTTGAGAGTGGTACTTTCAAAATTTGTAAATGAATGATAAGGATATATTAAATTAGTATCAGCTTATTAGGAGTACTCATTTAGGTCTACTCTCTTTTTAGCGAATTTCCCCTAAAGGTAAGAAGCTATTACCGTAGTCGGCATGGTAAGACCCAGGCCCAGGACAATGATAACTTTTTGTTTAGAGGTCAGGGGCTGAGCCCTGAGGCCTAAAAATCTAAAATCTAAAGCCAGTTTTTGTACATCTACACACCTAGACACACGTTTTAGTGTATAATATGTGGGGGTAAATCTTAAAACAAAAAATCCTTATTGGTTACAAAGTTTGCACATGTCATATTAATAATATAGATAGATTATACCTAGATCAACCAAATAGATTATACTGAGATCAACAACCACATTTTATGTTGGAATTTAAATGTTGCTGCTCATGACTCGCGCAGTAAAGATTGATCATTTAGCTAGGGACCTAGCTAATATATGAAGCTTTACCAGTGAAAGCTTCTCGCTATTTTCAGATATTTCATTGGCCTAACAGTTATTATTTTGGAGTTCTGATCAAGGGTAGTGGGTTAGATTTCCAGGTTGTTCACTTTTGTATGGGTTCGGAGTGCTTCCCCTCATCAGTTAACATTACTGCGTTAATGTTTAATCATGATAAATGCATTTGTTTCCTTGCTAAGCAACCGCGGGAAATCCAGCTTGTGGCACTGAACGAGTTAAGTAATACCTTTTCTACAGAATACCTCAGGCTTAGATAAAAAAAACATTCACTGCAGGAAACCTAAGTAAATTTCTAATACAAATGTGTATCTAACTACAGTAGAAGTCCGATTATCCGAGGTCCGATTATCCGAGCCGCCGGGTTAACCGAGGCAAATACAGTACTGTATATAGCCTTGGAAATAAATCGTAAATAAATAAATAAATAACCGTAAACCGATTGAAAAATGTAGCGGCTGTGGTTGCTAGGTCGAGTATTACAAGCTACTCCTATTGGTTGTTGCTAGGACCAATAGTCTTATCGGTCGACTGTGTTCGCGCTAGAGATGGGAATTATCGTTGTTTTCCGGCAACGGTTGTAACGACAACGCAGCTATCCAATAACGTGTTGCGGCAACCTGTTATTTAAATAACGATTGCCAACTCTAATAACGGTTGTAGAAACGTTATTAGAATAACAGGGAGTTCTCCGCAACGTGTTGCCGCGATAACGTTGCCACGGACGCAACACTGTTATTCATCCTGTTATGTTAAATAACACCCATCTTTAGTTCGCAGTTCGCGCCATTGTCTCAGTCTACGACGAACTGATTAACCGTGAGCTTCAGTCCCGTTTTCAATCAGTGTGTTGTTTCACAAATATGAGTGGTAAACGTAAAAGAGTTGTGTTTTCTTTGGAAACAAAGAAAACAAAGAAATATAATGCAATTAAGAGATTGGATAAAGGGGAGAGTATTAAAAAGGTTTATTTAATCATAAATCACTTATTACTGTATTAATAAACCGTATTCTCCAGTTTCAATACGATTTTTGTCTAATTATAACCTATAATTTTTACCGCCGTGTTATCCGAGTTTTTGATTATCCAAGGTAGTCTCGGTCCCGTTTAGCTCGGATAATCGGACTTCTACTGTACTACATAAAGCCACTCACTAAATTTCACCAAAATATATTCATAAATAATTCAGGTATAAAGTTGAATTATTCTTTAAGAACTTTAGGACTGAGTACACAGCTTTGCTGCAACCGGAACCACAAAATACAGGATTTTTATTCAAATATCATTAGACCAAAACCAGATGAAGTATTAATACTAAATATACAATTTCACTTATTCCCCATAAGAAAAACATGACCTCTGTTCTGTGTTAGAAACGTTGAATATCTCTGCAACGGATTGATGTAGAACAAAAATTTAAACACCAAAATTTTTTTTAACTGATTTTATTTGTGAAACAAAAATGAGGTTTCACAAATTTTAGTTTTAAAAATGTGTAGTTAAGACATTTTTTAAAGAAAGCAATTGACACTGTCTATCCAAAAATCTGGTCAAAGTGTGGGACAGACACTAGGGATGATGATTCAGGTGCGTTGCATTAACCATCCTTATTAAGAGAACTAAAAATCCCAATATAATATATTATATTATTATATATTATATTATATATCCATACATACCAATTTGAACAAACAAATTTTTTGGGCAACTGGAACCACAAAACATAGTTATCTTGGGCTAAGGTCTTACCATTGACTATAAATGTCTTACTATGCACTCACAGCAATATCTTATTCACTATAAGAGAAATTCCTTAACAATGAGTTTTTGCAGGAAAATCTGAGAAATAAAAGGAAGTTACAAAAGAAAGACGAGGCACACCTGACTGCTGAGGTATAGAGTCCAGCAATCTGCTGTGGAAGGTGGGCACTACATCACAATAGAGTGAGAAGATATTGCGTGCAGTGTAGAACAGCTGTGCGGCACACATGTCTGTGTTGTGCACCACTTCAGCCAGCACCTCCTCTACCAGGGCTACCAGCTCCTCCGTGCTCTTGCTGCAATATTCACAAAGACAATGTAGGTCTACAAAATAATATATTGTGTGCAGTGTAGAACAGCTGTCCAGCACACATGTCTGTGTTGTGCACCAGTTCAGCCAGCACCTCTACCAAGGCTACCAGCTCCTTCGTGCTCTTGCTGCAATAGTCACAAAGACAATGTAGGTCTACAAAATAATATATTGTGTGCAGTGTAGAACAGCTGTGCGGCACACATGTCTGTGTTGTGGGCCAGTTCAGCCAGCACCTCTACCAAGGCTACCAGCTCCTTCGTGCTCTTGCTGCAATAGTCACAAAGACAATGTAGGTCTACAAAATAATATATTGTGTGCAGTGTAGAACAGCTGTCCAGCACACATGTCTGTGTTGTGCACCAGTTCAGCCAGCACCTCTACCAAGGCTACCAGCTCCTTCGTGCTCTTGCTGCAATAGTCACAAAGACAATGTAGGTCTACAAAATAATATATTGTGTGCAGTGTAGAACAGCTGTCCAGCACACATGCCTGTGTTGTGCACCACTTCAGCCAGCACCTCCTCTACCAAGGCTACCAGCTCTTCCGTGCTCTTGCTGCAATAGTCACAAAGACAATGTAGGTCTACAAAATAATATATTGTGTGCAGTGTAGAACAGCTGTGCGGCACACATGTCTGTGTTGTGCACCATTTCAGCCAGCACCCCCTCTACCAAGGCTACCAGCTCCTCCGTGCTCTTGCTGCAATTGTCACAAAGACAATGTAGGTCTACAAAATAATATATTGTGTGCAGTGTAGAACAGCTGTCCAGCACACATGTCCGTGTTGTGCACCACTTCAGCCAGCACCTCTACCAAGGCTACCAGCTCCTCCGTGCTCTTGCTGCAATAGTCACAAAGACAATGTAGGTCTACAAAATAATATATTGTGTGCAGTGTAGAACAGCTGTCCAGCACACATGTCTGTGTTGTGCACCACTTCAGCCAGCACCTCTACCAAGGCTACCAGCTCCTTCGTGCTCTTGCTGCAATAGTCACAAAGACAATGTAGGTCTACAAAATAATATATTGTGTGCAGTGTAGAACAGCTGTGCGGCACACATGTCTGTGTTGTGCACCACTTCAGCCAGCACCTCCTCTACCAAGGCTACCAGCTCCTCCGTGCTCTTGCTGCAATAGTCAAAAAGACAATGTAGGTCTACAAAATAATATATTGTGTGCAGTGTAGAACAGCTGTGCGGCACACATGTCTGTGTTGTGCACCACTTCAGCCAGCACCTCCTCTACCAAGGCTACCAGCTCCTCCGTGCTCTTGCTGCAATATTCACAAAGACAATGTAGGTCTACAAAATAATATATTGTGTGCAGTGTAGAACAGCTGTGCGGCACACATGTCTGTGTTGTGCACAACTTCAGCCAGCACCTCTACCAAGGCTACCAGATCCTCCGTGCTCTTGCTGCAATAGTCACAAAGACAATGTAGGTCTACAAAATAATATATTGTGTGCAGTGTAGAACAGCTGTCCAGCACACATGTCTGTGTTGTGCACCACTTCAGCCAGCACCTCTACCAAGGCTACCAGCTCCTCCGTGCTCTTGCTGCAATATTCAGAAATACAATGTAGGTCTACAAAATAATATATTGTGTGTAGTGTAGAACAGCTGTCCAGCACACGTCTGTGTTGTGCACCACTTCAGCCTGCACCTCTACCAAGGCTACCAGCTCCTCCGTGCTCTTGCTGCAATATTCACAAAGACAATGTAGGTCTACGGCATAAGATATTGTTTGCAGTATAGAACAGCTGTCCAGCACACATGTCTGTGTTGTGCACCACTTCAGCCAGCACCTCTACCAAGGCTACCAGCTCCTCCGTGCTCTTGCTGCAATAGTCACAAAGACAATGTAGGTCTACAGCATAAGATATTGTTTGCAGTATAGAACAGCTGTGCGGCACAAATGTCTGTGTTGTGCACCACTTCAGCCAGCACCTCCTCTACCAGGGCTACCAGCTTCACTGTGCTCTTGCTTTTGGACGCCTATAAAGATTTGGATGGATTGATAAGGGAGAGTGACAAATCTAATTTAGGAAATACCCTTATCACGCAACATTTGCCTGCAAGTTTGGAAGAGACGGAAGAATCGTTGGGTCTACCCCTGACTGCATTGTATTTCGACGAGGATTTTTTTTCTGTGAGGAGTCCAACCCCTCGCCGTTTTTAGATAAGGGGGAGGAGAATATGGTGTCACCTGGCAGCATCAGAAGGTGTCTTGCGTGAGGAAACCCAGGACGTACTGACCGAAGAGAAAGAAGAAGGTCCAACATCTCAAGGGAGGCTCTCAACTTCTTCTAATCCTCCACAGAACAGACGGAATGAAAGAAAAAAAGAAGAAAAGCATAAGATTTTCTTTCCTGGACTTGGCTGGAGAAAGGTTGCTAACCGATTCGTGCTAACCTTCATTGGTGAACGTTCTATTAAACTTGCGGAAGTTCTGTAAAATGTTATATTAAAAGTACAAAGAGTGACAAATACAAAACAAGACACAAAAGGATAAGAATGAAACCAAGGCAAACCTGACTGCCACAATGTAAATTAAATTATAGAGGTGTGCGGATATCCGAAAAGCCGGTTCGGTTTCGGATCGGATCGGACATCCGATCCAATGCATGTCGCTTTCTTTTTCAGTTTCGGTACGTATCAATAATGCATCGATAGGATATTTGTGTAGATTCGCGATGTATCGTATCGCGATACACGGCCGGATCGTACATCATTTTAGCAAACAAAGAATGAATATGGTCTATAAAGAGAAATGCGCGATAGCGAACGTTTTTGATGTAAACAATCGCAAATTTATACAACATTTAAATTCGATGTCGATTCAAGATTCACGGGATAGACGCAGACAACGACAACAGTAGTGGATTACTGGCGAATAAGTCGATAATTTACAGGCGATAGTCAATATCCGATAGTATCAACATCTCACAATTCAATGAGCTAGCTCCCATAGAGTAAGTCGTAATTCCAAAGTTGCATTCAATCAAATCAAATAATTCTTTATTCGTCAACTGTACAATTGTTACAGATGAATAGTGTCACAATCGTTTATTTTAAAAGTAAACCATACTTAAAAACTACATATTTAATTTACATGTCATTATTTATCGTAGCTAATTCTTCAAAGGAGTATAGGGGATGCTCAATCAAAAACTGCTTTAGTTTTTTGATAAATTCTGAAAGATTTTGGACTGTCTTTATGTCATCTGGAATGTGCTTCAAAAATTGTATGCCTCTATAATTAACTTTTTTTAAACAACTCAAGTCTATGGGAATCAAAAGTTAAATAACTTCTTGTGTTGTATTGTCGATTTCTAGCTTCCATCTGAGGGATGTTATGTTCTTTTAAATATTTCACAGTGTTAAACACATACTGAGAAAAACTGTAAGAATCTCTAGTTTCTTAAATTTTGTCTTAACCGACTCTTTATTTCGAAGTCCAAGGATAATTTTAATAGCTTTTTTTGCATGTTTAAAATGGATTTCAAGTTCTTTTTTGAGGTTGCTCCATAAATGCTAACCCCATAAGATATGTATGAGAGCAAAGTATAAAACCTTTAAGGTTTTTAAATTATAAATTTTGGACATTTTTCGAACATAATTATTAGTGTATGACATTTAAAACTGCTACTACTGATATTTGTTTCCCATTCAATACCTTTAAAATACTGAGTAAAATATTGCTAACTTGCGCAAAACTAGAAATCGAGTTAGATAGCTTTCTCTACGGGGAAGTTTCCCGGTATGATCAACCAGCTTAATCCATCTAGAGCTCTAAGAAAAGACTTCATTTGTTTTACTCGTTGTGCATTACGATTACGACACGAAGCAGCGACGACCGACGATGGATTCGTGAAAGCATTGCTTTAGTTATCTATTATTTATTTACACAGGTTTCATCGTTCGGTTATTATTTGGTTTTGTTAAATTCATTTCTTTAAAATGGAACTTAAAACGAATAGCATTATATGAAAATTCTTTAAAAAGAATGAAGCCGATAGTGAAGTTGCTGAATGTCTGAAATGTAAGCTTTAAGGTTATGTTGTATGTTTACATTCCGGTGACAAACTAAACAAAGTTTCTATTTTTTATAAAACAAGAAACCAAAGTATCGTATCTCAGACCATGAGATAATTCACTTTAAGTTTTGTGTATTACCTGCTCCTCTACAAATGAAAAATATCTCTTTTAGAAAGTTAAATGAAAGCAATTTAAATATGTTAGTAAATTTATAAAACAAAGGAAATTCTTTAGTCATGGATGTTTTTGGTTAACTCATACAGAGAAGGCCTACTGAGTCATTGTTTCATTTTCTAAGTCGTGCTAGGCCTAATAGTATGTTGTAATGTCTGCTACTTTTACCGTAGAAAAGTGTTGTGATACTCATAGCTACCATTGGTATAAAAGTAACCTAAACTCTTGTAAAAAAAGTCTGGTGTGGAGATATGGGTACAAGTAATGCACCGAATATTCAGTCTCTGAGAAATAAAGTTAATGAATTGACAGTAATAATAGATGAAACTATCTGTCATGTCGAATTAATAAATGAACACTGGCTTCTTATTGACGGGGTACCCCTGATACTAATTGTAACATATTTTTTACGAATCTTGAATCTCTGCTCCTTTTTATATGTAATAAGAAGCCTAACAGTAGAATTGTTCTTGGACTGACTTTAATGTGGATTTGTAGCTGTTAAAGATGCAGAGATGGTATTGCTAATTAATATACTCAAATCTTTTAATTTATATCATGTCAATAATTCTCCATCTAGACAAAAGAGAGCAATTGACAACATAGCCCCAAATGTAGATAAAAGCTGTTATGCGAGTTGTTTATGGAAGTATCGTATCTCAGACCATGAGATAATTCACTTTAAATTTTGTGTATTACCTGCTCCTCTACAAATGAAAAATATATATTTTAGAAAGTTAAATTAAAAGAATTTAAATATGTTTGTGAATTATCAGTCTCAGTTTGAGTGGCAATTTCTTTTTAAAATGACAGATACTGATTCTTCTTTTGAATACAGTCAACTCGCGATTATCCGGGAGCGGGTTAATCGGGTTGCGGTTTAACCGGGGTCATGAAAGGTTTATTTTTATTATTTTTATTTATCCCCTTCTAAACATAAATAGAGCAATAACAACAATTTATTTTGCTAGATTATCTCTATAATCATATTTAATTTGCTTTGTTTATCAGAATAAATACTATACAAACAATTTAGTAACCACAACATAATCTGAGAGTCTGTCATTTCGCTAATGAGCCGTGGGCGCATGATGGGGAGCGATGACCTTGACACTGCACGGACGCAGACGTCTAAAAATAGAAACATCTCAAAACAATCACCCTTCCCACCGCTGTTCACCCTCAGCGACGGACGGACAGACAGACGGACGGTATGACACGGATGTCTAAAAATAGAAACATCTCGAAACAATCACCCTTCCCGTCATTGTTTACCTTCATTGGGGTTTTCCCCCAGTGCGGAATTAATTAGCATACTGTTCGTTGCAGTTTAGAGAGTTCGGTGTTTAAAGATTTTAACCTATTAAATATATCTCGGAATTTTGGATAGTATTTACTGCTATCAACCGTTGCTAGTATTAACTATTATTATCTTGATTGTTTGTAAAGGTTATCACAATTTAAAGATTTTCAAAAGTATTTAATCTACATAAATATATCTTAAATAACATTAAAACACAATATTGTTGTATAAAAATGTTGATAAACCTTTATTATATTCGTAATATTCAATTTACTGAATCCCTTTGTTTTAACTGTGGTTTTGGGTTATCCGTGACCCTGTAACCGGTCATTATCCCGGATAATCGGGAGTTGACTGTACTTTGTAAATACTTTATCAACGTTATACAATTACTATTGTCCAAGGCTTCAGAGGGTTGTTAAGCAGCAAACAAAAAGAAAAACTGGCAACTCGGTATGGTTTAATGATCATTAAAGAGAATGAGATATATTGTGGACATACTGAGGCTCATGTTAAAAATACCAATGTATAAAGATAATGTTGTTTTAAGGAATTGTTATAACTTGCAAAGGAGAATGTACAGAGACAAAATAAAGGAGGAAAAATCAAATGTAATGATGATATTATTAATAATGCTAGTAATAAGTACTTAGCTGCTTGGAACACTATAAAACTAGAAGCTGGGAATCATTTTGGGAGAGATAATCCTTCGCCACCAATTAATCCAGATCAGTTTAATGACCACTATATTAATATTGGGAGGGAAGTTGTGTGCAAGTACCAGTCCATAAGTAATAATAGCTTAAGTCGTAATGAATTCCTAGTTAATGCTAAGAGCCCACCTGTAAGCTTTACTTGGAAAGGAGTAAATGAAGAAAAAATAATTACTATTATAAAATCCCTAGGTACATCAAAGTGTGAAGATATATTTGGTTTTTCAAATAAAATAGTGAAACTCATTTATTTTTGCATAGTTGAACCCTTGACTTATATAATTAATCTTAGTCCACCATCTTCACACTTTCCAAGCTGTTTAAAAGCATCCAAAAGTATTCTCTTGTTTAAGAAAGGTGACAGATATTGTACTGATAATTATAGGACGATAAAAATTGTATCAGTTTTTCAAAAATTTTTATAAACTTGTGTTAAGGAGCAGCTACTTGATTTCTTGGAAAGATATAAAATTCTGTCAGATAGCTAATTTGGATTTTGGCCAGGATGTTCTACAGTTAAGGCTTTAGACAATACTGTTACACACATTTTAAATAGTTTTGAGGCCAATGAGTTAGTGGGAATGACTTTGTTGGACCTCAGCAAGGCCTTCGATAGTATTTCTCATGAAATTTTATTAAATAAACTCAAGTTTTATGGAATAAGCAAAAATTTGTTAACATTTTTTTCAATCATACTTGTGTGGTAGGTTACAGTAAGTACACTCTTTAGTCAGTGTAAATAATCAATGTTTGTCTTTTCAGGATGTTCTTGCTGGGGTCCCACAGGGTTCAGTCCTAGGCCCTCTTCTTTTAGCGAATTTCCCCTATAGGGAAGAAGCTATTACCGTAGTCGGCATGGTAAGACCTAGGCCCGGGACCATGATAACTTTTCGTTTTGAGGTCCCCAGACCCCAAAAACACCATTCGTTCGAAACTGTATATATATATATATATCTATATATATATATATATATATATATATATATGTGTGTCCGTGGGTGCGATAACTCTCGTAAAAAAGGTCCTATTTTGATAAAATTTGGTATAAACGTGTAAAGCAACATTTATGACTTTAAGTTCGAAAACCAGCCATATCGCTCTACCTTAAGGGGTATTTTTCGGGGGTTTTGTACCCCAAAAATGGGTTTTTTGAATTTTTTACGCATAATTTTTGAAATAGTCAAATTTTAGTTTTCACCATTGGATTCAGCTTAAAAAAACACACAATTTGGTATTTTGATCATTCCTCTACGTCAATTGGTTACCGAGATATTGAAAGTGCTAAACACAGTACGTTGTCTTATGTTATTCTTATGGAGGAAAAGAACATTTTTATACCTCGCTTAATTGTGAACGTATACTGACGAAACTTAGTATACAGCTTCATCTCGTTGTGGTCTATTAATATTTGCTCAACAAACATTTTTTACCAAAGGATCCCGTAGCAGCAAACCTGCGTACTCAGCCCCCATGTTATTCTTATAGAGAATAATTAAATGCTCTGTCTCCCTTAATTATGGACATTAATGAATAAAAACTGGTATACGACTTCACCTAGTTGAGTTATATTGATTTTAGCATAAAAACCCATTTTTTGTGTTCCTTGTTGCAGCAAACCTGCGTACTCATTCCCAATGTTATTCTTATGGATAATAATTAAAATTTGATGTATCGCTTATTTGTGAATATATTTTTATGAATCTTGGTATTCGGCTTTATGTGGTATTGAGACATATATTTTGCATTGGAAATTCGCTGAGTACGCAGGTTTGCTGCGACGGGGGTATTTATTATTTGTGTTAATGACTTGCCCTATAACTTAGATTGTAACACCATACTTTATGCTGACGATACCTCTGTTTTAGTAAATGACACTACTGTTTTACTGTTTTTTTACTGTTTTTTACTGTTTTAGTAAATTGCTTGAATAATGTTATAAATAATATAAATATTTCAGTTGATACAGCTCATTGCTGGTTAGAATCAGAATCTAACTCTAAAAATTAATGAAAACAAAACGGAACATATTATTTTCTCTTTAAGAAATATATAAATTGAAAATGGAATTGCAAAAGCAGTAAAAAACAATTGGGTGTTACTCTTGATCAAAAACTTATCTGGGAGGAACACACTAATGACATCATTTCAAAGCTTTCAATGGTGTGCTTTTTATTGAGAAAATTAAATAGCTGTGTCAGTAATAATTTGATGAGAATGGCATATTTCAGTTTTTTTTATTCCCATTTATTATATGCAAATATATTATGGAGTAGTAGTGTGGGTGCAGAAAGAGTTTTCTTGTGGCAAAAGAAGGCAGTAAGAATTTGATTTGGTTTGGGGTACAGGGACAGTTGCAAGGCCTATTTTACTAATTACAACATGACTGTTCCTAGTATTTTCATTTTTCAGAATTTAATGTATGTAAGAGAAAATATTACAACATTTGTTAGCTTTAGTAATATACATAACTATCAAACAAGACATGCCAAAGATTTAGTTTTACCCACTATAAGATTGGAGAAGTATGCTAAGAGCCATAAATATTTACAAATTAAATTGTTCAACAGACTTCCCAAAACATGGAGATTATTAGATTTAGAAACATATAGGAACAAATTTCTAAATATCTTATTGTTAATGTTTTTTACTCTATAAATGAATATTTAAACTCAGAGCAAGATATTTATTGTTAATTTTATTCTGTGTATTATGTGTTGCAATATATTATCTTTATGATATGTATTATGTTGATCTTACTGACATTATTACTGAATATTTTCTTCTTATGATATTGTATTTGACATTGTCCATTCTGTATAAGAAAACTACAATAAATAAAATGATTCTGATACTTTTAATCATCAGTGATTCCGGTCTTTTAATAACTAGGCTGCCATCACATTAAAACGCTTCCTTGTTTTGGCTCTTGTCTGACCATATGTAAATGATTGGTTTTTTACTACATCCAGGTAGGCTAAGGAGTTATATCACAATGACAAGGATGATAGTCATGGGGACATTAAATGATTGAAGTTGAGTAGCCTAATCTAGGCCTACTTTTATTAAATTATATAACTTTAACAAAATTATTATTTTTTAACTTGTAATTTGTTGTTACCACTAAATTAAAGTAAGTTTGTCATTTTACCTTTATTACTAAGTTTTACAATCACAGTTTGGAAGTTGTGATTTTGCCAAAAAACATTATTAAATTTGGTTTATTCATAAACATTTGATTCTTTTATCATCCAGTCTCCAAAATAAATAATATAAGATTTATAATCAGTTAAATTATTTATATTAGCCTAAACCAGTTTATTTGTTATAAGACTATCTAAATTAGAGTAATAACAATAGCTATTCAAATAAAACATTATAGACAATGGTTTTTATTCCCCGATTTTAATAACAAATGTAATGTTGCCAAATTATAAATGTTTAGTTCATGCTCATCCAGCAAACATATTTCTTGTATTTTTCACTGCACAGTATGTACAGAGATTGGTATATTGCTCCCCCAATTAGACATGCTATTTTCTGGTGAGGTCACATACATGTGTAGTCTCAATTACTCAGAAAGATACAGTGTAAAATAATAAACACTTGTTGTGGACCTATTGAATAAAATTGCCAAGCTGAAATATACATATTGCAGGGCAAATAAAAATGTTAAGTTCCGACTTGAAAATATGGAAATTCTTAGAGATTGATGTAACGTGCGGTACTGGCAAAGTAAATATCCGAATCCGAAAATTATCCGATCCGAAACCTTCACTATCTGATCCGTATCAAATCCGAACAGAAACCGATCCGAACTAAAAATTCACTATCCGCACACCTCTATTAAATTATGCTGGTAATAATAAAACTAAATACCAAGTGAGTGTGGCTGTTTAAGGCGAGATGCCTGTTAACTGCAGGTTGGTTTAAACTATATCAACTAAATAAATAAAATACTAATATACCTAATCTGGCAAGGTGGGAACTGGAAGGTGTACGGGCTGAGGGCACTGAGATGAGTCGACACATCCAAGTCTGTTGGGGCACTGCCTTTCACCTGGAACATTTCAACTAAACATAATTCGTGTAATGTTTCATATTATGTAGTTCAGGGATAAGAAGCCAGCTAAACCAAAAAACAAGACTAAATAATTTGAAATATTTGTCTTTTTTAGCGAATTTTCCCTTTAGTCAAGAAGCTATTACCGTAGTTGGCATAGTAAGACCTAGGCCCGGGACCGTGATAACTTTTCTTTTTGAGGTCCCCAGACCCCAAAAACACCATTCGTTCGAAACTGTGTATATATATATATATATATATATATATATATATATATATATATGTGTCCGTGGGTGCGATAACTCTCGTAAAAAGGGTCCGATTTTGATTAAATTTGGTACAAACGTGTAAAGCAGCATTTATGACTTAGATTTTGAAAACCAGACAGATCGCCCCATCCGAAGTGGTATTTTGGGGGGGTTTTGTAACCCAAAAACGGGTTTTTTGAAGTTTGTACATGTAATATTTTAAAAAGTCTAATTTTAGTTTCCACCATTAGATTCAACTTCAAATAAACGGTATCAGGAAACTGACACATACTTTCTCCCTTTTAGCCCAACTTTAACGAATAAATTACTTTTTATTTCCTAAATATAGAATACAAAGCACGGTCGAATGTACAGAAAATCTTGTAAACAAGTAGTTTTACAAAACATCCACCCAAATTCCTGCTTTGGAGGCACTACAGAATCCATTGCTACACTCGTGGTTTTAAGAGGGGAAATGCCCCCTATTCCCCCCCAGGGTTATTAAGGGGCATCATATTTCGAATTTCCTATGTTGGTCAATGCTAACTTGACAAGCATATCAAGTTTGAATTAAATTTATCAGTAAATAAGAGAGAAATAGTAATTTTTGTATTCCCCATAAGAATAACACTGGACAACGTACTGCGTTTACCGCAAAAAGAAAATTTCAATTTTCTCCGAAACCAGCAATCGTAGAATAGTAATTCAAGATTCTAAATTATTTAGTTTTTTGAGCTCTTTTTAATGGTGAATAGTAATATTTTTTATATTTATTTATTTTTATGAAAAATCCAAAAAACTGAATTTTTGATGTTTTGAATTTCTGAACCCGAATTTTTACAGAGATGCGGTTGGTGTCATTTTGTTGGAAAACTAAAGTTCTACAAACAACTAAAGTTTAATCAAAATCGTTAGAGCCGTTTTTGAGAAATTTTGATTTTTCATGTTTTTTGGCGGTTTTTGGGGAATAATTACCCTTAAAAATCAAAAATTCAAAAAAATGAAAAAAAACGCACACACACACACACACACACACACACACACACACACACACACACACACACACACACACACACACACGGACACGGACACACACACGGACACACACACGGACACACACACAGACAGACATCACGTAAAAACCACTTTTTTGGGTTCAGGGAGCACCAAAACGAATATTTCCACTAACAACTCAAATTCGAAAATTTTGACGAAAACAATACTTTCTCCATATACTATGTATAGGGGGAGAAAGTAAAAACACACAATATGGTGTTTTGATAATTTCTCTATGTCAAATGGTTACCGAGATATTGAAAGTGCTAAACACAGTACGTTGTTCAATGTTATTCTTATGGAGAATAAGAAATATTTTATTTCTCGCTTATTTATGAAAGGATACTAATGAAACTTGGTATACGGCTTCATCTGGATGTGGTCTATTGTTATTTGCACAAAAAACAAATTTTACCAATTACTCCCGTTGCAGCAAACCTGCGTACTCAGTCCCTACGTTATTCTTATAGAGAATAAGTAAAATGTACTGACTCCCTTAATTATGAATATAATTTATTAAAACTTGGTATGTGGCTTCACCTTGTTGAGTTACATTGATATTTGCATAAAAAACAATTTTTTGTGTTCCTTGTTGCAGCAAACCTGCATACTCATCCCCCATGTTATTCTTATGAGGAAAAATCAAAATGGTACATATCGCTTATTTATCAATGTATATTGATGAAACTTGGTATGTCGTTTCACCTAAGTGATTTATATTGATACTAGCTGTGTACCCGTTCTTCGTACGGGTTGTATATAAATGGTAGATTAACTAAAGCAAACAACAATCCACATTGTTTTACAATATAAAAATTACATTTTACACGTTTAATGTACAATTAAATCAAAGTTAACGAAATATACTGGCAGATAGTTCGGGTCCTGTTGCTAAGACGAAGAACTCTGTCGGGTAGTAAACGGTGTGTGGTTTGCGACTCAAAATCGGTACACGTAACACTTTGGATTCGCTCTTAAAAATAAAAGAACCCAAGTACAAAATACCCCCGTCGCAGCAAACCTGCGTACTCAGCGAATTTCCAATGCACAATATATGTCTTAATACCATATAAAGCCGTATACCAAGTTTCATAAAAATATATTCATATATAAGCGATATATACAATTTTAATTATTCTCCATAAGAATAGCATTGGTGATGAGTACATAGGTTTGCTGAAACAAGGAACACAAACAATTGGTTTTTATGCAAATATAAATATAATTTAACCAGGTGAAGCCACATACCAAGTTTAATCAATATTCAGTCATAAGTAAGCACTATATAACATTTTAATTATTCTCCATAAGAATAACATGGGAGATGAGTAAGCAGGTTTGCTGCAACAAGAAACTAAAAAAATGGTTTTTATGCAAATATAAATATAACTAAACAAGGGGAAGCCACATACCAAGTTTTATTAATTTATGGTCATAATTAGGGAGTCATTACATTTTACTTATTCTCCATAAGAATAACATGGGGGCTGAGTACACAGGTTCGCTGCTACGGGGATAATCAACAAAAAATCAATTTGTTGTGAAAATATCAATATACCAGTACTACGTGACCCCACGTGCCAAGTTTCATCAATATACATTCATTAATAATGGAGATATCAAATTTTATTTATTCTCCATAAGGATAACATTGGACAACGTACTGTGTTTAGCTCTTTGAATATCTCTGCAACGGTTGGACGTAGAATCACAATTTAAACACCAAAACGATTGTTTTGTGGAGCTGAGTTGATTGGTAAAAGCAAATGTGAAGTTTACATTAAAATTAACTTAGGAAAAGCCAAAAACCTTTTTCCTATAAGATTAACATAGGGGATTTTATGAGCAAGTTTTTTTGGATTTTCTCCGCACCCACTTAACCTAGATTAATAATTAAAAATACCATATTATTTGTTTTTTTAAGCTCTATAACATGGTCTAAACCAAAATTAAGTGTTTTAAAAATTTTAGGGTAAAAAATGCAAAAAACTGATTTTTGGACAATTTAAAACCCCCATAAACCCCCCTTCCCATGGCCCGATTTTTCTGGTTTTCGAACTTAAAGTCATAAATGTCACTTTACACATTTGAGCCAAATTTCATCGAAATCGGACGTTTTTTACTCAAGTTATCGCATTCACGGACACATATATAGATATATATATATAGATATATAGATATATATATAGATATATATATATAGATATATATATATAGATATATATATAGAGATATATATATATCTATAGATATATATATACATATATATATATAAATTTGAACGAGTATTTTTAGTCATCTGGGGACCTAAAAAAAAAAATTTGTCATGGTCTCGGGCTTAAATCTTACCATGAGATCTACGGTAATAGCTTCTTCCCAATAGGGGAAATTCGCTAAAAATAAATAAAATATCGGGGAGGGGGAGCATAAATATAAAATCGGGGAGAGGGGGAGCATAAATATAAAATCGGGGGAGGGGCAAAAATAAAAATCAGGGAGAGTAAAAATATACAATCGGGGAGGGGACAAAAATATAAAATGGAGGGGGGCACAAAATAAAAATATAAAATCGAAGAGGCTAAAATAAAAATCGGAGGGGAGCAAAAATATAAAATTAGGGTGGGGGGACAAAAATATAAAATGGAGGGGGGACAACATAAAATAAAAATATGAATTGATGAGAGGGGAGAGCAAAATATAAAATTGGGGGTGGGGCAAAGCTTAAAATGGGGGAGCAAGAATATAAAATCGGGGTGGGGGGGGGAATAAAAATCGGGGAGGGGAAAAAATATAAAATCGGGGGTAAATATAAAATGGGGGGGCATAAAAAATATGAAATCGGGGGGGGGCAAAAAAGATAAAATCGGGGGGCAAAAATATAAAATCGGGGGGGGGCAAATAGATAAAATGGGGGGCATAAAAAAAATATAAAATCGAAGAGGGGGGCAAAAATATAAAATCAGGGTGGGGAAAAAAATAAAAATCGGGGGGAGGGAGAAAAATATAAAATCGGGGGGGGCAAATATATAAAATGGAGGGGACATAAAATAAAAATAAAAAATCAAAGAGGGGGGTAAAAATATAAAATCAGGGTGGGGGTTAAAATATAAAATCGGGAGGGGCAAGAATTAAAAATCGGGGGGGAGCAAACATATAAAATCGGGGGGCAAACAAATATAAAATCGGGGGGGGGCACAAATATAAAATGGGGGACATAAAAAAAATATATCAAAGAGGGGGGGAGCAAAATATAAAATCGGTGGTGGGGCAAAAAAAAATCGGGGGGAAGCAAAAATATAAAATTGGGGGGGTACAGGAATTATCGGTACAAATTTTTTTTTGTGCAAATAAGAATAGACCACAACCAGATGAAGCCACATTAATATTTGTTCATTAATATTAATTAATAGCTAGCTGACATACCCGTTCTTCGCACAGGGGTTTTCTCTACCCGTTCTTTAGTCAATGCAATTTGCATTTTAGTTGGCTTGAAACAGCTGTTCTTGCTTCTGCTCTTTAAGCTGTCAAATGGAAGTATTCACAGCTGTTCGCATTACAGTTTCTGAATGTTTACTTTATTCTGAAATGTAAACATTGAAACTTAGGATGTTCACGAGGCGTAGCCCGAGGGGATTTCACGGAAGTGAATAGGCCTATGTGTTGCATGGGTTCAAGATCTAGCTATGTTTAAAGTTTCAGCCCAGTCGGTTCAGTAGTTTTTGCGTTCACCCGGAGCATCAGGCAGACAGACAGACAGACAGAAACCACCTCTTCTTTATAATATTATAGATTTGCATGAAAACCCAGATTTTGTGTCCCTTGTTGCAGCAAACCTACGTACTCAATGTTATTCTTATGGAGAATAATAAAAATTGTATATATCGCTTATTTGTGAATATATATTTATGAAACTTGCTATGTGGCTTTATATGGTATTAAGACATATGTTATGCGTTGGAAATTTTGGAAATTCGCTGAGTACGCAGGTTTGCTGAGACGGGGGTATTTATTGTTTACTACAAACGCATACACTATTTAATGTCCATAATGCTCTAGATCCTCCCAACGCCGAAGGAAGTAATCTTTTAATTTATCCTTTCTTTCCCTTATTTCTTGTTTTTTAGCCAAGAAAGAACTTGTACTTGTGCTTTGTATTCCTCTTTAATTGCAACAGTATTTTCCACGTATTCTAATTTACACTTATTAGTCTACGTCTTCTAGTTCCAATTTCCTCTTTTTGGAACACCTCTCTAAATAAGGCTTTGAAAGCGGTTCTATTTCTTTAAAGGTGTATGGGTACAGTTTATTTGTAATATTAGTCTGACTTCTTAAAATGTAGGGAGCAAGGTTGGACTTTCCACTAAGCCTAATTTTTCTAAATTTATGTATTTAGGTATAGTGGAGAAAGGTGTATTTTAATGTTGTATAACATGTGCGTCCAGATTTTATGTTAACACTTATGCTTTACACTTATAGTATCTGTATATTCTCCTGTTAACCTCCACATAGTTAGTTGGTAAACAGTTAAAGCTAAATGCCGATAGAACATACTTTATTAACTTTTACCTTTGTGTACTCTGTTTTGGCAGTTTTAGTTGTACTCCAGTTATCTTATTTGTATTACTATTACCCGAATATGCGTATTGTAATAAATCATTAAACACTAGAGAACAAATATTTTGTAATTGATTGGCAATTTCCGTCTACATCTTATGCAGGGGTACAGCATAGAATGGACCATTTTGAAAGTACCTTTTGTTGTGGCAATCTTAAACAATCTCTTAAGGTTCAAACTCTTTACCAAATCCTCTACAATAGTTATAGATTGTTGCCTCTAACCTTGTTTTTACATTCTCTCTTGCTAGTTTAGACAAAAATGTTAATCTCGCATCTGGACAGTTTACAAAGTTTATCATATGATTTCCTATAGTTTTAACTACTCCAGGGCTTGTAATCTGGCATATAAATTTATTATATATTTTTACCCTGCTATTTACATTAAACCAAGTTAAACAATCTTTACTAATATATAAGTTAATACCTACGATAATGTTATGACTGTCCTTGTACTCCTTGTACAAAAGTCAAAGTTTTCGGTTAGATATTGGCACATTTCCTCTTTATTAAATATTCCAGCCAAATCGAGTGTTATATCGA
Organism: Allygus modestus; assembly: GCA_963675035.1. Classification (NCBI taxonomy): domain Eukaryota; kingdom Metazoa; phylum Arthropoda; class Insecta; order Hemiptera; family Cicadellidae; genus Allygus; species Allygus modestus. The sequence goes on from OY776111.1 coordinate 318,083,534, forward strand.
AATCCATAAGATAGTACATTTATTTCTCCAGATCTTGCAGTATCTTGGGAAGGTCTTCCAACAAATCCTTAATTTTAACATTTGCAAGCTCTATTTTGTAGGGAATTATAGGATCTTCGTACTTTTGTCTAATTTGGTCAATACCTTTCATTATTATTTGTAACACACCCTCGCACTGTACTCCAGAGGATTTCTCCAGGGATAATGGTAGTTTGGCCACAACACCATGTCGAGCTAAAGAGAACTTTTTAAATATTCCTCGTAAGTAGCTATTAAACGAGCCACATATTTCCTTCTTAAATTTAAATTTATTCCAAAAGTCCCCATCACAATCCGTAACATTGATTATCTTAACTAACATTATGTTAACACAAAACGCATCCGTTATGGTTGTTAAGTTATTTAATTTTGGTTCGCCCTCGCAATAGTTTATATTACCTATGCCTGTAAGAAGGTTATTATTACGGAGATAATAATAAAAACCATATACCAAATCGATTGGATTTTTTGAAGCTCGGAGATAATGTTTGACATTTATTTAAATTGTATACTTGTAGGAATTCTAAAGAAGATTTTGATATGAAGTATGTTGGGGTATTGTCAATGAAACCTTGTAATTTAGCACGTCAGATTTCCCATATGATTTAATTAAAAAATAGCTTCTTAAATATAGATACTCGTAGGTACTTAGTAGAATTTGAATATTAACCATAAGTTTCTTTTAATTTAAAGAAAATGAGAATGAAAATAATGAAACCTATGACAGCAGACTCGACTGGTGGCAATGTAGGGTTAATGATCGTTATTTGCCAGGTGCGTCCATCACGCTGGAAATCTTTGTCCAATTTCTTAAAACATTTCTTTCGTGGTCTACTTCCCAATCTAAAATAAGAAAAGATGAATCTTGAGTTGGTATAGTGTATAGATTTTGAGATATACATTTTGGAATGATTTTTGAACAATGGTTTTATGGAAACCAGCAAAACCCCTAATCTGTTTTTAATTTAAGTTTGGAACAATTCCAATTATTTCTAAATCGAGGAATTTGCCATAAAACGAATAACTAGCGTCAGATTTATTGTACGAATGTGATAGGGGTGTGCGAGTAGGGATTTTTTAATCGAGTCGAGTAGTGCCAATTATTTTATAGTTTCTAGCGAGTATTTGTCACCAGTTGGTAGTTTAAAATAGTGTAATGGGATTTGGATACCACCCTAGATTTGATAATAGAAGCATGGTTTCTAACTAATATATGAGTAGCAAAACAAAGTTTTGGCCAGTACAATCAAACTGGATTATGTTTTGTCAAACAAAACACGGTTTGACATTCGTTTCCGGCCGATAAAACAGGGTCCGGTTGTCATTTGGCCAATTTCACCTGGTCCAGACATCGCTTATAATTAGGGGTGTGCGAGTAGTGATTTTTTTAATCGAGTCGAGTAGTGCCAATTATTTTCGAGTTTTGAGTATTAGTGCCAATTATTTTCGAGTTTCGAGTATTTGCCATCAGTTGGTAGTTTAAAATAGTGTAATGGGATTTGGATACCACCCTAGGTTTGACAATCTAAACACGGTTTCTAACTAATACATGAGTAGCAATACAATGTTTTGGCCAGTACAATCAAACTGGATTATGTATTGACAAACAAAACATAGTTTGAAATTCGTTTCCAGCCGATAAAACATGGTCCGGTTGTCATTTGGCCAATATCACCTGGTCCAGACATCGCATATAATCAATATTAGATAACGAAATCGTAAGTTACGGGCGATATTATGTTTTCCGTCCTAATTTACGACCGATTTTAGGACATGCGATCGCCCTTTGCGGCCGTTATTACGAGTTTGGCCGGTTGCAATCGTTATCGATCGTCATTTTCGGCCGATTTTACGTGATGCAATCGCCTTTTGTGGCCGTTACCACGCGTTTTGGCCGGTCGCAATCATTAGCGATCGTCATTTACGGCCGATTTTATGACATGCGATCGCCTTTTGCGGCCATTACTACGCATTTTGGCCGGTTGCAATCATAGGAAATTGGTGGGAAATACTCGCTCAAACTTTCGAGTAGTTTTCAAAACTTCTGGTCGAGTTCGAGTATTAAAATACTCGGCCGAAAACTTGAAGTTTCGAGTACTCGCACACCCCTAGTATGTGATTAAAATAAATACAAAATAACTCAAAAAAACTAGTTTATATAATTGAATAAATGTTATTAGCGCTTATTTGGCTATAAATAAATTGGCCAGCATGTTAGCGAATTTCCCCTATAGGGAAGAATCTATTACCGTAGGTCTCATGGTAAGACTTAAGCCCGAGACCATGATAACTTTTCGTTTTGAGGTCTCCAGATGCCAAAAACACCATTCGTTCAAATTTTTATATATGTATATATATTTATATATGTATATATATATTTATGTATATATATTTATATATATATATGTGTCTGTAAGCACGATAACTCTCTTAAAAAAGGTCCGATCTTAATAAAATTTGGTACAAATAAGTAAAGTACCATTTATCTGATCGAGTTCGAAAACCAGACAAATCGCACCATCCGAAGGGGGGTTTTGTACCCCAAAAATGGGTTTTTTGGAGTTTTCACATGTAATTATCGTTTAAATCAAATTTTAATTTATACCATTGAATTCAGCTTAATAAGACAATTTGGTATTTTAATCATTGCTCTACATCAATTGGTTACTGAGATATTGAAAGTGCTAAACACAGTACGTTGTCCAATGTTATTCTTATGGAGAAAAAGAAAAATTTTATATCTCGGTTATTTATGAACATAAACTGATGAAACTTGGTATATCGCTTCATCTGGTTGTGGTTTGTTTTTGTTTGAACAAAAAACTAATTTTTCGCCTATGGTTCCCGAAGCAGCAAACCTAGGTACTCGGTCCCCATGTTATTCTTATGAAGAATAATAAAGATGTTATATATCGCTTATTTATGAATGAATATGGATGAAACTTGGTATGTGACTTCACTTAGATGAGTTCTATTGATATTTGCATAAAAACCCATTATTTTGTGTTCCTTGTTGCAGCAAACCTGCGTACTCATCCCTAATGTTATTCTAATGGAGAATAATGAATATTTTAAATATCGCTTATTTATGAATATATTTCTTATGAATTCTGGTAAGAGGCTTAATGTGTTATTAAGACATATATATTCATTGGAAATTCGCTGAGTACGCAGGTTTGCTGCGACGGGGGTATTTAGTGTATGGATTTTTTAGAATTAGGGAAAATATACAATACAATATACAATATACAATAGGGTTGTCAGGTTTAAAGTCATCTTTGAAAAGAGAAATAGAGGTTTGGTCACGATGAGATGATTTGTCAGTTTTACCCCGTGCCTGGTGCCAAACCGCTTCCTGCGTAGACTGGTGTAATACCCTCTATAAATGTCTGTTCAGTACCAAATGTGATTTCAAATGTACGTATGTACTGCTATTACATTCTTTAAGCATACTTGTTATTAATATTTACTATGAATTAGGTAAATTAATTTTATATCAACAGAGTCAAATGCATACATTTTAGTGAATTTCCCCTATAGAGAAGAAGTTAATACCGTAGGTGGCATGGTAAGACTAAAGCCCGAGACCATGATAACTTTTTGTTTTGAGGTTCCCAAATGCCAAAAACACTATTCGTTCAAATTTATATATATATGTATCCGTGAATGCGATAATTTGAGTAAAAAAAAACTTATTTTTTCTATAAAACTTGGCTCAAATGTGTAAATTGACATTCATGACTTTAGTTCGAAAACCAGAAAAATAGGACCGGGGGTTTTAAATTTTCCAAATATCAGTTTTTTTTTTGTATTTTTCACTACAATATTTTAAAAATACTCAATTTTGGTCTTGACTATTTTATAGAGCTTAAAAAACAATATTGTATTTTGAATCATTAACCTAGGTTAAATGATTGCGGAGAAAATCCAAAAAACGTGTTCATAAAACCCCCATGTCAATCTTATGGGAAAAAGGTTTATAACTTTTCCTCGGTTATGTTACTGAAAACTACGCATCTTTTTACCAATCACTTCAGCTCTACAAAACAATCATTTTGGTGTTTAAATTATGATTCTACGTCCAACCATTGCAGATATATTCAAAGTGCTGAACACAGTACGTTGCCAATGTTATCCTTACGGAGAATGATTAAAAATTGTTATCTCGATTATTTACGACTGTATATTGATACGTGGCATTTGGATTCAACTAGTACTGATGTATTGATATTTGCACAAAAAAATTTTTTTTTACTATCCCGGTAGCAGCAAACCATCATACTCAGCCCTAATGTTATTCTTATAGAGAATAAGTAAAGTTTTATATCTCCTTTAGTTATGAACATAAATGATACAAATTTGGTATGTAGCTTCACCTGGTTAAGTTATATTGATAATTGCACAAAACATATCTTCCTTGTTGAATCAAACGTGTGTTCTCGGCCTTTAATGTAATTCATATGGAGAATAATAAAATGCTATAGGATATCACTTTTTTATAAATTTATTTCTATGAAACTTGGTAAGTGGCTTTATGTGGTGGTGAGAAACATATATATGCATTGGAAATTCCCTGAGTATGCAGATTTTAAGCGACGGCGGGTATTTAGGTTTGATATAAAATGTTTTTCAAATACATATCACCTACCTGATGAAAACTCAGTTTTAAGCATTTAATAAAAAAAAGGTTGCTGATGTTGTTTTCTTCTTTCATCCTTACATTTGAAACAAAGCAAAGGAAATATCTTACCATTCCAACTTGTTTTATGTCATGCAGATCTTTTTTCATGATATTTCGGGCAGCCGCCAAAAATGTTTCACAAGTTTTCTTGGCAAAGAGTTCTTCAATATTTGTTGCATACTCTGCTATCGACTTGTTGTCTTCTTCAATGAATCCTGCGAATTTCATATTTTATTTCTGTTATTGAATAGAGAAAAGGTAAGTGAATTTGAACATTTAAAATTATCTCTAGCATTCAAAGCACTATAATAACGATGAAAGAGATGCCCTTATCCTGTTGCCACATGATTTGTTTTTCTTTTCTTTTCCTGCATGAGTAGAGAAGGAGCAGAGGAGCAGGGTTACCACACTCAGCAATGGAAACTGGTACTTCAATCTTTTAGCAAGTAAAACATAATAATTTTACTTGAATATTTTGTAGTTTTTGGTTAATGTAGGAAGGACCGCCACATGCCATATTAAATGTTAGTGTAGTATTTTTTCCTGGACAGATAATTATATAAAATTAACCACTCTACGTATTTTTTTCTAAGTCAATATTGGACCTCGATGAAAATTATTTACTTATTGAGGCCAAAACAAATTGTACAATGTCAAATAAAAATTTAAAATTAAATTTCTTAAGAGGGGGCTCCCCAGTCACATACAGTTTTGTATTTCTACCTTCTTCTTCCATAAGGCCAATGCTTTCAAATCCCCATTCCTCCTCAATGGATTATTAAAAAATTATTGATTCATGGCTCATTTTAAAGAGCAATAAAGTACCTGGAGATTTCAGAGAGCAGAATTTTGGATATCATTCAGAAGACCTTAACCAGACCTCTATGGGACCTGACCCAGTGTCGGATAACTAAAAGGGTGTTTAAAACTAATAAAACCTGGGTATTGTCATATTAAGCATTAAATATTGTAAAACTTATACGATAGTTAAAAAATAGGTACTAAACATGGGTACCAAGATGCAATACTTGCTAACTAAGGAAACATATGATCAACTTGTTGTGATCAGAACATTTTTTACAGTGCACTATTGAGACTTCGGCTGGAGGGCGGACGTGAATAATTTCCTGTAACGAGGGCAGTTAATCCGATGGGTGGTTGAAGCAAGGACGATATTTGTTCAAAAAAATCCAAAATACTTACTCAATATTTGTAATTTTTTGTTCTGGGTTAACTAGTTGTGTTATCAAAATGCCACTCAATGAAATCACTAGGTATTTTTGCTCTATAAAATGAGCCATAAATCAACAATTTAGGATTATCTATTGTGGACGGATGGTATTTGAAATTTAACATTGGTCTTATGAGAAAAATGGAGCCCCTCTTATACGCCAAGTTGCCACGATAAATCTGGAAAGTTCTATACTAGAACTTTTCATATGTAGCCAAGAACACTACTATGCACACACAAAGTAGTTTAATTATAGGAAGAAAAAAAAATTCTATAGAAATAGAGTAAAGGCTAGACATTGTTAAACTCGTTTAACCTAAGCGGTATTAATTGTCAGACCTTTGGTCAAAACTTAATTAAATACATAGAGACATACAGGAGAGGATTTATGAGTGATGAAAGAGGACAAGTGTAAAATGTTCAAGGAAGAAAGGTTCGGAGAGGTGGAGCCAAGAGCTAAGGTTCTTAATCTTAATCTCTCCGTAAGACGTCGACGAATCCAGGGTGTATTTTAAGGCGAATATGAATGAATGATGAGTGTATAGGTGAGATGCTTTGTTACTGACTAAAACCGACTGATTCCTTAGCCAGGTTCTTTAATTAATAGCTCAATGACCAATGGCAGCTGGATCCAGTATCGAATCTTCACCACATTTTTTCAGGATTTTGCTCAAGATCGATCTGGAGAACTTCAGGTTATGAAGTGAGCACGCTACCACTGTGCTATCCAGCCAACGTTATTCTGAAATCGGTAATGAGATGTACTGCTATATTAAACACTAGGAATGAGTAATGTACCTTTATTGCACAGATAAGCAAGAATATAACTTCACTACTCTTTGACAGGTTAAAAAAAAGTAGATTGGCCTAGTCAAACTCAGATGAAACTCCTTACCTTATTTCATTCCTTTACAAACTATATTTTACATTCTCAGCAAAGAAGAAAGCATTAATGGTATCTATCTGCATTGTCTCTGTCACTCACTAACACATAGAGAAGGGTCCTATATCAATTACATTTGAGATTGTATTGAGACGCTCATATTTTAATGTTTATTGATAATTATAATTCTAAAATTTTGAACCAATTTGCTAAAAATATATTTAAATGATAGAGTCTCAAACATCTTGTTTTTTTTATTTTTTTATTTGAGCTCTATTGAGTGACACAGAAAATAAAAACTATCAATTATAATATTTATATCTGTATGAGACAAAATAAACACAACTTTGGTTCAACGGTTTTTTTCCGTTAAATCTAACCCTTTTGTAGGACTCAATTCTATGATTTTTGATTGAATAGGCAAAGCATGTAGGTCCATCAACTTTTCATAAATTTATTATACAACAGGAAAACCAGATAAAACAAAGTTAATAAATTTCAATTAAATACTCTGAGAAAACACATTATTGTTATCTTGCTTTAATGTTTTATATTTTGTTGATATTAATTAAACTAAATAAATTTCAAAAATTTGTCAGCTTACCAATTTCCTTCAGTAATAATTCGAAGGCAGTGATCTCCTCAACAAGAGCTTTATAGGCTTGAAGTTCATCTCGTCGTTTTGGCACAGTTAGTGAAAGGCAGTTTTTAATAAATAAATTACAGAAATCATCACTGATGTGATTCTTCAATTCTGAAATAAAACTAACATCTTTGTCAGCTCTAAAGTTGAGATGCAAATTGAAAAAATTAAAGATTATGGTGAGACTGTTCAACACATCGATGCAAGCAGGCTTTTTTCCTTGCAAGTCAATCCTTACTGGTAAAGCTGTATTGCCTTCTATATCTACTTGAGTGACATTGGAAACAATGGGACAAAGCACGTCTTTATACAACTTCTCACTGAACTCACTCATCTCGAATGACAACAATTCATAATAATATAGTGCTTTAAACAGTTCTTCGCTGTCAATATTACTAGTTAGAGTAAGCTTGACTGTCTTGTGGTGGTTTTCTATTACCGACTCACTCCAAACAAAGCACTGGGACCACAATTTCACCGTGTTGTAGCTGTGTTTGCGCTGGTGAAACTGCAGTTCTGACTGCAGGCTCTCAAAAATGTCAAGATTCTTCAGTCCCAGTCTATCACTTTTTAGATCTTCTTCAACAACTTTTAACTGCTGAGCAGTTTCCAAAAACTTACTGTTATTTTTCACATCCTGAGAGGCTTCAAAAACCAAATGGATTTTCAAAAGGTTGCTGACCAATTCATACATTAATAATGATTCGTGTAACGAGTTAGTTAAAGACACCAATTCTTCTTTAGATGACTCCAATTCTTTTTTAATCTGTAAAAAATAATATTTATTTGACATAATAACAATTACATGCTTGCTATACCCATAGCCAGAGATTTATGCTTCTGGTCAATATCACCTGTTTAGCTACTAGCCACCATTAATACATCGTAAAACTTAATACTTTATATGAATCTATACATGCCAGTTTTGTTTACACTTTTGATAGTTATTTATAACAAAGTTTACTAGTTGTTAAAAGGATTTTTGAAACTTGTCAAGACTCTTATTTAACCCGTTCCATGCAGGTGTGGAAATCTAGCTCAACATTGAAACATGTGGGATTTTCAATTTTAAACATGTTTACCACAGTGAAAGTGTTAATTGTGAAATAATTAAACAATTACTTTATTCCTCCAATATAGACATAATTTCATTTCGCAGAAATATTTTTCAGGATTACGTTGTCAAAGAATCCAATAATTCATTAAAAATTAAATTATTAAAACATATGAAATGAGTAGCCTAAATCACAAAACCTGTGACAAACACCAAATGGATTGTGGAACTAACAAAATACCCCCGTCATAGCAAACCTGCGTACTCAGCGAATTTCCAATGCGTAATATATGTCTTAATACCACATAAAGCCACGTACCAAGTTTCATAAAAATAGATTCACAAATAAGCGATATATACAATTGTAATTATTCTCCATAAGAATAACATTGGGGATGAGTACATAGGTTTGCTGAAACAAGGAACATAAACAATTGGTTTCTATACAAAATCAATATAACTCAACTAGGTGAAGCCACATAGTTAGTTTCATCAATATACATTCATAAATAAGCGATATATCCCATTTTGATTAATCTCCATAATAATAACACGGGAGATGAGTACGCAGGTTTGCTGCAACAAGGAAGGAAAAAATGGGTGTTTAGGCAAATATCAATATAGCTCAACTAGGTGAAGTCATATACAAGGTTTTATTATTTTATGTTCATAATTAAGGGAGACATAGCATTTTAATTTTTCTCCATAAGAATAACATGGGGGCTGAGTACACAGGTTTGCTGCTACGTGAACCTTTAGCAAAAACTTGTTTTTTTGAGCAAATATCAATAGACCACAACCAGATAAAGCAGTATACCAAGTTTCGTCAGTATACGTTCATATAGAAGCGAGATATAATTTTTTTCTTATCCTCCATAAGAATAACATTAGACAACGTACTGTGTTTAGCACTTTCAATATTTCAGTAACCGATTGACGCAGAGGAATGATCAAAATACCAAACTATGTGTTTTTTAAGCTTAATCCAATGGTAAAAACTAAAACTTGACTATTTCAAAAATTATATGTAAAAGTTCAAAAACCAATTTTGGGAGTACAAACCCCCCCCAAAACACCCCTTTAGATAGAGCGATATGGCTGGTTTTCGAACCAAAGTCATAAATGTTGCTTTACACGTTTATACCAAATTTTATCAAAATCGGACCTTTTTTACAATAGTTATCGCAACCACGGACACACATATATATATAGTTTCGAAAAAATGGTGTTTTTGGGGTCAGGGGACCTCAAAACGAAAAGTTATCATGGTCCCAGGCCTAGTTCTTACCATGCCGACTACGGTAATAGCTTCTTCCCTATATAAATTCGCTAAAATTAACAACATTGAAGTTATGACTGGAAAAACTATGAATATTTTTTAGAACAGATTTTTTTGTTTCAAACATCTCTGGTGGGATCCACAGGAAAAAAACTAGAGACGAAGATTTTTGGCTATAGGTATACCCAGACCAATTATTACTTTATTGTTGAACTTGTCAAAGTATAGAGAACTAGCTGATGTACCCGTTCTTCGCACAGGGGTTTTCTTTACCCGTTCTTTAGTCAATGCAATTTTCATTTTAGTTAGCTTGAAACAGCTATTCTTGCTTCTGCTCTTTAAGCTGTCAAATGGAAGTGTCCACAGCTGTTCGCATTGCAGTTTCTGAATGTTTACTTTTTCCTGAAATGAACAGACAGACAGACAGGCAGACAGACAGAAACCACATCTTCTTTATAATATTTGATTTATCAAAGTGAGAACTCCCCATAAAAGAACAATTTGGTGGATTGTCTATGATAAGGAATTCAGACTGCCTGATAGCTAGATTGCATGCAACATATAATAGCAACATATAAAATGTCATCCACGATTTGTGACCTCTTGGAATTACTATGTAAAAAGTGCTAGTTTCCAGAATATAGAGTTTTTCCATTATCATTTATCTATGAGCTAAGAAACCTAATTATATGAAAATTAAACTATTGCAACTAAATAGTTTGTCATACAGTACTGTTTTAATAAACATAACATAATACTATAATAATACCTTAAGTCCACTTATAGCTTGATGAAGTCAATTTTTCTTATGAATTCCAAGAAGGAAAAGCTGCATATTTGTGTTACTCTCCAGTAAAATAAAAAAAAAAACTACAGCAGCACATAGCAGCTGTAGGGATTTTATGGATTGAGTAAAATTAACTAAGAATTTACAAGAAAATTGTTTCATGATATTGCCAAATAAAAAAAAACATCAAGAATTTTATGTTGTAACTTACTGAGGTTGACAATTACCTAGGTGGCTTACAGTACTTTGCCAGAATTACCAGAGTTACCATCTTCTAAGATGTTGACCCATGGGTTGACTAGGAATAGACTGTGTCGAAATGTTTAAAATTCACACAACAAGAAAACATAAATTTATACGTACATAAATAGACATATGGCGGTACGCTTTCACCTTCATCCCACAAGGTTGTAATCCAGGAATTCCTTAACGGAGTAATAGAGTTTCATCTTGAAAAACACCCCTGTAGCAGTTTTAAACCTCCGGTTCACTAGGGCTTTCACAGATAAAGGGTGCCTGTTAAAAAAACTTGATGGCGGTCGGAGGGTATGAGTCCCTGTTTCTGCCCAGTCTCCCTTTATTTGGTTCCGGCCTCTGGTGTTGTGGTTGTGGATCTCTGCCCTGGTCTCTCAGCCATGCTCACTGTTCTTTATCTGCAGCACACAAGCCCATACATAGTTGCTGTTGATGGTCATGATACCAAGCCGCTCAATGAGTGGCTTACATGTTCCAAGTAATGGCTGCGGGTCAATATCCTGATGGCCTTCTTTAGCAACTTGAGAACTTCGGCCGCTCCCGGTTTATGTCCCAGGATGAATACCATAGGAGATTGGCAGTGGAACATGGCGTGATAGACCAGGACAAGGTAGGACTCGGTAACACACCTCTTCAGCCTCCTGAGCAGAAATATGACCTGAGCCAGCTTAGCACGGACATGCTTGACATGCACACTCCAGTTCAGTTTTGGGTCCAGGTAAAATCCGAGGAGTTTCACACCGCCATCAATGTTATTCAAGGTGCGAGCTAGAGTGCAAATCATCTTGTTGGTCTTTGCAGCATTCAGCTGGAGCTTGTTCGCCTCGAACCAGGCCTCCACCTCCTTTAGACTGCCCTCTGCTGTCTCAGCTGCGAGGCCAGGTGATGCCCCTATGGAGAGAAGGGTGGTGTCGTTGGCAAAGAGGACGATGTTACTATCCCACCCGAGGTCATTGATGGCGATCAGGAAGAGGAGCGGCCCAAGGTCAGAGCCCTGAGGAACGCCATGCATCACATCTAGGGCTGCTGATTTTGCCCCCTTCACTTCCACGACTTGACTCCTCTCTCCAAGGTACCCACTCAGAGTAAATAGGGTCACGCCACTAACACCATATGCCAACAGCTTGTCCAGCAGGATCTTGTGAGGGACACAGTCGAATGCCCAACTCAAATCGCACAGTGTTAGGGCCACCGAGTTGGTTTCTTTAAAGGCATTGGCAATTACTTCTATGATTACTGAAACAGCCCCGGTTGTTGATCGTCCTAATCAAAAACCATGCTGTGAGTCACTGAAGAGGTCACTCCGCTCAAAGTAATCGCACAGTTGCTCCTTAATCACTATTTCCAGGTCCTTACCTAGGACTGGTACCAAGGAGATTGGGCTATAGCTGTTCAGACTGGCAGGGTCTCCCTTTTTGTAAACTGGTTCCGTTCTTGAGATCTTCATTTTACTCGGAAAAGTTCCTCGTTTCAGGTAGTCATTTATCGCAGCAGTTAGAGGCTTTAGGATTAAGTCAACCACCTCTTTCAAGAGCTTAAAGGCTAATTTATATAGGCTAAGAAAATGAAACATAATTAAAGTAGAATGGTTTACTTTGATAAAGCACGATTGCCTCTCCTAGATGCGTTAAATGTTTTCCCGCAGGACAAAATTAGTTATGAGAGAAATACTTTTAAACTTAAATAAATTTTAAAAACCTTTAAGAAAGCGAAGTTTAGCAAACATTATAAGCTTACCTGATCATCGATACGTTCTTTTACATCATTGATTTTACTCTGAAGATTCTTTGTTTTGTTTAACATATGGTTGGTGTCAACAAGGTTGCAAGTGTAGTTTATATACACATCCTCCATTGTTAATGTAACTTCTTCCTTTAACAACACTACTTGCTTGTTTATTTCTTGAATTTTTCCATTTAGTTCTTTCATGTCTGCCTCGCCTGAAAACATTTAGGCATTGTTTGATCCACCCTGGCTCATCATATCACATTGTACTGTACGGTAGCTGTATCACATAATAACCCTCATTATGAAATCATAAATATGAACGATCAACAAAATTTAATAAATAAATGTTTGCTGAGAATATTGTCAAGAATCGTCAGTAATTAAAGTCATGGTGATGCGACTGTTGCTAATCTATATTAAGTAAGTTATGAAAAAGATTGTGTTGCTTCCTAAATAATACGAAAAGGAAGGGTTTTCTGAGAGTTGCTAATGGGTGCAATTTTTAGTCAGGCCTACGTCTCCTAATGTAGACGTATAGACCAATCAATTCTATTAATTATATTTGCCAACATAAAGGACACTTTTGTAAATTATTGTTTTAAATAATTTGCTCAATTTTATTTGTTAAAATCTGTACGGTGATTTTTTTATATCTAGAGAAAATAGTATCAACCCTGATATAGGCCAAACTGCCCACTTTAGTAAAAGATGGTTCAAGTTGTTGTTCAACTGCTTTAGGAAGGAACTACTTAGGCTGTTGTATAATTTGTTGAAGATATTATTTGACTTTCATATAGCTTGCTACTTGTATGTCTATAAATCATGTGTTAAATATGAGGTGTCATACTATCATGTGTTTGTGTTTATGTTTATGATGATGTTGGAATAAAGGGTGATTATTATTGTGTTCTATTAGTATCATGTCTTTCTTATTATCCCACTAAAATCTTGCTATTTCCATCAGGTTATGGGCCCTGAAGGCCATTTTTAGTATTTTATTATCTGTCCAAGTTATCTTTTATAAGTCTCAACTTATATCATGTTCCAACAACCTTCAACAGAGAAGTTGAAAGGCCGTGAGAACTACGGTACATGGAAAGTCGCCGTTCAGGCTTATCTGGAAGACTGTGAACTCTGGGACTGTATTCTGGGAACTGAAGAAGACAGAAAGAAGATTACCAAATGTAAATCAAAGATAATATTACTTGTTGATTCTGTAAATTATGTACATGTTCAATCTACAGGAACTACAAAAGAAGCGTGGGACAACTTGGAACGAGCTTTTTCAGATAGAGGCTTAACTCGTCGAGTTGGTTTGTTGCGTTTACTGATAACCACGAAATTGGAGACCTGTAATTCAATTGAAGACTACATCAACAGAATAGTGACAACCGCATTCAAGTTCACGAATATCGGCCTGAAGGTTGATGATGAGTGGATAGGTACCATTCTTCTAGCCGGACTCCCAGATAAATTCCAACCGATGATTATGGGAATTGAGAGTTCTGGTGTCAAGATTACAGCTGATTCAATCAAAACTAAACTACTTCAAGATGTATCAGTAGAAAATGAACCTTACAAATGCATGGCGATGTATGGTTATGGTCATGGACAAAATCAAAGACCGTGTTCTAAGAACAGCAACGAGAACTTTCATTCAAGTGAGAAGAAACTCTCTAGTTCAAAGAAACCTCAAGACAATAAGAGCTATATAGGTTCTCGCTGTTTTTCAGTGTAATGGTTATGGACACATATCGCGCGATTGTAAGAAACACCGTAAGAATAACAACAATGACGACAATAAGAACATAAGCAAGTCTAAGTCGAATACTTCCCTCTTTGCTGCTTTTTCAGTGCAAAGTGCTAGTGCACATTTATGTGTGGACAGTGGCGAACTTGACAATAAAAGGAAGTCTCCGGATTTGAATATTACCACGGCTAACGATAACAATATGGTAACCGACACAATTGGAGATATTGACCTTTCTGTAAATGTTTCTGGTATTTTATCAGATGTCCATATAAGTAATGTTTACTACGTACCTCAGTTAAACGTAAATCTATTGTCTGTCAGTCAGATTGTCACTAAACGACACTCTGTAATATTTGATAACAAAGGAGCTCGAGTTTACAATAGCAACAATGAAGTTATTGCTACAGCTTCTCTGGTTAACAATTTGTTTAAATTAGATGTTTCATCTTCCGATGGCACAGCTATGACAGTCAGGTGCAATGATCACATTCTCTGGCACAGACGTATGGCTCATCTTAACTTTGATTGTCTGAAGAAATTATCCAATGGATTGGTACATGGTATTAATCTTTCAGACAAGGTGCCTGATACTCCTTGTGAAACATATCTGCTTGGTAAAAGCCACCGTTTACCTTTCCAGCTAAGCGATAGTAGAAGTAGTGAACTACTGGAATTAGTGCACTCTGACTTAGTTGGACCAATGGAAGTAAACTCTCTAGCCGTATCTAGGTATATTTTGACTTTCTTAGATGATTTTAGCCATAAAACATTTGTTTATTTCTTAAAGACGAAGGATCAAGTGTTGGAGACCTTCAAAACCTTTAAAAATCTGGTGGAAAATCAGACGGGAAAAGTATCAAAACACTGAGGACAGATGGAGGTGGGGAATATTGTAACACAAAATTTTCTGAAATATGCAACAATGCAAGTATTGTGCATCAAACAAGCTGTAGCTACACACCACAGCAAAACAAGAAAGCCGAGCGACTAAACCACTCTCTTTTGGATCGCGCCCGATGTTTGTTGCTGGAGTCTGAGCTGCCAAAAACGTTCTGGGCTGAAGCAGTTAACGTAGTTGCTTATTTGCTTAATGCTCACCCTGTACGACCGTTCCTCTGACCCCTGAAGAATTGTGGTCAGGCCGTAAACCGACTCTTTCTCACCTAAAGACGTTCGGTTGTAAAGCTTTTGCTTATGTTCCAGCCGAGAAACGTAAAAAGCTGGATGCCAGGTCAAAATCTTAGTAGGATATTGTTCGACTAAAAAAGGCTAGCGCCTTTATGAGCCTAGGACAAAGATTGTGTTCATTTCTAGAGATGTGATTTTTTCTGAAAATGAAAAAGGTAGTGTCACGTTGATAAAGGACAAAGATCAAGAGGACTGCTTATTTTACATTACTCCAGATGATCCAGAACTGAACCTTGCAGCAGAAGAACCAGCATAGAACCTTGACGCATAGCCTAACCTTGTATCTTTTGAAAACGAGGAATTTGAGTATGATTCCACTGACATTGATGATGTCGAGAAGGATGAATCTTCCTCTATGGAGCTGAGTCCTCAAGTATCCTGTGGCCGACCTCAGAGGGAACGTAAACCTCCTAATGCTCTGAAGGATTTCGTAACTTATTACGCTGATAGTGGTGAACCCACTGATCCTTTGACTGTTAAGGAAGCAATGGAAAGACCTGACAGGGAACTCTGGCTTCAAGCAATGAATGAAGAGCTTTCATCACAGATGGAAAACCATAGTTGGGAACTTGTAAATCTTCCGCCTGGAAAGAAACTATTAAACTCAAAATGGGTGTTCAAAACCAAGAAAGATGCTGAAGGAAACATTGTTCGTCTCAAAGCTAGACTTGTAGTAAAAGGTTGTGCACAGCGAAAAGGAGTAGACTTTGACGAGATATATTCGCCAGTGGTGCGTTATAGCTCTGTACGTTATCTATTAGCTTTGGTTGCTGAAAAGGATCTAGATATAGACCAAATGGACGCTGTATCTGCATTTCTTCAAGGTGATCTCTCCAAAGAAATATACATGAATCAACCAGAAGGATCCCATCATGAACCGAACAAAGTGTGCAGACTACGGAAAAGTATTTATGGTCTCAAACAAGCCAGCCATGTCTGGAACCACAAATTACATGCATGTCTCACAAAAGTAGGGTTGAGACAATCAAACTTTGATTCCTATGTTTATCACATGATGAAAAATGGGAGGATTTTATCATAGCAGTCTGGGTAGATGATCTGATGATTTTTCATAATGATAAACATCTTAAAGAAATCCTCAAACAGTAGCTGATGAGAGATTTCAAGATGAAAGATATGGGAGAAGCTAAATTTGCTCTGGGATTCCAGATAACAAGAGACAGGACAAACAAGAAGTTGCACATCAGTCAGCGACCTTACATCGAAAAGGTTCTATAACGATTTAACATGGACGAATGCAACCCCGTATCTACTCCAATGTCTCCGAATGAGAAGCTTTCCAAGGATCAGTCACCAAGGAACAAAGAAGAGGCTGAAAAGATGGAAAATGTACCATATCAGGAAGCAGTAGGCAGTCTGTTGTTTGCCGCCCAAGTGTCGCGGCCAGATATTTGTTTTGCTGTCAGCTGTGTGAGCAGATTTAACAATAATCCGGGTGCAGCACACTGGGGAGCAGTCAAACGCATACTCAGGTACATGAAGGGGACGTTAGACAAAGTTCTAACCTTTGATGGTAAAAAGTCTGCTGACATCATTGGTTACAGCGACTCGGACTGGGCAAGTGATACAGATGATAGGTCTATGACAGGCTACATTTTGTCAAGTGCAATGGTGCTATATCATGGTGTACAAAAAAGCAGCCCACAGTGGCACTGTCAACCACCGAGGCTAAGTACATGACAATGTCTGCGGCAACCCAAGAAGCTTTGTGACTGAAGGAGTTGGCGAGCGAGATCACTCCACATTCAGATCCAATCTCAATATTCGTGGACAATCAGGGTGCTAAAAATCTCGTACTAAATGGCGCATACCAACCACGAATTAAACACATCAATGTGCGCCATCATTTTATAAGAGAAAGCAGATTCTTTAACCAAAACACTGGACAAAGACAAACTTATTAAATGCATTCAAGAGCAAGGAATATGCAAGTTGGGAGGATGTTGAAGATACTTTTTGACTTTCATATAGCTTGCTACTTGTATGTCTATAAATCATGTGTTAAATATGAGGTGTCATACTATCATGTGTTTGTGTTTATGTTTATGTTGATGTTGGAATAAAGAGTGATTATTATTGTGTTCTATTAGTATCATGTCTTTCTTATTATCCCACTAAACTCTTGCTATTTCCATCATAATGAAGTATAATTAGGTCCTAATTAACATGAAGTTTCTCATCGGTCATAAATTTATTAAGTCTTATTACAGAAGGAGATTTGAAAAAATCCTATTACAATTCAATATAGGTATGGTATAATTTTATTTATTCTAAAACTATTAACTCTGTGGGATTTTGGGGCTAAATAAATAACTCCTTGAAATGTAAACAGGGTATTTTAAAGTAATATGTTAAAGTAATTTTACTTTAAAGTAATTTTAAAGTAAACTGTGACCACGGCTTGAATATTTTATTTTGAAAACATTAATTTTTTTAAAGCATAAGCTGAAAATGTATGTACAGTTCCTCTTGTACCAATTAGTAATCCAACTAACTTATTTCAATGTCTTTTATATAAGTAGACTACTTTTCCACGGTCCACTTTAAATCTTCACAGATTTAAAAATATATAACCTCAATTAAGTGCCTTAGAAGAGAGTTTATTTATTTTTTCATAGGTAACATTGAGAATATTATTTCAGATGATAGTGATGTTGCTGGTACCTATGCAAATATATTTTATCCTGAAGATCTATATTTAAAATGCTAATTTTAGAATAACTTATATGTAATAAAATGGCCGCCATGCAAAATTTTAAGGTGTCATTGTGACCAAAACTCTGTGCTGCTTATTCAAAAATATATTTAAGATTCCTAAATGTGTTAAATTTTTGTTAAATGTAAAAAAGATCCCCCATTGGCCTTATGTGTTTATTGTTTATCAATGGTTGATGATTTTATTTATAAATTATTTTATTTAGCATCATTTTTTCCACATAATGCAGTAAGTATGCCTACATAAAATGTTTTCGGAGGTTCTTCTCTCTACCGTAGGCTATATAGGAGTTTGGCATGTATGCCAAAAAGACCAATAAATATCTTATGTCTTATAATAGTGTCCTCATATGGTTGCACAGAAATTGTAGTAGCTTATGATAAACATCAAACAACATTTGGAGTCTTTTTTACCAGTCTAAATTTAATTACGGTAGGCCTATTTTAAAATATGAATACGTTGAAAGATTAACATAAAAATTACACATTCTTTGTCATTGACTAATATTTGTTAGTATAGATTATCTGGAAATCAGAATTAATTGAAAGAAAAACAAGCACAGGCTTTTTAGGCCTAACGATTGATCAGGTCCTAAGTTGGGATGAACATATACGCAAAGATTTG